>JACGWL010000016.1:11904043-12376091 GCA_034509725.1 Sesamum angolense
TCTTTGACTTTCATTTCATCTTGTTTAACATTCATCCTATGTTGTTCCTCTTTCTCAATGATTTAAAAGCTTGAGTCAAGTTAATACACCTTGTTGATGCCTTAACTCTAGCAAAAATTAGACCAAGACGGTGGAAGCTTATCAATCAAACTGAAACTTTATAATCTTCACTAAAATTTAGAGCCACTTTCTTCCAATGGTCTTAACAAATCTTGAAATTCATGAATTTGCTCTTTAAAGATTTTCCATCAACCATAGTATATTTCGTAAAAGTAGAAGCATTAAATCTTTGTATATACCAGAATCATCAATCCCATATTCAGTTTGTAATGCATTCCAAAGTTCTTTAGCATTAGTATAAGTACAAAACACATCATAGAGCCTTTATGATAAAGCACTTAAAATACGGTTATGACAATGATAATCTACCTCCTCACGAGTATGCCAAGAATTTAGTTCAACATTATCATCAATAGCAGAAATAAATCCAAGAACAGTTAACCAATATCTCATTTTGATTTTGCCATCTTTTAAAAGTAACTCCATTAAAATTTTTAGGTTTAACACTATTAGCATGTTCAAGAGAAGTCATTATTATCAAGGACAAATTAAGAAATAATAAGGCAAAGAAAGGAGTGTCACCGGAGGAGTCAAATAATAACAATATCAATATTCAACAATAAAGCAATATATATTTCATTAAATATTGCAATATATAAAAACTCTAAACTAGCAATGCATAACTAATAAATATAAAAATTTTCTGTACCTTTTGTTCTTTTAGAAAAATTACTTTTAACGAAAGTATATGCAAGGATTCAAGATAACGATATGTTATTATAAAATAACTCTAATGCATATAATGTGTCGTCTTTGTTTTCCAAAACTTGAAAATGAGAATTAAATATAAAACTTTGTACAAGCAAGAATCAAAATTTCATATTCAAACAAAAACTTGATTTGATGTGCGAAGCATATACCAATAATTAACTTCAATATATACAAATACTAACTTAGCCACATGCAATATCGATATGATCAAATTTATCACAATGATGAGGAATAACGAACAAATATTTTCAAAGCAAAATTAAGTGGAAATAGAGAGAAATAAGATATGTAACTTTAAATCTAACTACTTAAGAATTAAAATATCACGATCTTAGATTGTTGTGAAAATTCTAGTTTAATGTTGAAATAATTTTTGACAAATCAAAATAAACATGCATGTGATATATGTAAATAAGTTTAAAACGGCTTAGCCTGTAGGAGTCACGTTACTTGACGATGTCCTAAGATCGTGATGCCTCCCTCCGTGTAGGTACTATCGGCTCACCACCACCGCAAGATAAACCCAAAAAGGCCTCAACCGACATCTTCTATTGTGAGCACGTTCACAAGAAAACTAGAACTAGACATTGTGAAATTGCCCAAAGTATATAGTAGGAGGAATAGAAATGTGAGAATTGAAAATGCAAGAGTGAATTGTGTGTGTTTCTAGACCTCTAGGACCACCTATTTATAGTGTTAGGATAGGACATGCAACACCCAAAAATTAAAATAGAAATAATGGCAATTAGTGGGGTGTTACAAAATTAAAAGGGTGTTACACATTTTTAATAATGAAATTAAAATTAAAATTTTTTGAAGTTTTAAAACTTCAAATTGTAACAGTGAGATGCAAAGTGCGCAATGACCTAGGACATAACAAAAGAACATATCCTGTTAGTCATGTATGTAAAAATGAATTGGTGTTTTAGTTAGATTATTTATTAATTTTATTTTAGCATTACTTGGCTAACTAATTTCTGTTTTTATTTTTCAATTAACTGCACAAAGGTAAAGATTTGGCCTTGATGTTCTTCTAACACAACTAGTTAGTAGGAAAAGGAGAACCAAGAGAAGTTCATCCCAATCTGTTGCTCCAACAAAAACACCCAAGGAAGTCAACCCTTATGAAGCCTACAAGCAAATAGCAAATGTTCTTTTGAAACTACTGTGAATTGGTGTTTTGTGCAACACCCATATAATTTTATTACATAATTGAGATACTAATTAAAAATTATTAAGAAAATTTAACTTTAATTATAAATAAGTTATGGGTTAAATTTTAAATATAATAAAAGTACAATGGATTAAACTGAAATTTTATGAAATATCTATGGTTAATTATATAATTTTAAAAAGTTAGGAGCCAAATTGCAATTAGAAAAAAAAAAAAAAAAAAAAAAAGAAATAGAGTGAAAGATGTAGTGGCAGCACGTGGGCTGCCACCAAGACCCCAGTAAGGGTAGGCATGCACCACTTGCGGAAAGGAAATATATGTATAATATATACATGAGAAGATTCAATTCATTGTCTCATTTTCATTTTCGGCCGAGCATTCAAATGGATTAGGTATTTTCATATTTTTTTTCGGCGACGACCGGAACTTCTTCATTTAATTAGGTAAAGAATTCGTGTTTATAAAATGATTAATTAATTTATGCAATAATATTTCTTAATTAATTAATTTATTAATAATAATTTATACTATCCAATATTTAATCGAAAAAGATTATGAGTTTGAGTAATTATAAATTAGTTGTCGGTATCACAATTAAATTAGGAATGCTATAATTAATAATTTAAATTACTTAATTTATTGAATTTAATCATTTTTATAGTTGATTTGTTCAATCAGGTATTTAATTATATGGATAGGTGTTTAATTAATTTTTATAATAGTGAGAAACTGACGAATAAATAAGAATATTAGAAACAATATTTGACTAATGTTAGAAATGATTTTTACATATTATATTCATTAAAAAGAAATATGAGATTTTTTTAAAATAAGTTGGTTTCTAATTGTTATTAAGAATGATGCAATATGAAAATCAGTGGTTTAATGAAATAGGTTTTTATGAGATAATAGATAAATCATATATATCTTTAGAAAGTCTAGAGTGTCTAGTTATTTACAAAAAATGCAACAAAGATTTGTATTTCTATAAAAAAATATAAAAAGTTATTGAAATTATAAAAATAATATTTAGTATTCTATTTGAAAATTAAGATTCTCAATATATTGATATGAGTTATAACTCGTACAGGATTGAACAATTCCCTATCTTCTAATTAAATCGCAATAAGATCGAGGTAAGTAAATGATTAGTATCATTTATATATGTTTCTTTTATCTTGTTACTATTTTTATTGTAAGACAACGATTTGTGCTGCTAATAACCCATGAGAAGAAGATGATCAATTCGTGGGTTAAGGTGAATCATTAATTGGTAAAAGTAACGTAAGTAAATAATTTGTATTATCTATATATGCTTGCTTTGCTTGTGATGCTACTTTTATGCAATTTCGGGATTCGTGCTGGAATTAACCCATTTTGAGTGTATGAATGGTTGGTGATTTAATTTGAATGATTATGCAATAAAAGTGAAATAAAATAATATTTTAAATATTCTATCTTTTGAATAATGTGTTGCTAATATTTGTAAATCAATATATGTTGAGATATGATTTTACGTTACTAGTTGCTTACAAGAATGGTGATATGTGAAAACGAGGTAGCGATGAAAATTAAATATAATTGTGGTGTGAATAACCCTTTGATGTTGTTAAATAGCTTGTGTAGCAAAATGAAATGAAAAGAGCTATTATGCCATATGAATAGAGCTATAATGCTATGTAAAAAGAGCTACGATGCGATATAAGATTGATGAGCCTTCATGGCGTGTCAAGGGGATTCACTTAACATAATTGATGGAGTTGAGTTGATGGGGAAAACACTATATCACTTTCTAGGAAGCATAAGAGGAAAAGAGGGGTTTAGTTGAATGTCTTGCTATGTGTTGACTGTGTATGAAATGAAGTTAATTATGTTGAAATTAAATTTCATTATAATCTACATGTGTTGCTTATTGTTTGAAACTATACTTGATATACATGTAGAGGTGATGCCAATTGTTTACTTACTAAGTTGCAGGTTCATTCCTCTGCTAATATTTTTCAAGTGCAGATCTTTACCCACCGAGGACTAGGTCTAAACCTTACGTTTCTGTCAGGTCAAGCCAATATGCAGTTTTTACCTCACCCATCAATAGAAATAGAATCACCCTTTGGGGTTGTATAAATATGAAGTAAAAATGAGTATGGCATGTGAACTAATTACAACAATTCGATTTTGTGGTATTTGATAGACACATGTATAATCTTATTGGTGATATCATAAATTTGCTAGTGGTGGTGATGAGACTACGTGTGTATATATATATACTCAGCACGAACTGCATTGTGTGCATAATTATATGTATAAACAGGGTTCACTTTAAGTGTGATGTTTAGGGAAATATAGTCATAGTGCCGTTAGGGGGTGCTACACTTTGCAATAATGGTGCACTAAAAGAAAAAGGCCTTTTTCTACCAAATATATTACAACGTGAAAGATGGCGTAGCTAATCGTAAGTTTAGCTATGAATTTTAATCCATAACTAAAGATGTCGATGTATTAAGCTTTTGTTACGAGAAATTGTCATAACATAATATCTATCTTTCCGTGAGAAAAATAAGCTATACTAAAGGTCAAGACGGTGTTGTTTTGCCTTCATTTCAACACTTTTTATAACAAATTTATAAGTAGTGTAGCAAAAAATAATTTTCTGCAAAAACATTTTATTTCCCTCTTTTATATATTTTTTTTATTTGGAAATTGTAAAACCTCGAACACTTTAGATGATGTACAAAACTCCTTTTCTCAAACTTTTGTTCTTTTCTTCTTTTTCTTGTTCTTCCCATTTCTTGGTTTCTCCAACGATCGTCTTCTACTGCCGCTGTCATCAGATTCAACCATGAACTGTAGCATTTCTCCACTGCCGTCTCTTATTTCTCATCTTCTTTGTTTCTCGTACGAGTTTTGTACCATGAACTTGCTACCGCCGCCTTCACATTCACCAGCTTATCATCACTCGTCTACTAGGTACAAGCTTGTTTGAAGCTCTACCAAAAAAGAACAAAATTTTTTAAGCTATTTCGAACATAAGGGTTCTTGCCGATTTTGTGATTGGTTGTTTAAAACATGAAACGAAGAATAGTATGTGTGATCATTTTTTTAATTTTGTTCTTTTTGGTAGAGCTTCAAACAAGCTTGTACCTAGTAGACGAGTGATGATAAGCTGGTGAATGTGAAGGCGGCGGTAGCAAGTTCATGGTACAAAACTCGTACGAGAAACAAAGAAGATGAGAAATAGAGACGGCAGTGGAGAAATGCTACAGTTCATGGTTGAATCTGATGACAGCGGCAGTAGAAGACGATCGTTGGAGAAACCAAGAAATGGGAAGAACAAGAAAAAGAAGAAAAGAACAAAAGTTTGAGAAAAGGAGTTTTGTACATCATCTAAAGTGTTCGAGTGTTTTACAATTTCCAAATAAAAAAATATATATAAATAGAGGGAAATAAATGTTTTTGCAGAAAATTATTTTTTGCTACACTACTTATAAATTTGTTATAAAAAGTGTTGAAATGAAGGCAAAACAACACCGTCTTGACCTTTAGTATAGCTTATTTTTTCTCACGGAAAGATAGATATTATGTTATGACAATTTCTCGTAACAAAAGCTTAATACATCGACATCTTTAGTTATGGATTAAAATTCATAGCTAAACTTACGATTAGCTACGCCATCTTTCACGTTGTAATATTTTGGTAGAAAAAGGCCTTTTTTCTTTTAGTGCACCATTATTGCAAAGTGTAGCACCCCCTAACGGCACTATGACTATATTTTCCCTAAACATCACACTTAAAGTGAACCCTGTTTATACATATAATTATGCACACAATGCAGTTCGTGCTGAGTATATATATACACACACGTAGTCTCATCACCACCACTAGCAAATTTATGATATCACCAATAAGATTATACATGTGTCTATCAAATACCACAAAATCGAATTGTTGTAATTAGTTCACATGCCATACTCATTTTTACTTCATATTTATACAACCCCAAAGGGTGATTCTTTCTATTGGGTGAGGTAAAAACTGCATATTGGCTTGACCTGACAGAAACGTAAGGTTTAGACCTAGTCCTCGGTGGGTAAAGATCTGCACTTGAAAAATATTAGCAGAGGAATGAACCTGCAACTTAGTAAGTAAACAATTGGCATCACCTCTACATGTATATCAAGTATAGTTTCAAACAATAAGCAACACATGTAGATTATAATGAAATTTAATTTCAACATAATTAACTTCATTTCATACACAGTCAACACATAGCAAGACATTCAACTAAACCCCTCTTTTCCTCTTATGCTTCCTAGAAAGTGATATAGTGTTTTTCCCCATCAACTCAACTCCATCAATTATGTTTAAGTGAATCCCCTTGACACGCCATGAAGGCTCATCAATCTTATATCGCATCGTAGCTCTTTTTACATAGCATTATAGCTCTATTCATATGGCATAATAGCTCTTTTCATTTCATTTTGCTACACAAGCTATTTAACAACATCAAAGGGTTATTCACACCACAATTATATTTAATTTTCATCGCTACCTCGTTTTCACATATCACCATTCTTGTAAGCAACTAGTAACGTAAAATCATATCTCAACATATATTGATTTACAAATATTAGCAACACATTATTCAAAAGATAGAATATTTAAAATATTATTTTATTTCACTTTTATTGCATAATCATTCAAATTAAATCACCAACCATTCATACACTCAAAATGGGTTAATTCCAGCACGAATCCCGAAATTGCATAAAAGTAGCATCACAAGCAAAGCAAGCATATATAGATAATACAAATTATTTACTTACGTTACTTTTACCAATTAATGATTCACCTTAACCCACGAATTGATCATCTTCTTCTCATGGGTTATTAGCAGCACAAATCGTTGTCTTACAATAAAAATAGTAACAAGATAAAAGAAACATATATAAATGATACTAATCATTTACTTACCTCGATCTTATTGCGATTTAATTAGAAGATAGGGAATTGTTCAATCCTGTACGAGTTATAACTCATATCAATATATTGAGAATCTTAATTTTCAAATAGAATACTAAATATTATTTTTATAATTTCAATAACTTTTTAATATTTTTTTATAGAAATACAAATCTTTGTTGCATTTTTTTGTAAATAACTAGACACTCTAGACTTTCTAAAGATATATATGATTTATCTATTATCTCATAAAAACCTATTTCATTAAACCACTGATTTTCATATTGCATCATTCTTAATAACAATTAGAAACCAACTTATTTAAAAAAATCTCATATTTCTTTTTAATGAATATAATATGTAAAAAATCATTTTCTAACATTAGTCAAATATTGTTTTCTAATATTCTTATTTATTCGTCAGTTTCTCACTATTATAAAAATTAATTAAACACCTATCCATATAATTAAATACCTGATTGAACAAATCAACTATAAAAATGATTAAATTCAATAAATTAAGTAATTTAAATTATTAATTATAGCATTCCTAATTTAATTGTGATACCGACAACTAATTTATAATTACTCAAACTCATAATCTTTTTCGATTAAATATTGGATAGTATAAATTATATTTAATAAATTAATTAATTAAGAAATATTATTGCATAAATTAATTAATCATTTTATAACACGAATTCTTACCTAATTAAATGAAGAAGTTCCGGTCGTCGCCGAAAAAAATATGAAAATACCTAATCCATTTGAATGCTCGGCCGAAAATGAAAATGAGACAATGAATTGAATCTTCTCATGTATATATTATACATATATTTCCTTTTCCGCAAGTGGTGCATGCCTACCCTTACTGGGGTCTTGGTGGCAGCCCACGTGCTGCCACTACATCTTTCACTCTATTCTTTTTTTTTTTTTTTTTTTTTTTTTTTTCTAATTGCAATTTGGCTCCTAACTTTTTAAAATTATATAATTAACCATAGATATTTCATAAAATTTCAGTTTAATCCATTGTACTTTTATTATATTTAAAATTTAACCCATAACTTATTTATAATTAAAGTTAAATTTTCTTAATAATTTTTAATTAGTATCTCAATTATGTATAAAATTATATGGGTGTTGCACAAAACACCAATTCACAGTAGTTCAAAAGACATTTGCTATTGCTTGTAGGCTTCATAAGGGTTGACTTCCTTGGGTGTTTTTGTTGGAGCAACAGATTGGGATGAACTTCTCTTGGTCTTCCTTTTCCTACTAACTAGTTGTGTTAGAAGAACATCAAGGCCCAAATCTTTACCTTTGTGCAGTTAATTGAAAAATAAAACAGAAATTAGTTAGCCAAGTAATGCTAAAATAAATTAATAAATAATCTAACTAAAACACCAATTCATTTTACATACATGACTAACAGGATATGTTCTTTTGTTATGTCCTAGGTCATTGCGCACTTTGCATCTCACTGTTACAATTTGAAGTTTTAAAACTTCAAAATAATTTTAATTTTAATTTTCATTATTAAAAATGTGTAACACCCTTTTTAATTTTGTAACACCCCACTAATTGCCATTATTTCTATTTTAATTTTTGGGTGTTGCATGTCCTATCCTAACACTATAAATAGGTGGTCCTAGAGGTCTAGAAACACACACAATTCACTCTTGCATTTCAATTCTCACATTTCTATTCCTCCTACTATATACTTTGGGCAATTTCACAATGTCTAGTTCTCTAGTTTTCTTGTGAACGTGCTCACAATAGAAGATGTCGGTTGAGGCCTTTTGGGTTTTATCTTGGGTGGTGGTGAGCCGATAGTACCTACACGGAGGGAGGCCATCACGATCTTAGGACATCGTCAAGTAACGTGACTCCTACAGGCTAGCCGTTTTAAACTTATTTACATATATCACATGCATGATTTATTTTGATTTGTCAAAATTATTTCAACATTAAACTAGAATTTTCACAACAATCTAAGATCGTGATATTTTAATTCTTAAGTAGTTAGATTTAAAGTTACATATCTTATTTCTCTCTATTTCCACTTAATTTTGCTTTGAAATATTTGTTCGTTATTGTCCTCATCATTGTGATAAATTTGATCATATCGATATTGCATGTGGCTAAGTTAGTATTTGTATATATTGAAGTTAATTATTGGTATATTGCTTCGCACATCAAATCAAGTTTTTTGTTTGAATATGAAATTTTGATTCTTGCTTGTACAAAGTTTTATATTTAATTCTCATTTTCAAGTTTTGGAAAACAAAGACGACACATTATATGCATTAGAGTTATTTTATAATAACATATCGTTATCTTGAATCCTTGCATATACTTTCGTTAAAAGTAATTTTCTAAAAGAACAAAAGGTACAGAAAATTTTTATTTTATTAGTTATTGCATTGCTAGTTTAGAGTTTTTATATATTGCAATATTTAATGAAATATATATTGCTTTATTGTTGAAATATTGTTATTACTTTGATAATAATGGCTTCTCTTGAACATGCTAATAGTGTTAAACCTGAAAAATTTAATGGAGTTAATTTTAAAAGATGGCAAAATCAAATGAGATATTGGTTAACTGTTCTTGGATTTATTTCTGCTATTGATGATAATGTTGAACTAAATTCTTGGCATACTCGTGAGGAGGTAGATTATCATTGTCATAACCGTATTTTAAGTGCTTTATCATAAAGGCTCTATGATGTGTTTTGTACTTATACTAATGCTAAAGAACTTTGGAATGCATTACAAACTGAATATGGGATTGATGATTCTGGTATACAAAGATTTAATGCTTCTACTTTTACGAAATATACTATGGTTGATGGAAAATCTATTAAAGAGCAAATTCATGAATTTCAAGATTTGTTAAGACCATTGGAAGAAAGTGGTTCTAAATTTAGTGAAGATTATAAAGTTTCATGTTTGATTGATAAGCTTCCACCGTCTTGGTCTAATTTTGCTAGAGGTTTAAGGCATCAACAAGGTGTATTAACTTTGACTCAAGCTTTTAAATCATTGAGAATAGAGGAACAACATAGGATGAATGTTAAACAAGATGAAATGAAAGTCAAAGTTAATGTGGAGCATAAAAGAAATTATAAAAGAATTTCAAGGAGAGGTATTAAATTTAAGAACAATAATAAAAGTTGGAGGAATGATTATCGCCATAATAATACTCGACCTAAAATTCAAAATCATAGGAATGAGAAAGGTAAAGAAAAGGAAGAAAAGATGTGCTTTGTACGTGGAAGGACTAATCATCTGGCTAAGGATTGCTACTTTCGAAAAACTGGGAATAATGCTTCTAAGTTCAACTCCAAGCATAAGAATCAACACGGACAAGTGCATATGTTGGTTGAAGAGAGTCCGTCTGTCAGGTTACCATCTATACCTTCATTAGTAAACTTTACATATCAGAATAATGATTGGTGGCTAGATTCTGGAGCTAATATACATGTTTGTTTTGACAAATCCATGTTTAAATCCTATCAGAACTCAAGTGGAGGAAGCGTGACACTAGGAAATAATACTGTT
The DNA here is from genome assembly GCA_034509725.1 of Sesamum angolense. Lineage (NCBI taxonomy): Eukaryota > Viridiplantae > Streptophyta > Magnoliopsida > Lamiales > Pedaliaceae > Sesamum > Sesamum angolense. The sequence goes on from JACGWL010000016.1 coordinate 11,914,571, forward strand.
GCACAAATTCATGGGATTGGAAGTATTGATCTAAAGATGACCTCTGGAAAGATATTGATTCTTGAGGGAGTGCGGCATGTACCCGACATTAGAAAGAATTTAATTAGTGGATCTTGTTTAGTGCAAAGTGGTTACAAGCTAATTATGGAGTCAAATAAAGTTGTAATCACCAGGAATAATATTTTTATTGGAAAAGGATTTGTTAGTGATGGATTATTTAAGTTAAATATTGTAAATGAAATCAAATACAATGAAATTCTCAATATTGAATCTAGTATTTTATGGCATGAAAGATTGGGATATGTAAGTAATAGAAAGGTTAAAAAGCTTATGGAACTTACTTTGATTCCAAAATCTCAAGTAAATATTGATTATAAATGTGAAATATGTGCACAAGCAAAACATACTAAAAAGCCTTATAAATCGGTTGAAAGAAATTCAAATATTTTGGATCTTATCCATAGTGATGTTTGTGATTCAAATAGGTCTCCAACTAGAGGTGGTAATAAATACTTTGTAACTTTTATAGATGATTTTTCCAAGTATTGCTATATTTATCTTATTAAAGCTAAGGATGAAGTTTTTGATAAGTTTAAGATTTATAAAAATGAAGTTGAAAATCAATTAGAAAAAAGGATTAAAATACTGAGGTCTGATAGAAGGGGAGAATATTCTTCACGAGAGTTGTCAAAATTTTGTGAAGATAGTGGTATAATACATGAATTTACACCTCCTTATTAACCACAATCAAATGGTGTAGCTGAGAGGAAAAATAGGGCTTTGATGGATATGGTTAATGCGATACTAATAAACTCAGGAGCACCAGAAAATTTATGGGGAGAAGCTATTTTAGCTTCTTGTTATATATTAAATCGCATAATAGTTAAAGATAATATTAAAACACCTTATGAGTTATGGAAAATAAACCTAGACTAAATTTTCTTAAAGTGTGGGGGTGTCTAGCGAAAGTTATTATACCTGAATTCAAGAGAAAGAAAATAGGTCCTAAAACTGTTGATGCTATCTTTATTGGATACGCGCAAAATAGTACACAAATAGGTTTTTAGTGTTTAATTCCGAGGTTAGTGGAATATCTAACAATACAATTATTGAGGCTAGAGATGCTACATACTTTGAAGATATTTTTTCCTTTCAAGACTAAAATTCAAAGAGAGTCATACACTTCAAAAGTTGAATCTTCTAGAGCTGAATCATCTAGTAGTACGATGGTAGAAAATAAACAAGGAGAATCTATAGAATTAAGGAGAAATAAAGAGCTAGGGCCAAAAAAAATTTTGGAGATGATTTTATCACATTTTTAGTTGAAGGAGATCCACAAACTTATGATGAAGCAATGTCTTCCATAGATGCACTTTTGGAAAGAAGCTATTAATGATGAATATAGTTCAATTATTCAAAATAATACTTGGGTTTTATCTGATTTACCTCTTGGTAGTAAACCAATAGGATGTAGATGGATCTTCAAGAAGAAGTTTAAAAACTGATGGGTCAATAGATAAATATAAGGCAAGATTAGTAGCGAAAGGATTCACTCAACAAGAAGGGATAGATTATTTTGATACTTATTCAGTTGCTAGAATTTCAACTATTAGAACTTTGTTGGCTTTAGCATCTATATATAAGCTAATGATTCATCAAATGGACGTTAAGACTGCCTTTTTAAATGGAGATTTAGATGAAGAAATTTATATGGAACAACCTGAAGGTTTTAAGGTTAAAGGACAAGAACATAAGGTGTGTAGGTTAGTGAAATCGTTATATGGGTTGAAGCAAGCTCCTAAACAATGGAATGAAAAATTTAATGAGGTGATTATAGGTTATGGATTCAAGTCGAATGAGCATGATAGGTGTGTATATTGTAAAGAAGAAAATGGTGAGTATGTGATACTATGTTTATATGTAGATGACATATTAATTTTTGGGCCTAATTTAAAAATTATAAGAAATGTTAAAAGTTATTTGTCAAATAGTTTTGAAATGAAAGATATGGGAGAAGCAAATATAATTTTGGGTATGAAAGTCGATAGAACTCAAGAAAGAATTTTGCTAGATCAATCTGTAGCAATTGAAAAATTTATAAGAAAATTCAATTACTATGACCATAAGCCTGTTTCTACCCCATTTGATCCAAATACACATCTAAACAAAAATTTAGGTGAACCAGTTTCTCAATTAAAATATTCTCAAATTATAGGATCATTGCTATATTTTTCTAATAGGACAAGACTTGATATTTCTTACGCAGTTGGTAGACTTTAGTAGGTACACTCATAATCCAAGTAAAGATCATGGAATGCTTTGGAGAGGATTATTAAATATCTTAGAGGAACAATAAATTATTCTTTATGTTATAAAGGTTTTCCAAATGTACTTGAAGGATATAGTGATGCTAATTGGATTACTGATAGTTCTGAAGTTAAGTCTACTAGTGGATTTATTTTTATGATGGGTGGAGCAGCAATAACTTGGGGTTCTAAAAAACAAACAGTTATATCTAGAAGTGCTATGGAAGCTGAATTAATAGCTCTAGATACTGCCTGTACAACTACTGAATGGTTAAAAGACCTATTACTTGATATTCCATTGGTAAATAAAACTTTGCCAGCTATTTCTATACATTGTGATTGTAAGGCAGCTATAGATCTTGTGAAGCAAACACATTTTAATAAGACAATGACTAGACATCAACAAGCTAGGTGTAAGAGTGTGAAGTCATTATTGAAAATGAATATTGTATCTCTTAATTTTGTAAAATCTGAGAAAAATTTGGCAGATAATTTGACCAAAGGTCTACCCAAAAAAGGTGTATATGAATCATCGAGGGGGATGGGCATAAGCCCACAAGGGAGTCACCTCCGGGAGTAACCCAACCTTTGTGATTGGAGACCCATGAAGAAGGTTCAATGGGTAGGAACAACCTGTACTGCGTGACTCATTTAGCACTACTTTATGAGGAGAGCGTCTCCTCCCCCATCCCTATGGTGATAGTGCTTTATAGTGTGATGTTAGGTTGGATTTAACCCTTAATGAGACCAAGGCGGGATTTCCGCAGGGTATAGGTCACACGTACCCTTGGAGGTTTCACCTAAATGGGAGTTGCTATGAGGCCGTGGCAATGGGTTTGGGCTAACCTTAAAACTCCCATGAGAATCAAGATTAGAGCGCATGGCCGTTAACAGCGCTAACCCGCTTTGAACAAAGGCCGATGTCAATACTGTGTGTGTGATGTATTGAAATTTGGCCAAGAGACCTAATTCAAGGCGTAGTCCATTATGGATCTCTCAAATGAAAATCGTCAACACTAAGTGTAGGCTCAAGCCCGGAAGGCTCCTGCACCTATTACATAGTATTCGATTGCCCTCTTATATTTTCTTATATATCTTTTGAAGTTTTCAAACTTGTGGGGGATTGTTACAATTTGAAGTTTTAAAAACTTCAAAATAATTTTAATATTAATTTTCATTATTAAAAATGTGTAACACCCTTTTTAATTTTGTAACACCCCACTAATGGCCATTATTTCTTAATTTTTGGGTGTTACATGTCCTATCCTAACACTATAAATAGGTGGTCCTAGAGGTCTAGAAACACACACAATTCACTCTTACATTTCAATTCTTACATTTCTGTTCCTCCTACTATACTTTTGGGAAATTTGACAAGGTCTAGTTCTCTAGTTTCTTGTGAACGTGCTCACAATAGAAGACGTCGGTTGAGGCATTTTTGGGTTTTATCTTGCGGTGGTGGTGAGCCGATAGTACCTGCACGGAGGGAGGCCATCACGATCTTAGGACAGCGTCAAGTGACGTGACTCCTACAGGCCAGCTGTTTTAAACTTATTTACATATATCACATGCATGATTTATTTTGATTTGTCAAAATTATTTCAACATTAAACTAGAATTTTCACAACACTCACCATGTTTGATTTCCTTACAACATTATGGGCCTCGCCAAGCTCCTTTGCCCTACATTTTGGGCTTCATGCATTCTTCTAGTAATTGGAAATAACAAATAATTGGGTTCAACCTTCAGATCTAGAGGCCAAAACGTTTGATTAGGTATTGGATGAATATAGTATCTATATGCTTTCATATAGTTTTCTTTGGAGAATCTACTATTAGAATAAGATTTCAGAGACTCTCTCCCATGAGATATCCCTAATGCAACATACTTGTAAAAAATACTAAAAACATCCCAAATCCTATAATTACATGTTTTAGTTCTCAAGTTTACAATGTAATTGATGTTTTGATTTCGAACCTCTAACTCATGTTCCCCAATTACTAAAAGATGACACTTTTTAGGCTCTTCATTGATTTTGTTCAACTCTTTCACAACATTTGTCGTAAGATCCCCACTCATTTTTAATCCTTCAGCTTTCTTTTTGAAGTCTGCTCATCAATTCGAACCATCTACTAACACAAGCATAGGATTGCTCCTATCCAATCCAATGGTAAATAGTTCTAAATGAAACCCATCAAACCCCCAAAAATTGACTACTCCCCTCCAAGAATCCATTTCTCAAAGCAGACAAAACCCAAGAAAAATCTTTTAAAACCAGTTGCATGAGGAATTCATTCAAACTCATCTACATCACATTGTAGGGTTGCAACACTCCTTTCATTATTTGCTAGGACAGTTTTAGCATAGTAGGGCAACCTGCCAAATGACTCAGAATGATACCCCTCTATTCAGTCCCTACCTTTCTTCCTACCTCTATAAATCTGCATGTATTGAAAGTTGACACCAAATTTTTTTAGCTTATTTTTAATTCCTCTAGACTTCATTCCTGAGTTTTCCCTTAACAAATTCTCAATTTTTCTAGTTATCCACTTAGCACTAGCTTCTTTAGTAGCAATAGACCTATCACATGTGTGATTATGCACATATGTCTTAATCTTGAATGTCACACCATCCGCCAATGGGAAAGCATGAATTCTCCGGGGCAGTCTTTTACACTACAATGGCCAGTCACTCTAGTTTTTTCATTCCTCATTCTCATTATTTTGAATACCTCAATCACAAATTCTTTTAAATTTCTCCTAAAAGCATTAATGTCTACAAAAACCATTCGCTATTCTAACTTAATTCTCTCTACCATCTACCAACACACTAGCATCCCTATTCAAGGAACCTTGACATGGATCATCCTCAAAGTCAGAATCACTCTCATTTTTACTATCACAGTAATAATTAGATATATAATTACTCAATCCATCCTAGTTCCATCACTTTTTTCTCCACATTTTTTCATCTAATGACTCAGACCGCCCACTCTCGGTCCCCCTCATTCTGACTTAACTCATTTTCAGAAGTCTCTCTCTCTTTTCAGAACCCTCTCCCTCTTTTTCAGAACCTTCAATCCCATTTTCAGAATCCCCCCCCCCTCTTTATTAACCTCTGTTTCATTTTCTGAACCTTCTCCCTCATCCACTCCACATAGCTCTACAAAAACGTCAAACTCTATCCTATGTTTATTTATACTAAACATATTTAATACATCTTTATCACCACTTGTGTTCATCAATACTTCACTGTCATCCACACTACAAGATATCTTAAGCGTACCATCATCACAAATATTATAAATCTCCCTAATATCTTATAGAATATCAATATAGCTATACTTATCTTAATCAACATTTTTCAATCTATTGAACTTGCCCCTACAATGTATGGAAAATGCATATACTTTCACTACAAAAAAACAGTGCTATAGCAACAGATATTTTACAGCAGAAATTTCCGTGGCACATTTGCCACAGACTTTGCCACGACTTTACAATGGAATTTCCAAAAATTGAGTTTTTCGTGGCAAATTTCATGGCAAAACAACAATGAAATGTTGCAATGGACATTTCGTTGCAAACTTCCATTGCAAAAGTTGGTCAACTTTTGGATGGTACAATTTCGTTGCACGTCGTTGCAAAAGTCGTGGCAAACTTTGCCACGGACCATATCCGCTGTTAATTTGCAATGGTTTTTACAACAGATCATGTTCGTGGCTACGTTTGCAACGGAATTTTAAATTAAATCTGTTGCTAACTGCTTTTGCAACTATCTTCAAGTTACAAAAATCTTTAAAAAAAAAGCAATAATTTTTGCCACGAACTGCTTGGTATGGGGTCCGTTGCAAATGAAGAGTTGGGTGTTGCAACGGATTGTGCCACGGACACAAATCCGTGGCAAAATTTGATAATAAATTTGCAATGATATTTGCAACGGACATTTGATCCGTTGCAATCCATACAAAACCATTAGGGACATTTATCTTTTAAATGTTTATTTTGCCACGGGTTTTGCAACGGTCATTATATCCGTTGCATCCATATAAAAAGGTTGGTGGCATTTGCCACGGACTTTGCAACGGAACACGCAACACAACTGTACTCAAAATTCCATATTCAGTAATTTATCAATTTTATACTCAAAATTGACCATGTATTGTAATTATTAATTAATATCATATATTTTATTTTAGATAATAATAAACTATGGTACTATTATTTATATGTTTAACCTTTATAGTTTATATAAAGACAAACTTAATTAATAATTTAGTAAATTTAATATTTTTTAAAATAATTATTTAATATGACACATATGGATTGTATGTTATATTTTAATATATATTTGTGTTGTCTTAACCTTTTTTAAATTGACAAGTAATTCACTGAAGATTTTTTATATCTATTTTTTAGTTTTATATTTATAGCAAGATACAAGTATGCATTATGCAATCTACTTTATTACTTATAAATTTATGTCGAAATTTAGTAATTCTTGTGAATTAATCTAAAAATAATGATAATAATGATGGTTTGAACAATTATAAAAATGTTTATTATTATTTTATTATATATTAATATATAATGAGATAAAAAAGCTTAATTAACAATTACGATGTCTTAAATCTAGCCATCCGATTCATACCAAATTTTAATATATATAAGCTTTTGTCCATTAGTTCATATCTGACGGTATGATTTAAAATCTCATGGCCTGATTCAACGAAACACCATTTTGAATGATTATTCTTATGTTTCGAGTACGATATCTTGACATCCGTACACTCAATTAGTCTAAAACTTTACCAAATGTATTTTGTTGTAAGTTTGATCATATCTCATGGTTTGATCTGAATTTTGATGGCCTGATTAACCCATGCTATTCAACAATGTGAACTGATAGATATATCAATGTAATACTAACATTTATAAATACACAAATTTATTGCAGATTGTGAACTTATATCAATCTCAACTATAAAATATATAAAAATAATAAAAATAATAGTAATAATTAATAATATTTGAACAATTTTAATTATTTTTTCTTATTTTATTATATATATAATGAGATCAAAAAGCTTAATCAGTAGTTGATATTTTAAAATTTAGGCTCCCGTTTCATACCAAATTTAAATATATATAAGATCGTGTCCATTATATTATATCAGACGGTATGATTTGAAATCACATTGTCTGATTCAACAATACACTGTCTTGAATGATTACTCTTATATTCCGAGTATGATATCTCGATATCCATATACCCAATAAGTTTGAAAATTTACCAAATGTATTTTTCTGCAAGTTTGATCATATCTAACGGTTTGATCTGAATTTTAACGGCCCGATTAACCTATGTTGTTCAACAATGTAAGATGATAGTTACATCAATGTAATACAAACATTTATGAATATATAAATTTATTGGAGATTGTGAACATATATAAATCTCAACTATAAAATGTATAAAGATAATAATAATAATAATAGTAGTAGTAGTAATAATTAATAATGTTTGAACAATTTTAATTATTTTTATTCTTATTTTATTATATATATAATGAGATCATAAAGCTTAATCAATAGTTGATATTTTAAAATTTAGCCGTCTGATTCATACCAAATTTAAATATATATATAAGACTGTGTCAATTACATCATATCAGACGGTATGATTTAAAATCACATGGGCTGATTTAACAATACACTTCTTGAATGATTACACCTATGTTCTGAGTACGATATCTCGTTATCCATGTACCCAATAAGTTTGAAACTTTACCAAATATATTTTTTTGTAAGTTTGATCATATCTAACGGTTTGATCTGAATTTTAACGGTCTGATTAACCCATGTTGTTCAACAATGTAAGATGATAGTTACATCAATTTTTGAAGACATTGATTATTTATTGAGCATAATGTATTTTGTTATAATGTTCCTCATTTAATACATTTTGAGAAAAATATAATTTTAATAAAAAATAACTTAAATTATATATAGAAAATATATAAATAAGAGATAAATTTAATTTTTTATTAAAAAAATAAAAAATTATAACTTAAATTAAGTATCCAAAAATATATATATATTTTTAAAAATATATCTATAAATAAAAAAATTATTTAATTTTAATAAAAAAATTTAACACACTTTTTTTCATTAATTTTTAATTTTCCTCCAATTTTTTCATATATTTTCCCCCTCATTTCCCCCCCCCCCCCCCCATTTTTTTCTTCTCTTTCCCTCTTTTTCCCCTTCCCCTAGGTTTTTCTTTCTTATCTTTCCTTTTCTCCCTCTCTTCTCTCCCCCTCTTCTCCACCTCTTTCCGCCGCCCACCGCCCGCCGCCATGCCGCCATGCCGCCACCTGCAACCGCGCCGGCCTAGTCGCCTAGCCACCGCCGGCCGCCGCCGCCTCCACCCGGCCCCATAAACTTGATCTCTTCTATTTTCTTCTTTTCTTTGTGATTTTCTTAAGATATATTTTGTTTTGTTTAAAGGTTATTAACATTTTTGTATTTTTGTTTCTTTTCTTTAGAAGATTAGAGGAAAAACTAAAATTTTCAGGTATGTTTCCTTCTTATTTTTTTCAAGATGGTTTAGTTTGGTGTTATATTGTTGTAAATGATGATTTGTTGTGGATGTTAAAAATGGTTTACTTTGGTTGTATATTATTGTATATTTTAGTAATATAGTGGTGTTAAGAAATTGACTAATGGTGTATGTAATAGTTTATATAATGGTATTAGAAATTCTCTACTTTATTGTCTTGTTTTTGAAATTTCATATTTATATTTAATAGTGTTAAAAATTTATATTTTAGTTTATGTAAAGGTGCATATATTATTGTTTATTTTGTTTGACATATATAATGGTGGTATATTTTTATATGTTTAGTATATATTGCAATTGTGTTAAAAGTAATATTTAGTATATATTGTAATGGTAAATGAAATATTGTCTTGTATATTATTTAGTTTCTATCATAGGATGATTGTGTTTATGAGGTGAATGGGATGATTGTGTTGGTGAGATGAATGAGTGTTGTTGTTGACGATTGTAGATTACGAATTTATGATTAAGTTAAAAGTTATGAATTTAAAAGTTTCAATTAAACTAATTTAACTAAGTTAACTATGAATTTTAAAGTTCAACAAAACTATTCAATTTAGTTAACTAAAATTTATTAGTTCCAACTAAACTAATTTAACTAAGTAAACAATGAATTCAAGAATTTCAATTAACTATTTCAACTTAGTTAACTCAAACTTAAAAGTTTCAAATAAACTAATTTAACTATGAGCTTAAAAAGTAGCTTCAAGTAAATTAATTCAACTATGAATTTTGAATTTAAAAGTTTCTACTAAATAAATTTAACTAAGTTAACTATGAACTTAAAAGCTTCAACTAAACTTTAAAATATTAACTTAATTAACTCAAACTTAAAAGTTTCAAGCAATCTAATTTAACCATGAACTTAAAAATTCTATTAAATTAATTTAACTATGAACTTAAAATTTTCTACTAAACTAATTGAACTAAACTAACTATGAGCTTAAAAAATTTCAACTAAATGTTATTTTTTAACTTAGTTAACTCAAACTTAAAAGTTTTAAGGAAACTAAACTAATTTAACCAAGTTAATTATCATTAAAAGTTTCAATGAAACTAACCTAACTAAACTAACTATTATTACAAACTACTATTTAGGAGCATATATTTGCTTCAAAGATATCCCATAATAGACTAAGAACTTTTGGTTTCGAAAATTTAGTGTAAGATTTCAATTTAGTTTATTCTTTTATAATTAAAGTTTGGTTATGTTATCATATTTGATGTTATATCTGTGTAGTACGACGTCGGAATGTAAATGAATCAAAAGATCGCTCCACAACAATGATCATCATCACCCGTGTAACCCCCCCATATTGAAATGATTGTTTTGTATATGGACAGGTGTGAAACATTAAATTTTGTAATGGACATGTTTTGACATGTATTTTATCTTTCTATATTTTATTTGATTAAATCTTTTTATGTTTGAGTTTAAATTGTTAATATAGATTAAATATAAATTTAATTTTAAAATTATATATAAAAAATTTGAAAGAAAATATTATAAATGAAATTATAAAAAATATTTGCAATGGATTTAATAAAACTAATTATTGCAAAATTTACAACAGATTGAAGTTCATTGCAAATGTCATTGCATAATTTGCAACAGTTGCCGTTGCAAATAATGCATTGCAATTTTGCAACGAAATTTTGTTGCAAAATATCGTTGCAATAAAATAAGAAATTACCGCAAATTTTGCAATGGAAATATTATAACAAAGTCGCTGTAAAATTTTGGCAAGATCCGTTGCAAATGTCATGGCAAAAGTCACTGCAAAATTCGTTAAAAAGTCAAAGTTTAACCACACTATTGCAACGAATTTTTGCCACGCATCCTTGCAAAATTTGCCACGGACGGAAAAAGTCCGCAACTATAGCATCACCACCTATAGCAACGGACAAATTCCGTTGCAAATTTCCGTGCCATAGCCCACAATTTATATGCAAATTCCGTGGCAAATGTCCGTTGCTATAGCACTGTTTTTTTTTTTTTTGTAGTGTTTGTCCACCATTCCTAAAGGGAAACATAAAAACAAGAAAACAACATACTCAAACATACCAAAAAATTATTAATTATCTCAACAAAAATGAAAGGACCCAACCACATGTACAAAAAAAATGTAAACAACACAAAAAAATAGTAAACGTAAACCTCAAAATTGACTTTTAATTTTGTATTTTTTTAGCAAAAAGACAAAAAACATCTCAACTCATGTCCAAACCAAACCCATTTTCTATGTGAAAATTCTTGACTATGGTTCAGATAACAACCCCCCACCGCCACCGTACATCTCTTTTTTTTTTTAAGTAAAAGCGATGAACTATTATTAAATTGAAAAATAAAATCAATTATAAGTGCAATCATTCCTTTCACATCAATCTAACAAAGATTAATTATAATTATACCATATTCGATAAACCTACTATTACTGCAGACAAAACCTACTATGTAGTAGCCAACTCCTTATATACACACAACATCCCACGCACCTGGCGGGGTTTGAGCCCATGGCTTCTCTAAAATATATAGGGCTTTAGCTTCGCCAATTGAGTAATTAGGCCTCATTGATCGTACATTCCTCATACTCAGTCACATATACACGTACATGCCCCTGCATCTACATTAAAAATTTCTTAATCAAATTTTAATAATAATAATAATAAAAAGAAACTCAAGCACTAGTTCACGAAACCCCAAAATTATATCCAGAAATTGAAATTCAAATTAGGGTTTTCTCAAAAAAAAAAAATATAATTTTCTAAAACTAAAACACATACAACATAGAATAAAAAATTTCATCAGCACATTATGAAACAGAAAACAAAATATCAAATATTCAATACATGTCGGTTAAAAACTTTTTTAAACTGCAAAAAAAGAAAAACTTTTTTTATTTGAATAAAATGACAAACTACTTCATTAATCTAAAAAAATACCAAAACTATAAACTTTTTTGGATGTCCAAAGGGGTGCATACCTTTTTTTGGTGAAACATGTTGAACTTCAACTCTTTGCTATTAAACACCGTTTTCGCTTGAAAAAAACAAAGAACAGAAGAAAAGATGCTTGAAAAAGAATTGCAACGTGATTTGGGGCTTTAATTTGATAAAGTTTTTCAGTGATAGGGTTTGCAGATGGAAGGAGAAAGGAGAAGACGTAGGAAATGAGAAAAAAAACTTACCAACACTAAGGGGAAATATGAATTTACCTATCTCTGATTTTTAAAAAATTTGAAATATTTTTTTATAATAAAAGAATTAATCAAGGGTAATAAAGTAATTTCACCATTGCGGTCTAGGGCCTTCACAATTATTTTTCAAATTAGAGGATATTTATAAATTTTTAAACAACGAGTGGGTATTTATAATTTACTGAATCTCAGGGGAGATAAATGTAATTTACCCTATATTAAAAACAAAAAAAAGTTACAACATGCATACAAATTATAATTTATAGATACTAGTCCCAATATCAAGCAGTTCCTGCCCACAGACTATTACCTCATCGTGAAGTATTGAAGCATAAAAATTATTTTTATATAGTAAAACTTTGTATTGTCTAACATCCTTGTATGGAAATTAAGACGACTAGAGAGGAAATAAAAAAAATTAATTGTTCCAAATTGAAAATTTGAAATCGTGTCATTATGCATATTTACAATCATATTTGATTCCATTAATAGAATAATGATAGCATACACTTTTTGAAATTAATAATAGAACATGTTATGATGATAACTAAATATCACTTTTGTTAAAGAGAAAACAATCTAATATTTCTATCAATAATATGACTACAATTAAATATATATATATATATATATATATATATATATATATGTAGTAGGCAATCATTATTTATTTCATAATAAAAGAGTTGTATATTCATATCAATTTTTTAACTGAGTAGAAGAAAGAATTTAAAACCCTAAAGATTAAAATGAATTTTATAGTCCCCACACTAACACTTTGGAAACCCCCTTCTCAGCCATCTTTTCTATCTCTCTTTCATATTCCTATTTTATTTCCTTTTTATTAATAGCAACTTTTATTAAAAGGGTAAATAAAAGCCAAAAAACAAGAAAATGAAGGTAAAAATTCTTTCCTAGTACATATTGTTCCCTAGAAAAATATGTGTTGTTCATTTCTCTAGGCTGCCAAAAGATGTCTTCTTTTGTTGGTAATTCTTTTGATTCTTTATTCACCTCATTGATGTCTACCTCGACATCAAATCTGCTCACCCCCCCCCCCCCCAAATTTATATATATTATATTACTACTTGGTTAATTAAGAATTATAATTTCATTAAACAATCCAGTTTCCTGCTCCGAGTACTCAACATGGTTCAAGCCTCAACAAATCATGATACTATCGACGCCCGATGCATAGGGGGAGAGTTGAAGCTGATGATAGTGGCAAAGGTGGCTTAGTGTTTAAGTTGATTTCGTGATCTCTATTGCTTATTCATTAAAACCTTTTCTTATTGGTAAAGAAGGCATAAAGTATTGTTGTAATTGTATTATTGGTAACATAGTTTAGAAGGACAAATTTAAGAAATGATTCTACATGATAAATTAGTGCAAGAGTGGAAGGAGATGGGAAGTTGCGGTTAAGCAGAAGCGGGGGAGAGTGGAACTTTGCAATTAAATGAAGATAAAAGCCAAAAGGTAAATATCGTATGGATGCAAATTCTAGTCAATTTTGAGTTCAACTTAAATTTATTATAATAAGGGTGTTATAGGTATTTCAAAAGATTGATGTAAACTCAACTTAAATTTATTATAATAAGGGTGTTATAGGTATTTCAAAAGATTGATGTAGCATGGTATCAAAATCACCAAATTGTGACTATATCACCCCTTTCTTTTATAATAGTATAGATAAAGTTATCAATAGAAAAAAATGCTTTTAAATATTTCTTTGTTGCCCCTATGTTTTTTCATATTTAAAACACACATAACAAAAGAATTGAATCGGGTTTGTTTCAAGTATCAAAATATAACGCCCGACAAAATTGGATACTCAATCCGAAAAATCCAAAACCCGAGATACCGAACCCACACCCACCCTTATTTATAATGGTGGATCAGGACATTTATAAAGGCAATTACATATAAAGTGAAGGGCGGACCACGAAAGGAAAAAATTCACTCTTTGTCCCGTGACTATAGGTGTGTTGCACTTTTCGTCTTTTATCTTTTGAATAAACACATTTAATCCTGTAGTTTTGATTCTTTTGATATATTTAGTTCTGTAGATATTGCTAGAATAATTTTAGTCTTATATGTATTTATCGAATTAACTCTTATAATTTATAAAAAAAAGTGACACTTTTAGTCTTGCTTTTGGCCAAAACAAAAACACGATTGTCGGAAAAAATTGCGTGGTGCTCACTCACGAACATGCTGATGTTGCGGGAAATAGAATAAAAACGTATCTTTTCACAAGAATCCCACACATTCTCAAACCAAGATTCCAACTTCCCCTTCCACTTTGAAATCCTAAATTTTTACCAATTTTCGTGAATTCTCATCCCATTCATGAATTGAGATAAAACAAAAAAAAAAAATTATAATTCACTTCTACGCCACACTTAATTTGTCCTGGAGTTATCATTTTTGCTCCAAAAAGGAGGCTAGTGAGTAACCGACAAGTAACCAATCAGGTCCACTTCTACTTCCAATCACCTCTACATACGTATCAATTTTCCTAATCAGGTCACTGTGTAAACACACGCCCACCAGCTCATCTACACATTCTATCAATGTGAAACCAATAACATCCAATTTCCTAGAGAAATTTTTTTTATGGTCCAAGTCCGCGATTAATTTTAGTACACTAACTTTTATAGTTATCACATTTTGACCACTAATTTACAGAAATGGGTCAATTAGGTATGACGGAAAATGGAAATTGGATTTTTGGCCAAAAAATAGCATGTGCACGACACATGCTATTTAAATTGGGGATTTTTAGTTCCATGTGGCACTATATTGTTACATGGCACTTGAGGTGGACTTTTTTGAGCAATGGTGAGAACTTCATGGACTAATGAGAACCCATGTAGAAGGTTCCATTCTTATGAAGATTACAAGGCTATTCTCTCGTTTTTCTCATTTTAGTGAAATTTTTTTCATTTTCCTCCGTTAATTTTTCTCATATTTCTGCAAATTTCGTTCTCATTTTTCTGCATATTTTTTTTTTCTCATTTCCTACTTCATTTTTTCTAAATTTTCTGCAAATTTTCCCCTTTTTTTTGTGTAGACCGAAGGATGTGGATTTTTTTATCGAAAGATCCACCAATGTGTGCTCGGGCAAAGGTTGTAATCCCTGGATTGCTAGCAAAATGTTCCTGATATGAAGCTAAGATTGCAGAAATGAAGAAGCTTGAGCGGACTTTGCAAACTTGAAGAGAAATTGTAGAAAATGAAAATTAATTTCATGCATTTTCGTTCTTATTTTCTACTTTAGGTTCTGCTTTGGGTAGGTTGTGTAATGTATTTAAGTGTATTTCAGTAGGTAGGTTGTGGTGTGTAATGCATTGTTCTTAGTTATGCTTTACATCTAAATGTATTAAGTGCAATTTTGCAAATATGAGAACAGTGCATTATAGGTCTGGAAGTGCAATTTTACAATCTGTTTGATTACTGATTGTTAGCCATAAGATATACTAATACACTGAGCAAAAGATTATTGTAATGCACTTAGCCACAAGAAAAAAGCAAAGGATTATTGTAATGCACTTAGCCACAAGAAATAAGCAAAAGATTATTGATAACTTAGCCACAAAGATTACTAACACAAAAGATTACTGCATTACACATACATAAAAGAAACCAGCAATATTTCTGTTGCATAACACATAAAACAAACTACACAAGCCACTGCAACACATGCATACATAAAAGAAAAGACACAGATTCTGCATAACAGCAAGTTTTCTGCATAACACATACATAATGAAACGACACAGGAACTGTAATTGCATTTCCAAAATTTACATCTAACTGCATTTTCAAACTGTACATCTAATGCATTTCCAAACTTTACATCTAATTGTATTTCCAAACTGAAACTGTAAAATAATTAAAGTTTCAGTTTCTGCAAACTGGGTTCTGCCAAACACAAAACTGCGAAAAAGAATTCAAGTTTATGCCAAATATTATAGCCTCAACATTACAAGTTTTAGGCCTTTTTCTTGCCTTTGTTCAGTTCACTTATAGCATTGGTAAATTCGACATAGTGACAAATTTTCTTCCTCCTTTGACAATTGATGGGGCTGATCCTGAATTCCCTCTTTCCCTTCTCATCCACTTCAGCATCAAACCAAAGGAGCTGACTCCTTAATTTTCACTCCTTTTTTGTCATGTTTAAATTGTTGACTTGGTGCAATGCAGATGGCTTTGGAGTTTCTATTATGATGCTTTTTAATAATGACAGGAGCAGCAACTGGTATATGACCTATGTACCACCAACAAACAATCATTAAAACAACAACACAAGAGCAATAATTTTAACAACACTGAAACAATAGATTCTTACACTTCTCGTTCTCCTATGGAGCACAACATTTGTTTCTTGCATGATTTCCTTACCTTTTCTTCTAACCTATTAAGAGCAAAACAAATTAGATTTAGTCCTTTAGTAGTCATTTAAAAACACAAAAAAAAAAAAAAAAAAAAAAAAAAAACATATTGGAAAAACAAGTTATACCTGCATTTTCTGTGATTGTTCTTTTAGAGGGACTTGGCTAGAAGCATCTGGGATAGCTCATTTGATGCAGTTTTGGTAGCACAACCTCTAGCATTATGTCCTTAGCTATCATATTTCCCACACTTGACAGTAGTTTGTTGGTTTTTGATTTTCGATGAACCTTCCTTCATTATTGGAGCACCTCTTATTTTCTTCTGCTTTTGCACTGCCTCACCTGGTTCAAGTCTTCTACTTGATTTGGGAGGCTTGCCGACCCTCTTCACAGCCTTTGGTGGCACTGGTGGACTCAAGTCAGTTTCTTCCATTCATCGCTTCCATTGATTGGTATTATTGGACACTGATAGGCCTTCAAATAAGTTTAAACCCTATAACATTGGTGTGTGTATTTCTCTATGTCCTCTCATTGACAAAAAAATTGCACCTACAACATGTTTACAAAGTATCCCACTCAAATCCCACTTTGTACACCCACATGTCCCATTCTCAAGGTTAACACTATATTGTGTCCCATCAAAACATGAGATTTGGTAATGTTTGTCATCAGATTTAATTGGTATGCAATCACCAAGCTTCTCAATATTTTCATCAATTATCTTTTGAATTTTAGGACACAACACCCTTTTCCACCTTTTCAAAACCTCTGTTATGTTGAAGTCTCTTCATCAAATACTCCTTAAGCCATTCAAACATTGACAATATTTGTTTTTATCTTGCTTCTAGAATGTTGCTATTGAAGCATTAAGCACTGTTTAACAAAATGTCACACCTAGGATAAGTGGAAAAATATGATCTGCTCCATTATTTTGGAAGTTTGTCATTAAACCATGCATAAACCCCTTCATCCAAGTCCTTTATTTCTTTCATCATTTCATTACATTGATTTACTGTTGTTGCCCTTGCATCCTTCCATAGCCAATTTTTGAAAACCAACCCTCTAAAACCATAATTCTTAAAATTGAAATGGAGATGCCTAACATAAAACCTATGTTCTTCGTTATGAAATTGTTCCTGTAAGACACCCACAAGCCCTTTCTATTTATCTGACATGACGGTATAGTTCAAGTCATTTTCAGTATGCAAATCCTTTTTTAGTAAGAGTTAAGAACCATTTCCATATCTCTATGTTCTCTCTCATTACCACAACAAAACAAAGAAGTTATTGTTAGGGTCAATACCAATAGCAGCTAATAACACACCCCCATGTGGTCCGTTAAGGTGACACCCGTCCACACATATTACTGGTCTACACCCAGCCAAGAAGTTCATCCTCAATGCATGGAGACATACATATAATGTGTCAAACAAATTTTATTTAGTGCCCAATATCACTGTTGATCCAGGATTACTTCCTTTACTTCATCATCATAATCCCAGAACAGTGCATATTGTGCACTAGGATTGCTTTGAAGCATGAGTATTGCAAGTTTCTTTGCTTTTGTAGCTTGATTTATTGAGATATCGCACCTTACTTCTTCAATTGCATCAATTCTTAACCCCTTAACTGTTCTCTTAGGATCAGTTTTGAACTTGTGAAAGTATTTTGGGAAAACCAGCTGGATTTCATGTTCCTCACATTAAATGAGATGTTATATGTGTGCTCAGGAACATAATCTCTAATTTGAAATGTGCACTCACCTTTCACCTGACAAGCATGTATTCTCCATTGACAATTTTTATCAAAACACTTTGCATGCACATATCTTCTGTCATTTTTTGGCAAACTTATGTTTCTTTTTGTTTTAATTGCATGTGACTGGATTGTAGTTCTAATTCTTTTTTTGTTCTAAAAATCATTCCCAGAGCAAACTGACGGTCAAATATGCAGGATGGATTGAATATAAGGAATATTTCTCCTTTTTTCATCTATCAGACCCCTTATTGGAGTTTAGTTCGTTATCGCTCCATACCAAATTCTTCTCACCGGACCAGTTATCTAAATCAGTATCATCAATCCTTAGCCCTTTTGCATCAGAATCCTCCTCCCTGGCCTTACTCTTTTTTCCCTTATCTGTCTCTTTGATATGATTATCTAATTCATCTCCCTCAAATGCCCATCATCATTTTTCAGCTGCAACATCTTCCTCCTCATTCTGATCTTCTTTCATTTTGTATTCATACTCAGTGTCAGTGTCACTAAACTCCTCACCCCTTAAAGAAAACTTATAGTAATTCAAGCCACCTACAACTTCATCCCGCTCAGAATCATCACCCTCCTTAGCCACGATTTGCCCATTTATATAGATATCTACCTCACTCAAAGGCTGAAATTTAACAAATATTTGTTGCAAAGCTGAATTTGAAGGGATTTATTTCAACAAGTTTTCTTCTTTTACAAAATAACTCTTCTCCCCTCTAATCCCCACACAGTTTCTTAACTCATTCAAAGTACCAAACCCCACATATTTGTATTTAATATTATCAAATTTATAGGTTTCCCCTCCCACGTATCCTGTTTTTGTCACACTCCCCCCATAATGAATACTCATTGTAATGAGCCCATTATTTTTTGCTGTAACAAGAAAAACAAAGAAAAAAAAAGAGCAGATTCAGAGACAAAGAATACAATAGCAAATACAAAGTCACTCTTTAGAAAAATATAATAAAAAACACACATTCAGAGACAAAAAAATCAATTCAGGGCCCATATTCTGGCAATATGCATTCCAACACAACTTTTAATACATGAAGGAACGACATGCTTCCATATTTTGGAACAAAAAATAAAATACAGAACAGGTTAAAAAAACTTTCTTCAGCAGTACAAAGATACCCACAGACAGGACCACAACTTTAACGCTAAAAAGCAAACATCATTCTACGCTATTTATAGTCGTCGGAGGGTGAAAAAGACAATACAAGCGATCTATTTATAGTCTAGTGAAAAACAATCGTTAGGGATGAAAAACTAACCTTAATCGGCCGGAGGATCGCCATTGAGGGATGGGTCTCTCGTCACCATCATTTTAGCACCAAATTCCAAGGGTTTCGATATTCTTCTCACGCAAACAAATTGAAGTCGATTTAGAGGGTAGAGAAATTAAGGCTGAAAAATTAGGGGAAATAAGTTCGCAGATGTCATGTTTCTTGATTTTTTGGCTGAGAAGAGTCACGAGCAGTGCATGTGACTCTTCTTTTCCCTCCACCAAGTCCACATCCCTGCCACATATTATGCTGATGAATTAAAATATCCACGTGGAAGCACACGTGGCTAAACTCGTCGTTTTTTACTCCATCTTTTTACCATGCCAGCATTTTCCGATGGAAATGTCTCAATTAGCCGAAAAATTGGCAATAAAACCCTCATTTGTACCTAATTGACCCATTTCTGTAAGTTAGTGGTCAGAATGTGATAACTATGAAAGTTAGTGTACTAAAATTAATAGTGGATAAAGTTACTTGAACAAAAAAATTTTGTTTCCCACTAACTTTAATTCATCTGCCAAATCATCTAGGTAACCAAGACAAATATAATTATATCAACATAGTCAAATATTGTCACATTTTCTCCAATATATTTTGCAGAAGGCAGATTGCATATTTCACCCCTATGGTGAAGCTTAACAGTAACAACTTGGCATACATCATCTTTTCAATGAAAAATAATAAAAAAATACTCAAATTTTAACATATTCTGTGAACAAGCAAATGACTAAGCAGTCATATTCGCAAGGTTGCACAGGATGATGGCAACACTGTTTTCCAACTCATGAAGCTTGTGAACTTCCACCGTGGTCGAGCATATGCTTTGGATAATAGACTAATCTAGGCTAATGTGCTCCATACATGCTCGGAAAGTATTTTACGAAAGGCAATCGAGATCAATTTCTACATGAATAAATGACGGTCGTGGCCCTTCATGTCATGCATCCGCAATTCCATCATGTCAAAGCAACATGCAACGTTTGATGCGTATCCATCAAGAAACTTCAGGTCACGAATCCATTCCCACACTCTCCTCTTCTGCTCATTCGCTAATTTATAAACCGCTTTAGGCATAACGTTCGATCTATGTTCATCCAACTCCAGCTCCGGCCGATTACATATGATTTCAAAATTCCTGCGTGCATTTATATTATCCTTCGTCTTTCCCTTGACGTCAATGACCGTGTTGAATATAATGTCAAACACTTTTTCTCAATGTGCATGACATCAAGGTTGTGTTGAATCAAAAGCGTTCACCAATGTGAGATCCTAAAAGATACTTTTCTTCATCCCTTTATGATCGCTACCATAGCCATCAGGTAATGACAACGACATTTCAACTAATGTTTGCAACCCGATCGAGAAGCTGATCTCCTATTAACCTTGGACGAGCAACCTTATTCTCGACACGATTTTTCGTGACAACTTTCTTGTTCCTCTGGAAGGGATGGTGCTCAGGGAGAAACTGTCTGAGGCAGTCAAAGTAGCACACCTTCCTACCGTGCTGAAGATGTAATGCCCTTGTATCATCCATACAGACTAGACATCCCATAACCTCAATGGTACTCTATCCAGACTCCATCCCATAGGCGGGTAGGTCGTTCACAATCCATATCGACGCCGCCCGTATGATGAATGCATTGTCCATGGCATAGTCGTACGTTCTAATACCCACATGCCACAACTGAAGCAGCTCTTCGATCAACGGTTCCAAGTACACATTAATCAGACGCTTCGGATTGGAAGGGTCAGAGATTACCATCGTCAGAAACATGTACTCAGAACTCATGCACATACCAGGGAGAAGATTGTACGGTGTAATGATAATGGGCCAACATGAATAAGTACGATTGTACTGACCGTGCAGCACAAAACCATTTATGCAAAGGCCCAACCAAATATTACGCAGTTCTTCCACGCCTCGGCATCAGATGGATGACACATTGAACCCTCCTCTATCTGATGTGTGGCATGCCATGTCATGTGATCGGTAGTTGCCCTCGAAGAATACAACCTCTGCAAATAAGGAGTAAGCGACAGGTACCTAAGGACAACATAAGGGGACTGCTTTTGGTGTGGGTCTTGCTCTCGGGAAGGCTTGTACCTAGCATCCCCAAAAAATTTGCAGTACTCCAAATCGACGTCGTCCTTCCAGTATAACATGCAACTATTGTTACACGTATCAATCTTCTCAACGAGTAAACCCAAATCCTTTACCAATTTCTTCATGTTGTAATAATCTCCCCGCAAAGTGTGATTGGGGGGGAATATTCTATTAGCCCATTGAGATATTCGATAATATATTCGCCAAAAAATATGATCATCGGCCTTGATATCCACCAACTCAGCAAAAACACCTAATTAAGATTAGGTGCAACCATCTCACAAAGAATGGTTTGCAGCATGCACTATATTGTAAAAACGGTATACCAACCCAGACTCATCATAATCGTACGGGCCACCGCCGTAACAATATGAACTAGGACTGGCATCAACAGAGCAAGACCTCGTACCATCATCAGTGACACCTTCGTGAGAAGAAACAAAATAACTCGGCCCAGTTGCATCAAAAACCATCCTCTGCGCTCAATCCATATATTGTTCATTACCCTACTGTGGATAATTACCCTCAATATGGCCAGCTGGGGTTCGCTCCTCTGACACTGGAGAGACAATCGGAGCCTCAAAATAATCCTGCACACTCTCCTCGCCATGCGAAGTCCAATTATAATATTATATTATAAACCCTCGCATACACAAGTGATAACTGACTTCGTCGGGTGTTTCAAACTTTGTGTGTTTGTATTTTCGGCAAGGACACTTAATTTTATCTCCATCCATATGTCCACGCTGACCCTTAGCCCATTCTATGAAAGTCTTAACTCCATCCTCCTCTGGTCTAAGACCCTTAGCCCTCCCCATTCGTAACATGATAATATATATAGATCGATATATACTCGCAAATTCACATATATGTACAGGTGCTCTCCAATTATAAGAAAGTATATATAGATATACCTTATTATTAAGGGAGAGCACCTCATTTTTGTCTTTCTCCATTTTTGTTTTTGTTTTTTTTTTTTTTTTTATAATTTCCCACTCCCCCACTACCTTTATATTTACTTCAAACTCTTTTTTCGTACATCTCTTTTTAAAACTATTTTATTATAAATTTAATATTAAGATTTTAAAAATATTTTTTTAGTAGTATTATAAGATTTACACTCACATAGTATGTGACGCAACTAGTAGTATATATAAAGTATATGTGCATCCAAATTGCTGTCACGAGAATTTATATTTTATATTTTATATAATTTAGATAATTTTTTATTTTTCAAACAATTTTAACTGATGGAATTTTGGGGATAATTTTCAGGGTATGTTTGTCGTGTCGGAAGCAAGAGAATGCCCACATCTTGGAAGGTCTATGAATTAGAGGAAAAATTGCATTTTTAGTTATATATGTAAGGATTTTTTTAGATTTAATCTCCTTTTTTAATTCAATCTCATTTGTTATGATTTTTCTCATATTGTATCTTATAATTTTCTTACTTTTAATCCTTAAGTAATTTTTTTCCCATAATTAATGGACCCGTGAGCATTTTCATACATTTTTCGTTATTATTGAAAGAAAAATCACTACAAGAAAATTGTTCAATAGCAACGAAAAAAATTAGCATCAAGATAATTAGCAAATAAAACTCTCGTTGCTAATCATATTATCTAATACAAAAAATTTACTTGTTGATGAATTTAGAAAGGGAAAATAACTTGTTACAAATTTAGCAATGAACTAATTAAAAGATATATATTAAATAATATAAATTAGCAACCAAAATTTTACTTCCTAATTAGCTCGACGCTAATTTTAGCATAAAAAATTTTTATAACTATTAATTATTTTTCTTGTACTGAATGCACGTGAGGATTAACTTTGAGAAAATTTTCAATTTATGGAATGTAATATGTGAAAAAAACATAACAAAGAGATTAAATAAATTTAGTCCAGTATGTAGTTTACTAAAACACATTTAGTATCGTAACTTATAAAACTTGATACTTTTACTCCTGAATTGACAGTGACTGAGATATGGTAGTAGAGAAAAAATGCGTGTTTTCACACATTAATTAAAAAATACTATCAGACTTTTTTTATTTGATGAGCCTTGCACTAATTCCTCATTTCAACCCTAATTTCCAAACCCCCAAATGATTATGCATAAGAAACTTTAAGAAATAACACACAAGATTACACAAATTAGAATTCTTCTGTGCAAATCAAGTGAAACAAGAAGAAAACACAAAGAAATCTATTTGATTGGAATTTGGAGCGTATAATCAAAGACGTAGAGGATAGGAAGCTAGTGACTTTTGAAGAATGTTGCTGCGTAGAGACAAAAACCCAAGGCCTGAATACAATAAGTTTTTTTCTAAATAAAAACTTTATAGGGTTCATCAAAACCTCTGATTTTTGGAATAAAATGCGTTGATTAATGTGTGTTTATATACTTTTTTGCATTATTTTTTGAATGTAGTCGCTACAAAATTATATATGAAAAATAACGGGATATAATTTTGGAACGACTAAATTAAGCAAAGCCGTTACAACAGTCGTTACAAGATTGAACTTTTGTATTTGAAATTAAAAAAATGATGGGATTGTATAATTCGAAAGCCCATTACAAATACCATTACAAATGCTGTTACAAACCTTTATTAGAGGAGCAGTTACAAAAGCAGTTCCAAAAAATGAGTCATTTAAAAACATTAGATTGTAAAGTACGATATCTTTTCATCCGGCCATCCGACTTATACCAAATTTAAATTCATACAAATATGTGTTTATTAAATCATATCAGACGGCATAATTTTGAATCACATGGTCTGAATTAAAAATACCTCGAGTTGAATTATTACTATTACGTTTCGGGGACGATAATTTGATATCCGTATACCCAATAGGGCTACAAATTTTTTGAATGGATTATTTTGTAGTGTGATCATATCTAACGGTTGGATCTTAATTTTGACGGCCTGATTAACCCATGCAGTGAAACATTGTGATTCTTAGTTACATCAACGTAATACTAATATTTATGAATATATATTTTTATTGCAAACTGCATATATGTATCAATGTGTTTATAAATATTTTCGTAATCATAATGTATTTCGATTATATTGTTCCACTACAATAATAAGTTTCCCCAATATTAAATCGTCAAGAACGGCATATTGTTTTTAAAAACTATTTGAAAAAAATAACTAATTATTTGAAACTCTATTTGTAACAGCTTTTGTAACAGCACTGAATAAAACGATCTCGCATTTTTATTTTGTAATACTCTTCGTAACGGTCTTTTGAATGGCTTCCACAACAACATAAATTGTTACAGCCTTTGTAACGGCTTCTCATTTCTGTAACTCTCCTTGTCATGATTTTATGGCCATTCAAAAAAATTATATATATACAACACTTGGCCGATTTTTTCTTCCCCTCTTCCTCCAAAACCCTCACTCTCTCTCTCTCTTCATTTTTTTTTTTTTTTTTATTTCATTGCATGTATATATTTGTTAGATATATTATGAAATTATTGTTGGTTTATTGTTAATTTCTGAAAATTTTAGGTGTAATTTATAAAAATTTTAGGTTTAATTTCTAAAATTTTTAAAATTTTATTTATTAAAAATAATTTTATGATTTTTTAAAGAAAATATTCTGAAACTTATTTCGTCTTTTAAAAAAAAATTCTAAAATTAAACCTAATTTTCTGAAATTAAACTTATATTATGAAATTAAGGAAATTTTCTGAAATTTAGATATATTTTTTAAATTATTAATTAGTTTTTTAAAATTACACAATATTTTCTGAAATAAATATATATTATTCTGAAACTAATTATTCAGAAATTTAAAAATAAATATTCTGAAATTAAATAAATTCCGAAATTAAAATATCTTTTGAAATTTAAAATAATTTTTCTGAAATATAAATATGATTTTAATATTTTTCTGAAATTATAATATATTTTTCCTGAAATTAAAATATGTAAAGTATGAAATTATAATATTTTTCTATAATTTAGGTGTAATTTGTGTAATTTTTTTTTATATTTATTGTATGGTTGTAGATTTTTTGCGATTATTGCGTATTATATCATTATTGTAGAAATTAAGCACTTAATTGTAATTTTTAAAAAATTAGAGGACCTTTAGGTAATTTTAGAGAAAAGGATAAGATTAGGAAATTATGCAACTAATTCAAATTTAAGAAAATTAGAGGACCTTTATGTAATTTTCTGGATATAGGGTAGTATTATAAAATTATGGACTACAATGCAAGAATTAGAGAAATTATACACCTAGCTGCAAATTTTTATTAAACTAGATGACCTTTAGGTAATTTTAGAGAAATACGGTAATATTATCGATATTTACCTAATTCTGATTAAAAAAATTAGAGGACCTTAATATATAATTTTAGGAAAATATTAGAAAATCAAAAAATTGTGTTTTTAATGTTATATATGTTTTATTAAATTGTAGATAATGACTACTGGTGCTCCGCCTCCCCGTGGACGAAGACGGCTGGGCCAGAGTAATGGTCGCGGACGTAGTCGTGGCCCTCCCAGCCCTCCCCGGGCTGAGCCAGCGGATCCAAACACCCTTTCATCGAATGTTGTGTCCCAGCCTCGTCGATTCCTGCTGAATTCGCTGTAGTAAGGTCAGCTGCGGCGGGGGCCAGCAGTTCACAAGCCCCGGCCATGCCGTGGGATGCACCACGACCACCAGCGCCACCAGCTCCACTACTTCCCCCACAGGCTCTGAGGCATTACATTAATATCTAGGATGCGAGGTACGTAAAATGATTCACATACATAACTTGTGGTTTTTAATATTTTTTATTGATTTGATCAATATTTTCAATGTTATTTTCAGGTTTGACCACGATTTTCACACTACCATCAATAGTGCGGTCAAAGGGCATTATTTGCATCCCTGGGCCAATATCTCGCAGATCCCACAGGAACACTAGCTATTCTGATTCCAGAAGCTGAAGGTAATTAAATTAATTATAATATTAATTATTTTTAATTTAAATTTATGTTAAAAAGGTCAATTTTGCAGATTTCTTACTGGTGGGACTACGACGACGAGAGAATGTTCAAGGTCGTCAAGTCGCAGACCGAGAAGTTCTTGCGGAAGCAGTTTGCCGACGCCGGCAGCTAGTTAGCCAGACCTATGTGACTAGCCGATGACATCTGGCGCCAACTTCTGGAGTTTTAGGCGAACCTAGAATTTCAGACGCAATCATCTAAGAATAAGGTCAATTGGGCGGCCAATCCAAAAGCAGCGGCGACCGTCTACTGCGGCGGGTCGTCATCCTTTGGGGAGCACAAGCGCAAGGTGGTAAGTGCATTAATTTTTATTGATAATTAATTTTTTTTTTCATTTCGATTCAGTTTTAACAATGATTTTTCAACAGGAGACACAACTTGGATGCCTAGTCAATCAGATGGAGGTGTTCGAGAAAGTATACAAGAAGAAAGACAACCTTTGGGAAATGAAGCTATTAAAAGGAGAGTTCTGGCGACGTCCTATTCCTATCAAAGAGAGGAATAGGAAGCGGATGAGGTCGCGGTACGTATTACTTTTTTTAAAATTAATTTTTTAAATCTACAATTATTTTTTAAATTTAATTATTTAACATGTTCGCAGGAGATGTTCTTGAGGCTGTTGAGGAATACCAGAGATAAGAGAACAATAATGAAGAACTTGCATCCTCATCTCAAGCTTCTGTGGTCCCACACGAGCAGCAGTTGTGGATGTCAGCAGCTGGCGGTCAGAAAAGGGGTTGAGTATTCGGTCTCTGCTCCAAGGCCCACCATACAATTGTTAGAGCATCACAGCCCAGCAGCTCCACTGCTCCACTGCTCCTACACCCTCGCCACCACAGCCGGAGAGTGACGACCTACGTGATCGAGTGCAGATGATCGAGCGATTCATTAGAAGCTGCGATCCGGACCGACCCGATCGTATAGTGACCCAGCCTCTAGCTGACTGCCCCACACCCGACGGCAACGACAACATGCGATCGCAGATGACCATGATTTAGATTATGATTTTTTTTTTCTAATTTTATTAAAAAAAATATAATTTTAAAATAATATTTTTATTTTTATAATGATTTTATTATTTTTTTTATATTATGTGTTTTTTATAGGATGTTGCAAAAAAAAATATTAAATTAAATATTAAAAATATATAAAATAAATAATAAAATTAATATTAAAATATAGTAGAAAAAAATAAATTTGTAATTGCCTTTGTAACGGCTTTTGTAACATAAATAAATCTGCGGAATTTTATAAGCTGTTACATATACTGTTTGCCAAAAACAGCAGTTACATGGGCCGTTACAAAACCAGTTATGAATGGCATTACAACGGCAGTTACAATAGCCGTTACAATTTATGTGCCTAAACAAGTTACCACAAAATTTCAGAACGTTACAAAAAAGTATTACAACAACCGTTCCAACGTACGAGAACAATCATACCAAAAAGTGTTACAAAGGCAATTACAAATATAATTTACGAAAGCCATTACAAAATATTACAAACTAATTTTTATAATTCGACTTAATTTGTAACGGTTGAAAAAAAGTATTACAACAACCGTTATACGTTGTAATGGTTTTCCATCTGGCCATTACAAATTATTTGTAATGACTGTTTTAGCAGCGGTAGGGCAAGCCGTTCCAAAAACTATTACAAAAGAAAAATCGTTAGAAATTTAAAAAAGTCATTACAATAAAATATTTTTTTTGTAATGTACATTTATTACTAACGAATATTAAATCTATAAATCATGTGAATAATATCACATATTTTAGTATTTATATATATATATATAGACTTTGTGACATTACATTAATTATTGTTCAACCAATAGCTGCATTAGCAACAAATTATATATATGAATATATACGTCCTAAAAGTTAATCAAACTGATTAGTTTTAATAATTGAACCAAGTTAATTAAAGAATTTAGTGATACTTGATGAACAAATTAAAGATTATAATCAAGTATTACCATTTAACAAAATAATGCTGGTTAATTACTTTCTAGCAAATATATTATTTAGTGAATTAATTAATTAATAGTTAACTCGTCTAAATGAATAGTATAGCTTTTAATTATTAACGAGAAAACAATGAAGAACCTTTAATTTTTTACAACCAATTCAATTTTTCCCACCTCATTACTTCAATTCTAACTTGTTTTTAAGCATATTATCTATTTCTGTATTATTATAAAAAAATTCTTTAAGCGTAGCAACTTTAAATTGTCTTATTTTATTGTTAAATTAATTTCTTTTCTTCAAAAAAAATTGGCCAAAATAGTAATTTTAAAGTTTTTAAATAATCTCACAATTTTATAAAAAAAAAATTTCTCACCCACTAATATACTTATTGTGTGATTGATGTACAATTCAAATAAATATCCGGTCTCATAAAACCCAAATAAAGAAGTCTGCCAACAAGCCTTCGATACGGTTCAGGATCAGATAAGAAAGCTCCGCCCTCAGTCTTCAATTTAAGACCCTGAGGGAGAGGTGTAATCACAGATTTGGCATGTGAAAGACCGGTGTCACTAATTATATCATGGATGTACTTAACTTGAGTGACTGAAGTGCCCAATGAAGACCACGCTATTTGCAAGCCAAGGAAAAATCTGGCAGACCCTAAGTCCTTAATTGTGAAGAGACCAACAAGATAAGTTCTGACTTCAGCAATTAAGATTGTAGAAGGACCTGTAATCAGCATGTCATCAACATAAACCAACAAAGCCAAAATAGAAGTGAAGAAGAATTTCTTCTGAAGATTGAATTGAGAGAAAAATCTGTTCTAAAAAATAACAAAATAGAGAACTAAGCTTATACAGGTTTAGAGACGTAACCACCTTCTAACTAACTCAACTATCAAGCTGAAAGAGAGAAACGTAAAATCACTTAACAAAAACGTTACAATGAGAAACACCACTATGAATAAAACGAAGAATAATTAGAAAGAATGCCCAAGGCTCTGTTGCTCTTGCTCTGCACTTCTGTGATTCTGCTGCTGCTGCTACTTTGCTACTTCTACACTGCAAGAACTGAAACACCCCAAAACTTTCTTGGAAGTGAGGCTTGAAACATTAGTGCTCTAGCAATTGTGAGCAAGTGTTTATGCTGGTGCTCAACCCTACCGTGTTGTTGGGGAGTATGAATGCACGACCGTTGATGCATGACCGTCGATTAACAAAACAATTAGGTATGTGAAGAACATGACTGAGAATAACATTGTATTATAATTTCACAGTGGGGTAAATTGCATAAAATCCTCCGGTGTTTTCAAACTTTAGCTAAAAATCCCCCTGTGTTAAAAATAGGCAAAAAATCCTCTGTGTTTTCTAAAATATTGCATATTCTCTCATTCTGTTAGGCGAACTCTAACAACGTTAAATTTTTGTTGGATTGCCCGTTATACCCCTCTTATCACAACCATTAATCTCACTTGTTAAAAATGAACGGTCCAAATTTTAAGTAGTTTAAAATATATTTTTTATTTATATATACAATTATATTTACACTAGAATGTATATATCTATATATATTATAATAAATATATTTACAGACTCTTGGGCGATGTGTTACGGAGGGCGATGGTCTGTCACCTTGTAAATCTGGGGTGACGTCGCCCCGTCGATGACTATGTAGTGGCCGGCGACAAAGAAGAAGAAAAAAACTAGTTTTAAAAAAATTATAATAAATAATATATATT
Source organism: Sesamum angolense (assembly GCA_034509725.1). Classification (NCBI taxonomy): domain Eukaryota; kingdom Viridiplantae; phylum Streptophyta; class Magnoliopsida; order Lamiales; family Pedaliaceae; genus Sesamum; species Sesamum angolense. The sequence goes on from JACGWL010000016.1 coordinate 11,944,970, forward strand.
AAACTAATTAATATAATTTATTGGTATTTTGATTTAATTAGTACATTTTATAAAATAAAATAAAATTTATTTCAATATATTTTAATTAATAGTAATTTAATTTAGTTAATAATATATAATTATTATAAGTAATTTTTCTATTTCATATGAATTTTTAATTTAAAATAATTTTAATAAATTAATTTTTTATTGTGTTAAATTTAAAATTTTAATTTTTTAAAATTTCAAGTACTGTTTAGGTGTATATATTTAAATTATATTTCATATGAATTCTTAATTTAAAGATAATTTTAGAATATTAAATTTGTATTATGTTTTTTAAATTAAAAATTATATACTATTTCAATGTTTTGATATTTAAATTAATACATTTCATAATATATATAATTTATTGTAATATATTTGAGCTCAAAAATTAATTTAAATTAATTCAATATATACTAATGAAAATAAATCAATTTAAAATGTATTTAGATATGAAAGATGTGGGCAAAATGGACATTTACATACTTAAAGTAAACCTCAAAAAGGTAAAAAAATGAAGTCCACTCGCACAAAAGGCGAGTGTAAGCCACTTCCTGAAGTTTTTAACGGAAATGGATTTTTTTGCTATATTTTACAGAACACATGAGGTTTTTTGCCTATTAAATTAACATAGGGGGGCTTTACGCTATTTCATCAAAACACAAAGGGGTGTTATGCAATTTACCCTTTCACAGTGCCTATGTGTTTTACCCGTTGCTTTGATCCATCTGGAAGGTTTATGAATGTTTTATATATAAGTTCAGAATAGCTCACAAATCGTTTAATATCAGAATTGCGGTTTGAAAAATAAATCATAAAAAATAGTTCAATTCGGTTTAGTTAGCACGGATGGGCAATTTGAATATTTTTTCACCCCTACTACTATTGAATGTACAAAACAACTCATTTGACTTTGAAAGTTAATTTATTTTAGTATTTGTAACTATAAGTGGAATTTGATATTTTGGTGAAATTATTCAAAATCTATTGTTTTTATTAATTTTTTTTATTTTTTATTGTACTGTACATTATTTACAGAACATCAACCAAGATTTTTATGAAATATTAATATGGCAATTACAAGATAAAAAAATTACATTTAACTCGACGGGTACATGTTATTTTCAAAATACCCCTGATAAAAAAATTGAATATAATTTGACCAATTTTTCAAACTAAAATGCCCTTTAGATCAACTTGTAATGTTATAAAATATTGAAGAGGTTAATCTTATAACCTCACATGCATTGTACTTAAATGTAATATATATATATATACATATCATAAGGGGGTGAATTGCATTTTTTCCTTTCTCATAAAACAATCATATATATATCGATCATCCATAAAATATTCAAATATCCAAAATTATTTTTATTCATTTATTCATCGATATCGTTTAATCACCAATTAACGAGTAGGGATTCATACCAAAACCCTGATTAGATACCGACGATATATAAAGATGTACAGAGAAATGAAAGTTAGAGAGGAGGGATTGGAGGGGGCGAGACGGGGCACTTATAATAGCAACTGCAGAGGTTAATCTTGTTGAGTGCTGCAGGTTGATGCTGAGGTTGAGGTTGAGGTCGAAGAGGTGTGCAGTCTGCTTCAATAATTAGTACTTCAGGCCCCAAATGAATAATGCAGCAGCTCTCGCAAGAGTTGCGGGTGTTGGGGTCGCATGGCCACTGCACCTCCAGTTCACATACATCTCCAAATATCGGTATTTTCTTCCTCCCACACGCAACATGAGACCCTGAGAATTAATTATTCAAAAAAAAAATAATAATAGTAACTCAGATTGAAAATTTTCGATTTGGAAAAATTTGAAATTAATCAATATTTCATGTTTACGATCAAGTTGAAATGTCAACATAATTACACAAATTCAACTACTCATACTTTTTGGTTGTTAGGAATTGTTTTTGTAATTATGTAAAATATAGGGGTAGTTGGTGTAAATAGACTATAAACGAGGGAGTATAAATTTATATCCCTACTCTATATATGAAATTATTGAAAAAAAATCTAGGCTACAGTTGGAGTAGTGGATTTGACGTCATGAATTTCAAATTTCCAATAACAAATCTTTTGAGTTTGTCCCAAATACTTTGAAGTTTAAAGAATTTTAAATCATTAATTCCACTGAATCATAATCATATTTTGTTAAATAGTGATGGATTTTTTGAATACTTACAGTATGTAGCCATTTGAAGTCATTTAAAATTAGAAATATTTGAATTTGGATTTGAGGGAAGCATTTGAATAATTGATTTCATATAACCCCATATTAAAAGAATTTAAAATTAATTAATGATTAACAAAAAATAGTTTAAATTTAGCTAGGGTTTGAAAATTTTAAAATCATTCGAATTTCTAATTATCCAAATAAATAAAAAAGATGATCACTAGAGATATAAAATTCATAAATTCAAATCAAACAATCCAAATCTATTTTAAAATTGTGAACTTCAAATCCATAAATCCAAACAGAATAGCATAAAAAGAAATCAATTTGCATCATTCCCTTTTGTGCTCAAATCATTGTATAAGTGATTGATTACGATATAAACAGTAATGTAATTTCGTACCTGAAAAAAGAGTAAAATAAAAAATAAGAAGTAAAATTGATGCCAACAACTTTGCCATTTGGGAATGTGATTTTCTTTTTTCTTTTTATGTTTTCTAAAAATATTTTGGAGTATTTCTTCAGAACTAAAAGATTATATATAATTTGCTTGGAGCAAAGTCCTATTTATATAAAAAAATGAATCTCTAGATTTCTGAAATCCTATAAAGTTTTGGAAACCTTAGCATAGATATTTTTATTATCTGCCCTGATTTTTAATATGAGATGTTTGAGATTTTCAAAGTGATATTTTTTCCACAAAAAATTGAAAGGGAATCATAAAATTTTAATTTTTTCATTTTTTTTTCTTTTAAAAAAGGCGAATAGGGATTTTATTGATTAAACAAAATTGCTATATGCGTGGCAAATATTAGGAGTTTGTAATTTTTTAATTAATAGTTAATAAATCCATTTATATTTTTGTATTTGCATTAGTATATGTGCAACACTTTTTATACCGATATTATAAAAAAAAATTACATTTATAAACAGTTTGATATATTAAGTTGTCATTTATAAACTTATTTTTAAAATTTTAATTATTAATTTGATTAAAACATCATATTGTATTTATTCGGAATCTTAACTCCAATGATACAATATTAATTTGTAGTTATCTTTTATTTTAAGAGTAAGCTTATTTGATAATACAATATTTATTTGTAGTTATCTTCTATTTCAAGAGTAAGTTTATTTGATAATAATATTTTGTTTGACTTAGTACCTTCATTTGTACAGAATTTGCCAACGGCGAAGAATAATTCAAGGTATTCATTTGTACAGAATTTGCCAACTTTTCTGCCATCAATTTATTCAAGGTATTCAATTAGAGTTCCACTTACACACTGTTCACACTTTTCCTTAATTTCATTGTGATTGAACTTAATTCAAGGTATTCTGACTGCACGTGAATCTAACAAAATTGTGATTGAAAAGAAATTAGTTTATATATGTGATTATTATGGGAGTGGGGTTTATATTTCTATTAATTTTGTTATGTTCTTCAAAAATTTATTATTTCTATTAATATTGTTCTGTTCTTCACAAATTTATTTTATAATAATTCATTGTTTTGATTGCACAATTTTCAAGTTAGTTTATATCTCTAATATATTAACTTTATAGGTTTTAATGGACAATAATCATATTACATACAAGCTTGCAAGGTTGAAACGAAAGAGAGAGTTATATATTAAACGTCATAAGGATGTGAACGATGATTCATTTATTGGATCTTTAGCCCTCGTGGATAGGGAGTATCACTTATTATCAGGATCAAATAATGATTTTGCGGTAATGAGTGAAGACTCTCTTATTAATAGACCAACATCACATAGTAGGCAAACCCCATGCGGATTTTCGTCAAGGTCAACTCATGCATCAGTATCGCGTACCTGTCAAGGATCTTCATCAAGGTCTACTCATAGACTAGTATCGCGTTTCCGTCGAGGATCATCCAGTCGTTCTAGAAATCGAGGACGTGGTAAATATAATTATTTAGCTTTTGTCTAGGATATATGTATTATAATAATTACAATTAGTATTATATTGTTATCTGGAATCTCAAGTATCACACTATAATTGCATGACATGAACTTACAATTAATAGTGGAACCAACCACTTTATAGTGGCGCTCCCTGATGCTCTTATCACATTTGGTAACACCAATCTTTTTCATTTATATATCAAAAAGTTTCAACATATCACTTTTTTTTTTGTTAAAATGGTATGCAATGTACTCATTTTATTAAATTTGGATAGATTCGGAGCTTGATGCTGATAACGATTACAACCAATCTACCGCGCGAGTAGCTGCTGCTCCAATTGTACAAGGTAATATCCAATTGTACAAGGCACTGGAAACGACCTGCAGGGCCTGGGTGGTGCCATTGGGTGCCTCCCCAGCTTTCTATTTGTTTGCTACGTTGATTGTTGTTTCCATGATCTACTCACGTCTTAAGCTTGTGTTCCCACAAACGGCGCCAATTGATACGTCAAAAAACGCGAAAGTCCGTTGGACTGATCTAAATAGCATGGGACACGAAATAATACAAGTCCGATAAAGAGGACCTACAAAAAATACGTTAGCACTCTGACGCCCAAGTCAGTGATTGATTCAGAGATAGAAAAATATGAAATACGTAAAGAAACTTAAGATAAACCCCAGATGATTGCTATTTAGAATATTAGAATTCAGTGATATTCCTAAAGAGTTATGTATTCCTAATTTCTTTAATATATATGATATTAATGACCACAGGGAATGCACACATCACTTATACACAATTAGAGTTATTGCATCCACACGGTTCCAGATTTAATGTTAAAGTTCGATTGATCAGATTGGTGAATGTATTGTCACCAGAACATAACATCAGATCATTAAAAATAGTGCTTGTTGATCAGAAGGTATACATTCATTTTCTATTATACATTATTTTTGTTTATAGAATTCATTATTATATATTTTAGCTACATACTATCATTCTCATTTATATATCATCTTTATTAGGGTTTCTTTATGGAAGGCATCGTATATGGTAGTAATGTAGTATACTTTAGTTCACATTTTATTGAAGGGAGGATTTACTAAATCGACGGTGTACAAGTGATATTAGTTGAGAAAGAATATCAAAATTGTACCATATCACTATCAACTACTATTTGGCAATGACGCAAGGATGAAAAAGCTTCAAAACAAAATGATGATTTTTTTACGTAATTTCTATCATATTGTGAGACTGAAGGATACAAGATGCTACATTAATTTTGATGATCAACTCATAGGTAAGTATTAATTTTTTTTTGGGTTATGCATTAATATTAAAATTATTGTTTTCTATATCAAACTAATTAGGTATTGTTGCAAATGTTTTCGAATTGGTCATTTGTGTTACTAAATGACGTCTATCACCTAATTTGTACTTCTTGACATAACGTAAGTCCTAATTTTAATTTTGTATCTGCAATGAATTTTGTATCTGCAATGATTGAGATATAAAAGTGCTTAATATGTTATTACTTTTACATCCTTCAACATGACAGCTGTAAGATTGGTTCTATGCAGTAGATTTGGGATGGAAGAAGGAGAAACATTGCTTAGGACGATCAACCAAAATAATATAGTATTGGCTTGTGGACTTGTTGTCAAACATATTGAAGGTGACTAAATCATAATTTATCTTAAAGGTAAATAAACCATACTTTATAATTTATAATTGAATTAAGTAAAACGGTTATATTATTTGTAGGTCCTTGCATATATACACATCAATTTACTAATTGTATATCAATTACAAAATCAAGTTCACTGATCACTTAAATACATGGTAAGTATAAAATCTAATCAAATATATAATTAGAACTTAATCTTATAACTTATTTGAATGACAAGTGTTCCGATTATTTTAAATAGATTTTCAGAAGATCGAGGTCTACAAAGATTGATTTCACTTATACGCGAAGGTAGATTTACTATATTTAGAACATCGAAAACTGCTAATGCAAGAAGAATTTGGATATGTGACTATAGGCATCAAGACGGTGTAAGGATTTTCAATTTTAAATCTTACCAATTTAACCATTAGCTTACTAGCTTATAGTATCCTTCATAAATTATTTAATTTATATGTAGATTAATTTTTTCCGCATCGTTGCACGTATTGTGAATATTGATACCGATAAATTATGGTATGCAACATGCAATCATTGTGAAAATATTTACATATCTCATCAAGGACAACTGGTATGAGAAAGTTGCAATGATGCTGTGAATGCAACTATAAGGTACTCTTTATTATTAATATTAATGCGTTTGCTTTATTTAGTTATTACAGTTAACTGAAGTAACTTTATATTTTTTAATGTAGATTTCACATACAACTTAGAGTAAAGGATAGTAGTGGCATCATCGACTTGAGGTTATTAAGTAAACAAGCTGAGTATTTATTTCGAAAAGAAGCTACTTATTTCAAAAAATTCAAGAAAAGGTAAAATGCAATTTTATTTTTATTCCAAAATATATTACCTCAATAATTGTAAAATATTTAAGCATAATCAATTATATTTTCTAGTAGAATGGAAGCAAATTGTTGCAAGACCAACTCAATTTATTCCTAGATCGCGCATTTACATTCATAATTTCAGTACCACCAAACTTTGTGAGGCGAAATGTTTGTTGTATAGTTAACTTTGTGTTAGTTGTTGATTCATCTGAAGAATGTTCTCATCTTCCAAACTGAATGTCTCTTTTCCGGACAGAAAATGTAAGTTGCTTCATTTTTATGTTGTTAATGTTTTAATAAATATTTAATAATTCATATTTTTATACTAATAATATTCTCAAATCTTCTCATAATATAACATCCTATGAGATGCCTTGATAACTAATTCAGCACAATATGTTTACGTATTTTGCAGGTTTGTCGAAATTGTTAGACTACATTACTTGATAGGTTTATTAATTTATGACAATACTTTATATATATTTCTTATGTACTTTTCATGGAATACAAGAATTAGTGCTCTTAATTTATTAACATAAATACTTTTTTTTAATTTTACATGTATCCTTCATAATTTAATGATAGACATTTTTATTAGAGAAAAAAGTCATATCTAATAAAAAAAATGTACTTAAATATGAAAATTTTATTTTTTAATGATAATTAACTTTAAATCCGTGCATAGCGGTTACAAACTAGTCTTATATATATATATATATATATATATATATATAGCAGAACGATGGTTGACCAAAATTAAGCCAATTTTGATCAAATACTAATTTCTGATAATTTTGAATTTTTTTACTCACAAGAAATAATCTCATTGGTTAGTGATTTTATTTAATTAAATTATATCAATATTGATTTTGTATTGATCCAAATCTTATCAGTTAAAATATTTATTTTGTACTTATCCAAAATTTATTCTTAAAATTTCAATTATTATTTTTAATTATAAAAAAATGATGAAAATAACTATATTGTGTTTATCCAGAAGAGATTTTTATTTATTTAAATATGTTATATATTATTTTTTATATATCCAAAAGCTTATTTTTAAAATTTTAATTATCAATTTGATTAATATATCTATATTGTATTTATTCGGAATCTTAACTCCAATGGTACAATATTAATTTGTTATAATATTCTATTTTATTGATAATACAATATTAATTTATAGTTATCTTCTATTTGAAGAGTAAGTTTATTTGATAATAATAATTTGTTTTACTTAACCTTCATTTGTACAGAATCTACCATTGCCGAAGAATAATTCAAGGCGTTCATTTGTACAGAATTTTGACTTTTCTGCCATCAATATATTCAAGGTATTCAATCATAGTTCTATTTACACACTTTTCACTTTTCCTTAATTTCATTGTGATTGAAATTAATTCAACGTATTCTGACTGCATGTGAATCTAACAAAATAGTGATTGGAAAGCAATTAGTTTATATATGTGATTAGTGTGGCAGTGGGGTTTATATTTCTATTAATGTTGTTCTGTTCTTCACAAACTTTATTATTTCTATTAATGTTGTTATGTTCTTGACAAATTTATTTTATAATAATTCATTGTTTTGATTGCACAATGTTCAAGTTAGTTATATATCTAATATATTAATTTTATAAATTTTAATGGACAACAATCATATTACATACAAGCTTGCTGGTTGAAAAGAAAGAAAGAGTTATATATTAAACGTCATAAGAACGTGAACGATGAAATATTTATTGAATCATTGCCCACATGGATAGGGAGTATCACTTATTATCATAATCAAATAATGATTTTGTGGTAATGAGAAGACTCTCTTATTAATAGACCAACATTACGTAGTAGGCGAAGCCCATGCAGATCTTCATCAAGGTCTACTAATGCACCAGTATCGCGTACCTATCAAGGATCTTCATCAAGGTTTACTCATAGACCCATATCGCGTTTTCGTCAAGGATCATCCTGCCATTCTAGAAATCGAGGGCGTGGTATTATAGCTTTTGTCTAGGATAAATGTATTGTAATATTTTAATTAGTATTATATTATTATACGGAATCTCAAGTATCACACTATAATTGCAGGACATGAACTTACAATTAGTAGTGGAACCAACCATTTTATAGAGGCGCTCCCTGATGCTCTTATCACATTTGGTTGGTCAGGGTTTAAAACTTATCACCATGGGCGTTTCAAACTTTAAAAACAAAGGTCAGGTTTTTTTTTAAGGTTTTAATACTTTATGGGGTAATTGATGTAGGGTGAATACTTCAAGAGTGGTAACTGTATTTAACCCTATTTTTATTTTATAGGAATTTAGTCATTTTATATTTATTGGTACTTAGTTTATGTTGATTTATTTTTGTCCAATTCATTCTTTTATTTTCACATCAATTTTCCATCTTTTTAGATTTTTTTTTGCACCGATGAAAGTGTTTTTATTCTTTTATGATCGGTGACATAATGTGCTATGTTCTTTTATTTAATTGAACTTAGTCAATTTGTGTTTATTTAAACTTATTTTATTTTGTCATTCTTGATAATGAAGTTGCTCCTTATCTTTTTCAAACTAATTTTTCTTTTTATAATCTTTCTTTCTTTTTTCTTTTTTATTACTTCAGTTGTCTTTCTTACCACTAATTAAAGTATGTTTCTGTATTTGCTTATATTTTATTTTTAAATAAGTAAGATTGTTTTAGATTTATATATTTTAATATAATTTTTGTTGGAAAGTCCTCGTATAATACAAATTATGGTAAGCCTAAATAAGTTGTATATGTAGGAAACTATTTTCTCAATAATAGTCAAAGTAGATTAAGAATTCAAAATTATCATGTTTTACATATTAAAAATAAAAATTTTATATTATGTAAAATATTCTTTCATAAAAATTTAGTTTTATTTAACTTAAAATTAAAAAAAACGTGCATAGCATAGGGTTGATCCTAGAACACATCACGATATTACAACTTTAAGTGTAATTAGGGGTAGATCTTTTACTCTTTACTTTATTTACTATTATTAAATTATGACTTTGAACAAAAAGTCTGATATATATATATATATATATATATATATGTTTTGAAAATATGTAGGAAAACATCCCGAAAAATATTTTTGATGGTGAAGATGAGTTGTTTGTACCAAGAAGTCTTTCTATGGAAAATGACAATATGTGTGACTCAAGTCCTCACATTTTACATGCTAATGTTGCGCAAGGTAATGTATTTGCTATTTCTCTTATATTCATTTGTTGTTTTATGTATCCTCTTAGAATCTATGGAAGTACCATATTTTATTTATGTTTATCATAAGCATTGTGTATTATTTAATTTAATAGAGGAAACCTGTGAAAAACTATTTACTTTAATTAATAGTTTTTTTGTTCAATGTTGCTATTTTCTAATCATAATTCATTAATGAGGATATGTACTTTGAAAATATCTAAAATAGACTTTCACTTGAAAAGCAAAATAAAATACCAGATTACGTTATGAACAATAAAATATAATTATCTTAAATATAATGTAGGCAAACACTTTTTAAATTGGGTTAAATACAGTTACCATCCCTGAAGTATTCACCCTACATCAATTACTCCCTAAAGTATTAAAACCTTCAAACACCCCCCCCCCTCTCCACCTTTGTTTTTAAAGTTTGAAATGCCCATTTTACCCTTAATACATGCATATATATATTAAATAAATATACAATTCATAAAATCAAAAGGGCTGATAACTAATAAAAATATAAAATCAATATATATTTATCATATATATTTTTATATATATGATAATTATGTCAATGTGGTAATTTTATGCATGTATAAATTTATTTTTAACTTGGTTTGACGAACAAATAAAATTAAAATAAAAAGTCATAAGTACTTTAGGATCACAAATAAAAAGAGTTCGATGAACAAGTGAAATTAGATTAGAAAAATAGTGATTTTGGCATTTCAAAAATTACTTTACTTTTTCTTTTTTAAAAAAGGAATTTTTGTAAAGGTAAAATGGGCATTTCAAACTTTAAAAACAAAGGTCAGGGGGATTTTTGAAGGTTTTAATACTTCAGGGGGGTAATTGATGTAGGGTGAATACTTCAGGGGTGGTAACTGTATTTAACCCTTTTAAATTTAGTCAAAATTGAATATCTTGGTAAAAAGACCGATTCAAAATTGGTCTCAATGTATTCTCAGTTCCCAAGCAAAATATTTTTTAGTATAATTTTAAATTCAATTCACACTTAGTAGACTTACAAAAATACATCACCGATTAGTTGTTGGGTAAAAATTATTATTGTGATAATTATCCTAAATATAGTGCACGCAAACACCTTCTAAATTAGTTATTAGTTCACTCGAAGCTCATTTACTTCTAATTTATTATAGGATATGATTTCTCTTATATATATTAGTCTTTTTTCTTCATTTATCTTTTTAAAATTTTTTATGAATGATATTTATGTCAATGATGTAAATGTCATCTTTCATTTTTATTTGGGTAAATTGCATAAAACCCCCCGTGTTTTAATTTTTAAGCTAAAAAACCCCTGTGTTAATTTTATAGGCAAAAAAGCCCCTTTGTTTTTTAAAATAATGCATACTCTCCCCCTCCGTTAATTAGTGTTAACGGCGTTAAATTTTTAAAAAAATTGACCGTTATACTGTTGTAATAATAGCCATTGATCTTCAAAAGATAAAAATGGACGGTCCAGATTTTAGTTTATTTTAAATATACATTTTATACTATATATATAATTATGTATATATATACACATTTATAGATATGCCAATTTATATATCTTTACATATTATTATTCATAATATATATAGATATATATATACACTAAACGGCAGTGGCAATGGCCGCCGCCGCCGGGAGTCGTCGCCCAGACCCTGGGCAACGGCGAGGTCGTGTGGGAGATCTCGTCGTCGCCCTTCTGCAAGAAAAACGGGCGACGGAGGTCGTCTGGGAGACCCCCGTTGCCCAGATCGTTGGCGAGGAGCTGGGGGGAGGCCCTCGTTGGCTGGAAGGGACAGTCGTCTTCCTCCCCTTTTTTATTTTTTATTTTATATAAATATATGCATTATTAAACAATCTAAATTTGAAATTTTTACTTTTTGAAAAATAAGTAAAAATAATTTAATTTTTCAAAATTTAAAAATAATAAAATAACTATTAAATTTTATTTTTAAAATATGGTAATTGTAATTAAATATTATTTATAAATAAAAAAATTTATTAAAATATATTTAAATTAAATAATAATTTAATATTGTTATTAATATATTTGTTATAATTGACTTTTATTTATATTTATATAAATATTTAAACTTGAAAAGTTAATTTTAGTATAATAAACTTTGTATTATGATTTGTTAATTAAAATTTAATTAAAAATTATATATTTTAAGTATTTTAATATTTAATTAATATATTTTATAATAAATAAAATTTATTTAATGCATAAAACTAAATAATAAATAAATAAATCAATAATATACAATTTATTAAAATATATTTAAACTAAATTAGTGATTTTCTTTTATATATCAAACAAAGGGGTAAAACAGATATTTGTAAATATAAAATAATGTTAAAAAGTGTTAAAAATGAAACACACTCTCATTTAGGCGAGTGAAATGCACTCTCCATTAATTTCTAATGGAGATGGGGTATTTTGCTGCTTTTAGATAACACAGGGGTTTTTGCCTATAAACATAACATAGGGGGTTTTACACTATTTTCCTAAAACACAGGGGGGTATTATGCAATTTACTCTTTATATTTTAATACTTTATATGTTTGTGATATCACTATTTTCTCTTTACAGATACTCTTTTTGCATCTCTGTTTGATTAGATCCATTATAGTTTGTAATCATAATAGACTTATATAAGATCATGTCCTAGAGAAAAAAAAATATAATGCTCTTATAATTCAAAGTTTTACTAAAACCATATCCGGTCTATGAAATAATATGTATTTTTAATTAAATATAATTTATCGGATAATTGAATTTCATAGTATTATTTAACTAATACCTGTTAATAAAAAAAGTACAGAATCATTAGTAGCACCACGATTTACAAGACCTCATGCATCTACAAGATCAAGGTTGGGGGAAAGAAAATCATTTGCCAATTTTGTGGTGCAGTTATGTGGCTCGAACAACAATCCTAAATTTCGGTTATGTTGTCAAAGTGGGAAAATGATGTTATCATTGTTGCCACATTCCCCTCCATATCTCAATTGATTATTCAAAGACTCCAATTTTATGGAAAATATTAGAGCATTGAATTAGATTTTGTTTTACCTCTATGGGTGGCAAGATTGATAGATATGTTCTTGATGAGAGAATTCTGGGCATTTATATTCCAACATAGAGAGTATGAAGGAACAACATTTTTACAAGGAGGTCATTTATTTAACCAACTAGCTGTTGATTGTAATGCTGCAATTGAACAATAACGGTTAAATTGTTGAGATGCGTGCCGATTTGTATCAAGGTTTAGAAGAAGCGGTTGTTGTTGGACACAAAGATGCCAATGCAGTTGGAAGGAGAATTGTGTTGCCATCATCTTTTACAGGAGGTCCACGCAACATGATGCAACATTATCAAGATGCTACAGCCATATGTAGAACAATTGGAACCCCAGACTTTTTCATAACCTTTACATGTAATCCAAATTGGCCGAAAAATTCTCAAGAGCTACAAAGGCTTCCTGGTCAACGTAGGGAAGAAAGGCTTGATATTGTAGCAAGGATATTCGCAATGAAGCATAAGTAATTAATGAAATTCTTTAGGGAGAAAAAGTTTTTTGGGAATGTATTAGCAGGTACATCTATGAGATTATTTTTTTAATGATATTTTTGTTGTTACAACATATTAATATATTTTAGTTATTCTTTTATACAAAACAGATATACATGTGATAGTGTTTTCAGAAATGAGGATCCTTTGGCTTATGAAACTATGGTAAGATCTATGGTACATGGTCCATGTGGACCACATAACCCGAATGCCCCATGTATGGAGGATGGGAAGTGTTCTAAGCACTATCCTAAAAAGTTCAGCAATCAAACTACTATTGATGAAGATAGATTCATATCCTACAGGCGTTGGAATAATCCCAGTAATACAGTGATTATAAATGGAGTAGAAATAGATAACAGATGGATTGTTCATGATAATCGAGATCTTTGTGTGCTATTTAATGCTCATATAAATGTTGAGAAATGTGCATCACCAAAGTGGACAAAGTACATGTACAAGTACACTTACAAAGGCATTGACATGGCTACAATCATAATTGAAAATAATGTCAACAATCCACAACATAATGGAGAACAAATGTACCGACATGTTGATGAAATTAAACAGTACTTGGATTGTTGCTATGTATCAGCCATAGAAGCTTGTTAGCGAATATATGAGTTTGAGTTGCAAAAGCAATATCCAAGTGTTGGTCGCCTATAGTATCATTTGCCTAATGAACAATTTGTTGTAATTAATGAAGAAAATCGTTTGTATGATGTTGTCAACCATAATGGTATTTAAGATACAATGTTTATAAAGTGGTTTGAAGTTAACAGGAAATATCCAGTAGCGAGAACTTTGACTTATGTTCAATTTCTTACAGCATGGGTTTGGAAATAAGAGAAAAATAAATGGAAAATGAGAAGGAAAAAAAAGGCAAATGTATTGGTAGGTTGTTTTATGCACACCTGAGTTCCGAAAAAAAAATACTATTTGAGGATGCTATTCTATAAAATTTGTCAAGCTGAATGTCACAAATATATAAAAACTTTTGAGGGGTTTGTATACCCTACATTCAAGCAAGCATGCTCAGCACGTGGTTTGTTAGATGACGATAACGAATGGCATGAAACACCATCTGAAGCCACAAGTTGGGCATCGTCAATCAAACTACAAAATATATTTTGTACTATGCTAATGTTCTCAAAGATAACAGATCATATTGGCTTATGGGAGCGGCATTGGAGAGCTATGATGGATGATCTGCAGTATAGAGTTCGAAGAGAATTGAGGGATAACAATGCACATATAAACAATGAAAACTTTAAAGAATAGGGTCTTATGAAATCGAGTGTACACTCAACAAAAATGGAAAGACACTTCGAGATTTTCCACCTATGCCTCTATCGTCTTCTCGGTCATTTGATATCATAACAAATAGGCTTATAAGGAAAGAGCTTGATTATGATAGTGTTGCAGAAGAACAATCATCCCGATCATATTTCAATAGTTTGAACATTTATCAATTGTGGGTTTTTAGTGATATTATTCAAGCTTATGAAAGAAATGTGGAGGTCTATTTTTTGTTAATGGTAGCGGGGGAACGGGAAAGACATACTTTTGGAAAACAATAATTGGAAAATTCAAATTATAAAACAAGATTGTCTTATCAGTTGCATTATCTGACATCGCCGCATTGTTATTACCTGGAGGCAGAACAACTCATTCGTGATTTAAAATTCCATTTGAGTTAGTTGAAACATCTCATTGTCCCATCAATTTGAACACTGATTTAGCACATTTAATTGAAGAAGCATCGTTGATAATTTGGGATGAAGCACCCATGATGCATCGTTATAGTTTTGAAGCAGTGAGTAAGACTTAAAAGACTTACTAAAACAAAATGAGAACTTTTCTGCAGAGAAATCTTTCGGAGAAAAATTATGTATTCTAGGTGGTGATTATATGCAGATATTGCCTGTAGTGACAAAAGGTAGGCGAGAGTCAATTGTTGCGGCATCCTTGCATAAATATAATATTTGGAGTCAATGTCAAGTTATGCACTTAAAGATGAACGTGAGACTCAATGCACGAAATGACTCAACAAAAGTAATTTGAAAGATTGAGAAACTTTGCTGAGTGGATATATATGATAGGAGAAGGAAAAATAAGGAGCTTATCTTTTCCCGATTTTAGAGGATTTGATTGGATTTAGGTACTAAAAGAATTTTTTATAAAACATGGTGATAATTCTTTATTGCAGCTAATAAATTCCACTTACCCCCAATTGGGCAATATGTACAGTGATGCTGCTTAATTGAAAGAAAGAGCTATTTTAGCTCCCAAGAATAGTGATCTTGACGTGATCAATTTCATGATGTTATTTATGATTCCTGGGGAAGTTCGGACATTTTGTAGCGCAGACATACTATGTCCTAGTGAAACAAGTGTCTGTGAACAACATATGAATCCTCCATAATTACTATATTCAATAAAGATATCTGGTATTCCTAGTCATTATCTAGAACTCAAGAAAGGGGCACCTAAAATTCTTCTTTGAAATCTAAATCAAAAATTGGGATTGTGTAATGGAACTCGACTCACAATTTTAAAAATGGGTGACAAAGTACCTGAGGCCCGCATCATCACTAAATCTCAATTGGTGAAGAAGTCTTAATTCCACGCATTGTTTTTACAAAAATAGAGTCACAAACATTTGTTTCATTCAAGAGAAGACAATTTCTAGTGAAATTGGCATTTCAATGACCATCAATAAGAGCCAAGGACAAACACTTAATAAAGTGGAATTACCAAATCTCGTATTCACTCATGGCCAATTGTATGTGGCATTGTCACGTTTGACACACCCATCAGGCTTGAAGATGGAGCAGGAATACCTTCATACTATATGAAAAATATTGTGTATCCTGAAGTACTTGCTGCAGTTCATGAATAAATAGTTGTTATTTTAATTCTTATCTTTTATAATTTGAATTGTTTAGTTAAATACAATACTTTTATTGTTATTTTTTTTTCTTTCTTTTTTTTTTTTTTTTTGTAAACTTATGACTTGATTCATAGATGTTTAATACCATATTGCACGTCAACTAAATTTATTAATATTTGTTCCTCTACTCATATGAAACTATAAATTGTTACGTATTCCTAATTTATTTAATATATATGACATTTATGGCTACAGGGAATGCACACATCACTTATACACAATTGGAGTTATTGCATCCACACGATTCCAGATTTAATGTTAAAGTCCGGCTGATTAGATTGTGATGTATTGTCACTAGAACATAACATCAGATCATTAAAAATGGTGTTTGTTGATCAGAAGGTATACATTTATTTTCTATTATACATTATTTTATTTATAAAATTTATTTTTACATATTTTAGCTACATATTATCATTCTCATTTATCAGGGTTTCTTTATGGAAGGCGTCGTATATGGTGGTAATTTGTTATACTTTAGTTCACATTTTATTGAAGGGAGCATTTACTCTATATCCATAGTGTACAAATGGTATTAGCTGAGGAAAAATATAAAATTGTACCACATCACTATCAGCTACTATTTGACAAAGACGCAAGGATTGAAAAAGCTTTAGAACAAAATGATGATTTTTTACGTAATTTCTATATATTGTGAGAGTGAAGGATATAAGAAGCTACATTCATTTTGATGATAGGCTCATAGGTAAGTATTAATTTTTTTGGGTTATGCATTAATATTAAAATTATTGTCTTCTATATCAAACTAATTAGGTATTGTTACAGATATTTTTGGATTGGTCATTTCTGTTACTGAATGCCGTCTATCACCTAATGGTTTACTTGCTAGAGAAATTGTACTTATTGATACAACGTAAGTCCTAATTTTAATTTTGTATTTGCAATGGTTTGAGATATAAAAGTGCATAATATGTTATTACTTTTACATCCTTCATCATGACAGCTGTAAGATTTGTTCTATGCGGAGATTTGGGATGGAAGAAGGAGAAACATTGCTTAGGACGATCAACCAAAACAATATAGTGTTGGCTTGTGGAGTTGTTGTCAGATATCTTGAAGGTGAATAAATCATAATTTATCTTAAAGGTAAATAAAACATACTTTATAAATTTATAATTGAAATTAAGTAAAATGGTTTTATTATTTGCAGGTCCTTACATATATACACATCGATTTACTAAATTTTATATCGATTACAAATCAAGTTCACTTATTGCTTAAGTACATGGTAAGTATCAAATATAATCAAATATATAATTAGATCTTAATCTTATAACTTATTTGGATGACAAGTATTCCGATTATTTTAAATAGGTTTTTAGAAGATCGAGGTCCACAAAAATTGATTTCACTTATACGCGGAAGTAGATATACTATATCCAAAATATTGAAAACTGCTAATTCCAAAAGAATTTGGATATGTGACTATGGGCATCAAGACTGTGTAAGGATTTTCAATTTTAAATCTTAGCAATTTAACCATTAGCTTACTAGCTTATAGTATCCTTCATGAATTATTTAATGTATGTGTAGGTTGATTTTTTCCGCATCGTTGCACGTATTCTGAATATTGATGCCGACAAATTGTGGTATGCAACATGCAATATATTGTGAAAATATTTGCATATCTCATCAATAACAACTAGTATGCGAAAGTTGCAATGATGTTGTGATTGCAACTATAAGGTATCTTTATTGTTAATATTAATACGTTTTCTTTATTTAGTTATTACAGTTAATTGAAGTAACTTTATACTTTTTAATGTAAATTTTGCGCACAACTTAGAGTAAAGGATAGTAGTGGCGTCATTGACTTGAATTATTAAATAACCAAGCTGAGTATGTATTTTGAAAAGAAGCTACGTATTTCAAAAATTTGCAAGAAAAGGTAAAGTGCAATTTTATTTTTATTCTAAATATATTACCTCGATCTTGTAAAATGTTTAAGCATAACCAATTATATTTCTAGGAGAATGGAAACAAATTGTTGCAAGACCAACTCAATTTATTCCTAGATCGTGCATTTACATTCATAATTCCAATACCATCAAACTTTGCGAGGCGAAATGTTTGTTGTATGATTAACTTTGTGTTAGTTATTGATTGCTTTAAAGAATGTTCTCATCTTCCAAACAGAATGTCTCTCTTTGTGGACATAAAATGTAAGTTGCTTCATTTTTATGTTGTTAATGTTTTAATAAATATTTAATAATTCATATTTTTATATTAATAATATTCTTCTCCTCATAATACAACATCCCATGAGATGCCTTGATAACAATTTAACTACAATATGTTTTATGTATTTTGCAGGTTTGCCAAAATTGTTAGACTGCATTGCTTGATAGGTTTATTAATTTATGACAATACTTATATATATTTCTTATGTACTTTTCTTGTAATACAAGGATTTGTGCTCTTAATTTATTAATATAACTATTTTATTTTTAATTTACATATATTCTTTATAATTTAATGATAGACATTTGTGTTAGAGAAAAAAGTCATAGCTAATAAAAAGAATATACTTAAATATGTAAATTTTATTTTTTAATGATAATTAACTTTAAATCTGTGCATATCAAGGATTACATACTAGTGTGTGTGTGTGTGTGTGTGTTATCTATATAATATATATATAAGCAGAACGATGGTTGACCGCAATTGTGCCAATTTTGACTGAATACTAACTTCTGGTGTTTTTGAATTTTTTTATTACTAAGAAAAAATCTCATTGGTTATAAAATTATTCATATTAAATACTTATTTTGTATTTATCCAAAATTCTATTTTTAAAGATCTAATTACTTTTTAAATTATAAAAACATTTATCAGTTAAAATATCTATTTTGTGTTTATCCATAATCTTCTCCAATAATACAATATTAATTGAATTTGTAGTTATCTCATATTTTAAGAGTAAATTTTATTTAATACTAATATTCAGTTTAAGTTATTTTTTACTTAATGATATAGACATCTATTTTCATATTCAATCTCAATTATATATTTAATTTTATTTTATACGAATATTCCATTTAATCTATTTTAAATTAAAATTTGAATTTGTATTTATCTAAAAGAATCCTATCTTCAAGATCAGTATTAACCTATACTATATTCTACATTCCAGTTTATATTGTTTTTATACAAATTCAAATTATTTCAGGGTTAATTTTTATCATAAAATATATTTATTTTTATCACTAATCATTATTTTTATTTCAATGATACACTTTTCACTCTCTGTGTATTTTCATGTGTGTATTTCGAATTCTTTTTCAAAAAATTCTTATTCAGTAAAATCTATTTAACACTAATGAAAGTCATTTTGTTCTTTTACAACCACTGATAATGTTTATATATTTATGATTTAGTTAAACTTCGCCATGTATTTTTAGTTGTACTCATCCTTTTTTTTTTTTTTCTGTCATGATAATATACTTTTTTTCTTTATTCAAATTGTTGAAATGATATTGGGATTTTTAAATTATTATAATTTATTTTCCTATAGTCCATCTTTCTTTATTTTCTTTTTTATTCTTGCCTTCTATTTTATTTTATTTTATTTCTCAAAAAGTGAGATCGTTCTAGATTATGTACTTTAGTATAGACTTTGATGAAGGATGAATTATAAAAAATGATATATTTGACTAATTTTTTATTTTTTTATATTTTTCTATAAAGTTAGATATATGTAAAAATAAAGTGATCTATATATTTAATAAAATATAATAATTTTATAAGAGCAATCATCATAAAATACAAATTTCAGTTAGTAGAATATATTATGTGTAGACAATTAAAATATACTTTTCAATAACAATCAAGATAGATTAAAAATACAAAACTATTATGTTTTCCCTTAAAATGATAAAAAAATTATGTTACGAAATGATTCTTTTATTAAGTAATATATTATAAAAAAAACTATTTAATTTAAGAAAAATAAAAGATTACATGACCGTGCATAGCACGGGTTTTACGCTAGTATATATATAGAGTAGAATGATAGTTAACCAATTTGGTTCAATTTTAACTGAATACTATTTTCTAGTATTTTTGAATTTTTTTAATTACTAAGAAAAATATCTATTAGTTAGAAAATCTGATTTATTTTAAATTAATAATTTAATTCGTATTTATCTACAAACCATTTGCAAAATATATATATATATTTTTAAATTAGTACTTATCCTTGCAAAATTCTATCTTCAATATCAGGTTGATTCAAATTTTATTTACCTGAGGAATATGTACTATCATTCAAAATATTATTTATTTTTTAATTTTAATCATGTACCTTTTTATGTCTAAATCATTTTTCCAAACTTACACCTCTCTCATGAATATATCATAAAACTATGTTTTAAATTTTAATCCGAAAGTAATTATTTTTTACAATATAGATCTTTCGTTAACATTTTTTTTTTGTTCCCAGCTTTGGTACTTTTGAATATTTTAATAAAATACAAAATTCTAATTGATGGAATATTTATTATTAATTTCAATTTCAATTATAATAAAATACAAAAATCCAACCATCTTAGTAAAATATTTCCATCAAATCACACGATTCTGTTTTTTTTTTAATTATATATTTAAACAACCTTTCATTAATCAAATCAAATAGTTTCGCAAACAAACCATCCCAAATTTGTTTTGGCGGTCCTAGGAGAGTTGAGGGGTCAGTGTTGGGCAAGGGGTGGGGCTGGCGATGAAGGGGATGAGTAAGGGGTTGCCCTATCATCGTCGAAAAATGAGGGCGGGTTCGCGGAGGGAGATGAGGGCGTTGGAGCCGACACAACGGAGAGAGTTAGGCTGATGTCGTCGCCGTCAACCTGAGAACAGGCAAGGTCAGTGGGCAGCGGCGAGAAGCAGGCGATTTAGGCCTTGGGGAAGAAAACAATGTTTAGTGGGATTTTTCTTTTTCTTTTTTTTTTGTTGGTATAATTACTTATAATAATTTAAAATAATTAGTTATGATTAATTAATTAATTATAATTTTAAATAAAAATCATTTTAAATTTCAATTTAGTAATTTTAATAATTATTTAGTATAATTCAGATTATAGAATAACAAATATTAAATACATAAATCTTAAAAATATTTTTTTTGTTAAGAATTTATAATAATTTGTACAAATTAGATATATTTTGATATTATTATATTATATATATTTTAATAATTTATAATAATATTTTAAGAATTTATAATAATTTGTACAAATTAGATACATATTTTATATTATTATATATTAATAAATATGATTTTTAATGAAGATCAATATGGTGGTGATTGGGAAAGTGATATAGATAAAAGATGATGTATGCATTATTATATTTTATGGTGTAAATAAATGATATTGATGTATTTTTTTTTGTTATGGGCAATTTTTTCAATTACCCATTTTTATTCTTTATAATAATTACAAAAAAAATATAATATAAATTAATCACACAATAATCATCTATTAGTTCATACAAAATAAATAAGATATTAAATTATCATCATCCTATTATCACAATATTAATTATGAAATTATCTATCCTCCTTCAATCCCATCCAAGAAAATAAAGGAGGCCTTAAAGTATCTCCCTCTTTGTTTTAGTAATGATGTATTGTGCTTCTCTTTAGTTCTTTTAAGTGTTATCTTTCTGTAATTTCTATAGTTTGCTCTTATTATTAATTCTTGAGTATTCACTTGATTTTTTTCAATTATCTTTTTTCCATCATGTCCCATTGGTTGCTTTTCTTTTCTTTTTTTTCATATTGATTAATGATTTTCATTTAAGTATGTCTTTCGCTACAATAATCTGTTTGTATTTTTTTTATTTCTTAAAATTTTTCAATCAAATAATTATGATTTCTTAATTATTTACTGAGTACAGATTTTTATCTAATAATAGTTCATAGAAATCTTCAATTTTCAATCTCAGTTAGAAAAAGATTAAACTGAATCTTGCATTTCTTTCCCTCTTTTTTAGGTGTGGAGCTATGATCATTTTCTTGCTCAAATGAGTTGATATGTTCTTTTTTCTTTCTTTGCATTAATGTTGTCCACCAATATTTATATTCATCAAAATTTCTATTTATTTATTCAAAATTCTTATTGAATAATACGGTGGACTAGGAATTTTTGTAATATTTTTCTCCACCATTTTTTTCTTAATTCTTTTCAGTATTTACTTACACTTATACATAGTTTCACGTTTTCCAATTTTAGATATCGTTTTTTTTTATAAGCTACATATATGCATATATTTATACTTTTCTCTTGGAATATTTCTTTTAATAATTTTTTAATTTTAATCCGGTAAAATCATTCTTTTTTAAAATTTATATATTTCACTAGCGTGTTTTTCCCATTTTTTTTATTGACTCACTAATATTGATACATTAAGTTTTTTATTTCACATATGCAAATTGATGGGTTCTTTTTTTTCTTAGTTTTTCTAATCAAAATTTCTTTTTAATCTTCCATTATTATCCAAATTGTAAAATTAAATGACACTGCTCTGTTTAAAATTTGAGTTGCTATTTTTCAAACTTTTTTAATTTAATTTTCCTCAAAATTCAAAACAATTTTGCCATTTTCTTTCATGGAAATATTTATTTTCCTTAATGGAATAACTTTATGATATTTCTTTGTCAAAGTTTTAACATAAAATATATTATGAGCTTTATAGGTTTGTTTATATTACAATACAGTAAGATTTCCTACTTGATATATAAATGTATGATTTTTCATTTTCCTTTTTTGTTTATAATATCTTTTTCTAGAACAAATCTTATTTAGTTCAAATCAATTATTTTAAAAATTATAAAATTATGGTTATAATTTTTATTTTTTCTTTAAATTAAGTTACTTCAAAATTCTTTTAGTTTTTTAATAATTGTTTTAACCCTAAATTTCTTTTCTTTTGTCTCTTTAAAAATGTTTGCTATTCCATAATGGTATGTTTTTGTTAAAGTAAAGAGTAACTAAATTGAGTAGTACAATATACCTTATTTCCTTGATTCATTATTAGACGATTTTATTTTTTTATTTTTTTATGTTCAATTTCATGTCTCTTCTGTGATTTTCTCTTTGTTTTTTCATTAGTATTTTGTTCTTCATCTTTTAAATATTATTTTATACTTTATTTTCATGGTTAATCAAAGTTCTTCTTTGGAGCTTTATCGTTTTATAATTTATATTTTTGCTATTATTATAGTTTTCTAAATTTTAGTAAAACTAAACGTTGTTTCTCATACTTTATAAATAATGATTGTTATCAATTGTTGTAGAGTTATGCTAATTTGTTGCTTTAATTTGTTACTAAGAAACTTAATCTGCATCATAAAGTATCTAATCAATTAACACATATTCAATTATTTTAATTTTATATATTTCGTTATTTTATAAATGAACTAAATAGTTATGTTCATACAAATAAACACATAAATGTATGTGAATTTAATTTTTATTTTGCATTCAGCAATTAATTTAATATCTTAGTTCGTTCATAGTAGGGGAATTACTATAGCAACGGAGTCATTTTTGTTTCCATTTCAACTGAGACTTCACGGCAAGTTTTATTTTCGAAACTACGATAATAGCTTAGTTCACGATAAGATATTTTATAGATTTTGCTTTTAAATTATTCCATACACAAAATTTTGTAGCTGATTCATTGCACTAGCAATGGAGATTGGCAACATAAGTGTAAGCAATAAAAAAATCAACTGATGTACACTTTGTTGCAATATTTGTAGCCATTTGTTGCCTATGTACCTAATATTCATTGAATATTTCTAATACATAATTTGCTACAAAGTATCCATTGTTAGTCCATCTCCAAAGCTATAGAATTAATATATTTGTAGTCATTTTGTTGCCTAATACCTTATTTTTTTTGGATAATTTTAATACACACTTTGCAACGGAATATTCATTATTAGTCCATGTCATTAGCTACGGAATTAATTTCATTGCAATATTATTTGTAGTATATTTTCTTATTTTTTTGTGCCCATGGCTTATATGGTTTTCTTGCATAATTTTGTTCTATGTGATGGAGATGTTGGTCGACATAAGTCCTCCATTGCTTAGGAGCTTTGGTAAAGCTATTTTCCACCCTATTGTTGTTTCTGTGGTGTTGAGAACTTTGCCATTTTTTATTTTCTCGTTGTAAGTAATATTTGTCTTTGTTTATTGTTTCTCTAGTACAATATATCAATTAAGCAATACTAACTTAATTATTTTAATCTCAAAAAGAATATTTATAAATTAAATATTGTGGTCTAGAATTTCTTACACGAAGAAAGTTACTTTAGAGGAATCATTCGGTGATTTGATCCATTAGTAGACTAATGAAAGAAACGGCTTAAAGCGGCGATAAATGAAAATTTTCATTGGGGTTTTGATATTTTAACACCAATTTGATGGTTTCATTGAATTATGCTTCTATTTGCTTCTCGCTCTCCTTCATGTTACTCTTTGACTTTTGGATCTATGAATCTTATCCTCTCAAGAGTAGATATTCCACTTAGTCCTCTGGTTCTTTGACTCTTTTTAATTTTGTATATTTGGTTCATTTGTATTACCTTTCTTTGATAAGATTCTGTTGTTTGGCAGCACATCTGTTGACTTTTGTTATATACGATGCTAATGAAGATTACATTTAATACCACTTGTAGTTGTGTTAACTCTTGCTAGGAGAAAACAATTTCAATAGATCTTCGGTCTCACTTGAATGGAACACTACTATGGGGAATTTGGAGGACGTGCACTCATCCTTTTGCTTCGTGTACATCTAATTGGAAAGTTTTTTGTTCATTTTTCTTGTCACTAAATTGAAAGTGAAAGCTCGACAATTGTGTTCATCTATCAGGAGTCTGCGGAATATTTTTCTGACTATTTAATATTCCTATGACTTAATTCTTGTATAAAGTCTATCGATATTTTTCAACCTTGCAAGTTCACTGTAGATGGGCAACATGGGAATATACTTTTCATCTTTCTTTTTGTATTCTATTTGTATGATAGTGTGGTCTGATTCTCCATACTTGCGTTATGCTTTCACCACTTCTAACGCAGTTTGAAGTCGCCATTGCCGACTTTAATTTTTATAGTTTTGAACGAGAAGAAGCTGAAGATTTGCTTGAAAGCCATGGTGGGTGTTATTGAATGTGCTGGCATGTAGCGATTTGGACGTCTGAACATTGGGGACCTTGCCGTAACCATAGGGTGAATAGAAATAAGGCGGGACGTAAAGCCTCTTGTATCCATATGCAAGGCAAGGATTGAATCGTCTTTGAAAGTATTGTTTCATTCTAGGAACATTGGTCCTTTTAACCATAACCTTCAATTCACGTCCATGTAGCTCACATTCATTTAGCTGCGGGGCCTCTTGAACAGCTTCTTGTTCAAGAAACTCAACATATGAAAAACTCATGGGATGCCCAGATCTATTTGTCAAAATAGTCAAACAATTTACTGTTCCACATGCTTGAAAATGTTGTTGAACTTCCTCAGAAGTGCATGCATAATCCATATTGCCAACAAAGGCTGATTGTGAATCCACTTCCTCCTTGCTTGCCTGGGCAGCAGCAGCTGTAGTAGAATCTTGAATAGCTCCCATTTCCTTCACTACTTTTGCCTGTACTTCACGAAGTGCAGCGGCTTCCTCTTCCATCTCCTTCAGTCGCTTCTTCATCTCATCTATTTCTTTGAAGATTTTTTTAGTGAGTCCTACAACTTAGGGGGTTGCAATTTTTGGTCCTACACAATGTAATTTTCACAATTTAGTCGTGTTACTTTAAAATTTTATCAATATTAACCCTCTATTTGACTGGAAAATTGCACATAACTTGCACATAACCCAATTAATTTATAATTTTAATCTTTAAATATTTTCATACAGAACCAAAAATTCTTCCTTAAATTATATGTTTAAAATAGCAATTTTCCTATACATAAGACTACATATAGAGCTGGACAGGAGGAATAATTTGTGATCATTAATGTAAGCTGGTTGTTTACTTCTTATTCTTAATCTTCATACATCCACTGTCTCAAATTCAGTTTGAAGTTGTCATTACGTTGTTTTTTTTTTTTTTTTTTGGCAGTTCAGAACGAGAATATGCTGAAAATTTGATTGAAATCTATGGTGAGCGTATTGAAGAATCTGTGGGCAAAAAGGTGGAAATTAAGTTAAATCATGTATCTTACAATTATTTTAGTATTGCCATTCTTTTCTTGTGCCCATAGCTTATATGGTTTTCTTGTATAATTTTGTTCTATGTGATGGAGTTGTTGCTCGACAAAAATCCTCCATGGCTTAAGAGCTTTGGTAAAGCGTTTTTCCACCCTATTGTTGTTTCTATAGTGTTGAGAACATTGCCATTTTATTTTCTCATTTTAAATAATCTTTGTTTTTGTTTATTGTTTCTCTAGTACAATATATCAATTAAGCAATACAAGCTAAATTATTTTAATTTGCAAAAGAAATATTTATAGAAACACCGTGGTCTAAAATTTCTTACATGAAGAATGTAAGTTTTTTATAGGAAGCATTCGGTGATATAATCCATTACTAGACTAATGAAAGAAAGGGTTTGAAGCGACAATTTATAGAAAGACATGCGAATGAAAATTCCTAAATAAAAACTCTATTTGGGGTTTCGATATTTTAGCACCGGTTTGATGCCTTCATCGAATTATATTTCTATTTGTTGCTCTCTCTCTCTCTTCATGTCTCTCTTTGGTCTTTGAATTTGCAAATCATATCCTCTCAAGAACAGATATCCCACTTAGTCCCATGGTTCTTTAACTCTTAAACAACTTCTTGTTCACGAAACTCAACATATGCAAAATCCATGGGCTGCCCGAATTTATCAATCAAAATAGTAACACGATTAACAGTTTCACATGCTAGAAAATGCTCTTGAACTTCCTCCAAAGTGCAAGCATAATCCCCATTGCCAACAAACACTGATCGTGAGTCCACTTCCTCCTTGCTTGCCTGGGCAGCAACAGCTCTAGTAGAATCTTAAACATCTCCCATTTCCTTCTCCACTTTTGTCTGCATTTCACGAAGTGAGGCAGCTTCCTCTTCCATCTCCTTCAGTCGCTTCTTCACCTCATCCATTTCTTTGGCGATTGCATCATTATCAGGTTTTGTTCATTTTCTTGTCGCTAAATTGAAAGTGAAAGCTTAACAATTGCGTGCATCTATCACGAGTTTGTGGAAAGTGAAAGCTTAATTTTTGTATTAGGTCTACCTATGATTTTCAATCTTTCAAATTCACCATGGATGGGTAACATGGGAAGATACTTTCCATATTTCTTGTTGTATTATATTTGTATGATAGTGTGGTCTCACTCTCCATATTTGCGTTATGCTTTCACTATCTCTATCGCAATTTGAAGTTGTCATTGCCTAGTTTAATTTTTCCAATTTTGAACGACAAGAAGTGGAAAATTTGATTGAAAGCCATGGTGGGCATGCTATTGCATGTGTCGGCAAAATGTTATTTGCTCTATTTGTTATCATATTCCATTTGTATGGTGTTCTGGTCTAATTATCCATACTTTCGTGGTGCTTTGATTATCAATAATTTAGTTTGAAATTGTTGCTTTGTTTTTTCGTTTTTGTGTTTAGAGCGACAAGAAGTTGGAGATTTCACCGAAAGTATAGGTGGACATGCTAGTGATTGTGTCATCAGAAAGGTACTTGTTGTGTTTCTTGACATATTCAATTTTTATGGTGGTGTGCTCTCACTATAAAAAAAAAACTTGAGTTTTACAATATTATAAATAACTACAACATAAAAATAGTAGCAAAAGAATACTATTAACTACGATTAAATAAAACTATAATAAAAACTTAAACTTTTACTACAGTTAATCAATATTCGCTATGATTTTTAGTCATAGCCAAAATATTTGTCATGGTATTGGTCATGACTAATGTTCCGGCCATATTTGTAGAAACAACGGCTGATGGCCATTGCGAAGTCGTGGTTGATTTGTGTTTGCTACGATTTTCTTATTTTCATAATAGTAACTAACTGAAGCGGAAAATGTATTTTTTCTAGTGAGTCTTACAACTTATGGGGTTGTAATTTTGGTCTTGCATGAATTAATTTTCACAATTGAGCCATGTTACTTTAAAATGTTATCGATTTTAGCCCTTTGCTTGACTGGAAAATTGCACGTAACTTGCATATAATCTAATTAATTTAGAATTTTTATCTTTAAAATTTTTCGTGCAGGACCAAAAAAAGTTTCCGAACATACATGATTAAAATTGCAATTTCCCTATACTTAAGACTACATATAGAGCTGGACAAGAGGAATAATGCGTGGTGATTAGGGTAAAGTTTACTTCTTATTCTTAATCTTCATACGTCGACTATCTCAAATTCAGTTTGAAGTTGTCATTATGTTATTTTATTTTTACAGTTCAGAACGAGAATATTTGAAATTTTGATTGAAAGCTATGGTGGGCGTATTGTAGAATCTGTGGGCAAAAATGTGGAAACTAAAATGATTCATATATCTTACTATTATTTTATTTTTATCTTTATTTTCTTGTACCCATAGCTTATATGGTTCCTTGCATAATTTTGCTCTATGTAATGGAGTTGTTGCTCGACAAAAATCCTTCATGGCTTAGGATCTTTGTAAAATATTTTTCCACACTATTGTTGTTTCTATGATGTTCAGAACTTTGTCATTTTATTTTCTTGTTTTAAGTAATATTTATTTTTATTTATTATTTCTCTAGTACAATAAATCAATTAATCTATACTAGCTAAATTATTTTAATCTTAAAAAAAATAGTTATAAAAATGTTGTGGTCTAAAATTCCTTATACGAAGAAAGTAAGTTTTTTTAGAGGAAGGATTCGGTGATTTCATCCATTAGTGGACTAATGAAAGATAGGGCTAGAGGCGACAATTTATAGAAAGACGTGGAAATGAAAATTCCTAAATGGAAGCTTTAATTGGGTTTAGATATTTTAGCACCAATCTGATGGTTTCATCGAATTATACTACAAAAAGAATGCCTTTTAGAGACAGAATTTTCGACGGAACTTCCGACAAAACTTCGCTGCTCATAAGGGTTCAGATGAAATTTTCGACGGTTTTCGGACCAACGATCTTCCGTCTGAAAAAGGCACTTCAGAAAATATTTCCAACGACATTTCTGACAAAATGAATATCCGTCATAATATTTATGATGGTTTTACGATGGTTCGTTATTGTTATTGAAAAATTTGTCCACGGATGAAAAATCAGTATTTTATTTGGGAAGGAGTATGGGACGAATTTTGGGACAACAAATAAAAATTCCGACCTATTTCTTTCCAGGAATTTTTTATATTGTCGTTGGAAAATTTATTGGTAAATTAGTCAGAAATTGGTACGTATATTTTTTGGTCAGAAATATTTTAAAAAATCATCCCAAATTATATTAAAAATTGCAATGAATTTGGAACGGAATTTGGGACTGAATAATGTGCGATACTTGTCGTCACAAAATTCATCCCAAATATTTCCGACAGTTTCCATCCCAAAATCCATCCCAAATATTTATTATGTTTTACAAAAAAAAAAATTATAATTTTTTTAATATTTTATTAAAAATAAATTTTTGGGAACCATAGTTTCTCTAGTAAAAGCGTACTTAATTAAACAAATAAATAGTATCGTTTTACAAAGTGTATAATCAAAAAGCAAAATAAATCCTAATCTTATGCTTCTGGCTCGTCTAAAAGCTCAGGGTCAGCAGCATCCTCGGTTGTCGGTTGCGCTGCTCCCTCGACTGGGCATCAGTGGTTGATTGCACCTCAAAAAATATCTGTGGCATCCCCATCTTTGTGCACAATGCACTCAAGATCAACATTATTTTATCAAACTTGGTATCAGTCGGCGAAAGAGCAGCAGTGGACGAAGATGCCCGAGCATCTGTGGTCCATGGCTGAGCGGCATCTGACATCAAAGCATCAGACCCCATGCCAAAGACTTGGCCCTGCTTCTTCCCGCCTGCAGCCTCCGCCCACAACTGGTCTACTTGAACAATTGAGGCAGTACCATATGATGAGCCCACCTCCCCCGACGAGGGCTGAGAGATACGTTCTTCGAGCAGTTTCTCATAAGTTCCTTTAAAATAATTAAATAAAATTTATTAGTTAATAAATATTAAAATATATTAGTAAAAAATTAATAAAAAATTATTATTAAATAACTAAAATTGGATTTATAAAAGAAATGTTCAAAAACTTACCACGGCCTCCTCAGTCCACTTCCCACTCCACGTTCCGTCTGCCTTCTTTTTGAAGTAGTCGAATACCCCATTAGGCGAACAATCAAGTTGGGCCTCCTGCATAGATATTTGAATAAGTAAGAAATTTTTGAATTTACAATATTAATAAAAATAATTAACAATGTAAAGTATAAAATTTACTTACGAGTTTCCTTTTATGAATTCCAACTGAGGAGGACCCACCACAGTAGACGGTGCTGGCCACTACAGGGTTGGCCATCCAATTAGCCTTATTCTTGGCCGATTTTGCTTTGATCTCATCACTGTCTTAGTACGCTTGGAGCTCATGCCAAATGTCGTCCCCCAACAATTGGGTTGTGTACCAGCCACCCTTGCTTCTGCGAATACTTTACTGAGCCAAGAGGTTGCATAGTTGTTCAAGATATTTTGCATCAGTGTGTCTAGGCAATCCCACCTATTGAGAATGGGTCGGGTTGTGACCCATGACCCAATATACATCCATATTTGAGATAGAGTTTTGAGTCTCCCAATATATGTGGAATTATAACTCCTCTTGGATAAACACTATCGAGGATAGAGTTTAGTCTCCAATTATATTGACTCCTCTTAGAGATAGAGTTATGTACACCTATAAATTGGGTACATGGTTGTGATCAAATCAAAACACAGAAATACAAATGTGATACAATATACTCTCTCCAATTCTCTCTCTATTTCTTCTCTCTACATACTTCCTTGGAGCATCACCATAGGCTCTTAGGATTTTAGGTGTATAAACAAGTGGGTTACTCTAGTAGTAGTTCACCAAGGCGAGTAAGGTATGATCGTGATTTGCACAAGTCTTGGAGCAAGATCCAATGTGGGGAAATCGTGGAGGATGGTGTGTTCGTGATCCTGTCAAGGCATGAGGTAGTAGACGAGGCTGATCCATATGCGTGGATCAACATGCTTCCTCACTTAAGGTTAATTCGATCCACAATTATGTGTTGATATGATTAACATCTGTGTGCACATAATTATTTGATTATATGCGATATTTATTTGCGAGATAGCAATATGGATTACGGATTATTATTTTCCAATAGTGGTATCAAAATCGTTATAGCTTAGTCTCGCTATAATTATTTGATTGATCATGAAAAATCTTCATGCTAGTATTTTTTTTTTAAACTTTCATTATTATCATGAAATCATGAAGTTTTCGTTGATTTTTTCACCAGAGGTAGATCTTAATGTAGTTAAAATTTGGTGAAAAATGGATATGAGTGATTTGTAAGTAAAATCAAATCCTAATTTTAAAATCTGCTTCTTTTGACCTGAAACTCGGGCTTGATTATGTGATTTTTATCAAAATATTTTCATGCTATATTTTAGAGCATGAAAAGAGGTTCGAAACGGTATATGAATCATTGAAAACGGATTTAAAATAAATGAGATATGGATTTTTTAAATTTATGCCTGAAAACACACATTTGTCAGAATTTGGCAGGTGAAGTCACCAGAAAAGGTCGTCAGCGCTGGCTGATGGGTCAACATCGACCGAGCGCCAATTAGGCGCGGGTCCCGTGCTGATCATGCGCTGACTGTGTGGCGCAAATTGAGGTTGGGTTAACCAAATATTAATTGAGAGTTGACCGCGTTGATTGAAAGTTGACCGAGCTGACTGTGTATCTTTTTTGTGTTTTTCTTGAGATTTAAAATTCGAAAATTGAATATTTCAAGAAATTATTCGACTTTTTTTGGGGGTTATTTTATCCCCTAAGATTCAAAATGTTTTTTTTTTTTTTATGAGACAACCATTTTGGGTGTTTGCAGATTATTCAATATAATTTTATTTTCTCCAATTGTGTTGTAGAAAATTGAGAATGACTTGAAAAATCATATGCTTAATTTCTATTGTAATATTTTGTGATTCCAATTCACATGTCAATATGATTATTTTGTGATTGCAATATTTGTGTTTGCAAATTATGCTATTTTTTAGTTTTTTTTTTATTGCAATATTTTGTGATTGCAATTTATGCTAGTATATTGTTTTGTGACACAAATTTGCTAATGAATGCTCTCATTGTATTAAAGCCTGCTCATGTTATTATTTTTTTGCAATATTTTTATTTTAATTATGCGAATATGTCCGTTTAATTGCAATATTTTTTTATTGTGACACATTTATTCTAATGAGGCTCTTATTATATTTATGCATGCCTTGATAGTTGCATGACAAGATGTATTTATTGCAATCTTTGTTGAGAATATGTGCAGTATTATTTTGTGATATGAATATATGGACATTAATATTTGGGTGCTCATGTTTTATGTGAGTATTTTAGTATTGTGGAGATAATTTGTGATGATGGTAGTAATTAATGCGGTATCCCAATCTTTTCTAGATTGATGCAGTAGGTTTATATCAATGTAATTTATCTTTTTTGAGAGAATGTATTTCTTAGGCAGTTTTTTTGGGGAGGCCATGTATTATTTCTTGTTTATTGGGGATGTGTTCGCTATTTACTATCGTAAGGTCAAATTATCTCAACATGATGCTCCAAATGTTAGTGTAGCCCATGTGGCGCTAATGATATTTTGTTTTATTCATATTGCACATTGTATGCATGTGGCATTCTTATGGACATAAAGTTGTTTTATTCATGATCAGTAAATAAATTATTATGACTTTTGCTCAGTGGGAGATGATTATTAACTGAGCTCGAAATTTTCGTTTTTGCTGGGTATAAAGAAGTAATAAATTATTTACTTGGATGTAGAATAAAATATAAAAATCAGTACTATTGATTTTTGTGCAAAATCTAGAGATCTTGGATTGATTCACCATTTTTATTTATGTCAATTAATGGTGAGGATGGATAATTGCTTAACATTATTCGCGACTTGGACGCTGACAATTAATGATGGATTAAGTAAAATTTGTGCTTTTATTAGTTAAGCTGCAAATTCAAAAAAACGTGATTGGAGAGTCATCCTTAAGTAGCTAATTGAGCTTACTTATGGCATTTATTTTTGTCTTCAACTAAAGACATCCACAAACTTGGGGTTGATTTTTCTTTTAGAGTTGAAACAAAATTGATGCACTTGTTGCTTATGTTGAACCAACTATAGTGTTGTGGATTAAACAAAAAATAATATGAGAAGTGCAAACTTGATCCACAAAGTGATAATCGTATCACCTTTGTATACAACCAATGACACTAACAAATGTCAAAGTGCTATGAGAAAAATTGGTCACTTCCCTCGTAATCGAATTGAGAGGAAGTTTGACTAAATTAAAAGTTCTTTTATTTGTTTTGCTAGAATCTCGAAATCTCTCCTTAGATGGATGGAAAATATGGTAAGATCGAGCACATAATTGGAGATTGAGCAATGACTATTATTAGTGTTGTGCGCTAATTGTGGCATAGCGCACAAGAGGAGACATTGAGTGCCGACCCACGCTCAACAATCAATATGAGCTCTACTCTTGAAGAGTTAGGTAAAGCAAGAGAGCTACTCTGAAGAGTTGTGCAAAAGGCACTAGTAACCTTATGTAGTCTAATTGAAGTTGAAAACACTTTTAA
Source organism: Sesamum angolense (assembly GCA_034509725.1). Classification (NCBI taxonomy): domain Eukaryota; kingdom Viridiplantae; phylum Streptophyta; class Magnoliopsida; order Lamiales; family Pedaliaceae; genus Sesamum; species Sesamum angolense. The sequence goes on from JACGWL010000016.1 coordinate 11,979,275, forward strand.
AATAATTGTTGTGTATTTTGGCTCATCCATCCTAAAGCATTTTTTGACCTACATGCATTTTATTTTTCTTTCATATTTGTATGTGATGGAATATGGGATTTTTTAGAATGAACATATTAGCTACAACAAACAACTTGGTTAACTCGCTAAAATCAACCTCATTAAGGAAGATTATGTTAGCTAGAGGAGACCACTTGGTTCACTCGCTAAAATGTTATTACTTGAGAATGACTATGTTAGCTAGAGGAGACCACTTGTTCACTTGCTAAAAAGTTATTCTCTCTTAAGATTGACCATGTAGCACCCCCTAAAGGCACTATAATTATATCTCTGTTAAATATCATACTTAAAGTAAATCCTGGTTATACGTATGATTAAGCACATAACCTAGTCCCTCCGGAATATATGTATGCACACATAATCACATCATCACCACTAGCAAATATATCAATTTATCAAAAAGATTATACGTTTGTCTATCAAATACCACAAAATGGAACCATTATAGCTAGTCCACATGCCATACCCATTTTCAATTCATATTTATTCAACCCCAAAAGGTGTTTCTATTTTTATTGACGGGTGAGGAAAGAACTGCATACTAGCCCGACTTGACTGAAATGCAAGGGTTGTACCTAGCCCTTAGTAGCTAGAGATCTATACCTAAAATTGGGTCGGGTTTGTGGACCCATAACCCAATATACATCCATATCTGAGATAGAGTTTAAGTCTCCCAAATATATATTAGGATTATGACTCCTCTTGGATAAGCTCTATTTATGATAGAGTTTGTAGTCTTTCAATTATATATTAGGATATGAACTCCTCTTAGAGATAAAGTTATGTACACCTATAAATGGGGCACATAGTTGTGATCAAATCACAACACAGAAATACAAATGTGATACAATATACTCTCTCCAATTCTCTCTCTATTTCTTCTCTCTACATTCTTCCTTGGAGCATCACCATAGGCTCTTAGGATTTGAGGTGTGTAAACGAGTAGGTCACTCTAGTAGTAGTTCACCAAGCCTAGTAAGGTATAATCGTGGTTCCCACAAGTCTTGGAGCAAAATCCAATGTGGGGAGATCGTGGAGGACGGTGTGTTCGTGATCCAGTCAAGGCATAGGCTCGCAGACGAGATTGATCCGTATGCGTGGATCGACATGCTTCCGCACTTAAGGTTCATTTGATCCATAATTATGTGCCTATATGATTAACATCTGTGTGCACATAATTATTTGATTATATGCAATATTTATTTGCAAGATAGCTATATGGATTGTTATTTTCCAACACCACCAATATACACGCTACAAGACAAGAAACAATTCAGTTATCAATACAATAAAAATAAATCTAATATCAAATTTTAGTATGGAGAAATGTAAAATATATGTACCTTCAACTCCTCAAACCAAAAATTCTTGTAGGATTGGGGGATCAATTTGTCGTCTTTCCATGGATGCTTGAACTAGCCCGAAATCACTACGTCGATGCAAGATGGGAAACTCCGATCATACCTGTAGTTAGGAATATTGTTATCAGTATTCAAGTACAAAACTTATTTTTATTTGTTTATTCGGGAAAAAAAAGAAGATTGTAGAACTTACTGGGCCTCGACAATAGTGATGAACTTATGCATCTCTCGAGGTGCTGTAGGTGCTTGTGAAACCGACGATGGACTGGGGGAAGGTGCAAAGAATCCCCCAACCGTCGACGTCCCTGGCAGCATGCTAGATGGTTCAAGTGGCATCCGGTCAATCAAAGGGCTCTGTGGAGGCTCATCTGCTGCAGGAGCGGCAGGAGGTGTCGGGAGAGGCTGTCTCGATGCTTCTGCGGCATTAGAATCATCAGGGGCAAGTGGTCGAACCATCTTTCCACGTCCCCGGCCACGGCCCGACGATAGTGCAGCAAACCCTCGATCATACCTATTATTCCAAAATTATTCTAGAATATAATTACAAAATCAGAATGCATGGCAAGTTTATCATTATGCTTGAATTTGGAGTTAGGGACAACCCTTTTATGCTGTTAAGGAAAAAACTTGGGAACTGAATAAATTATCAAGACCACAAAATAAAGCATCCCTCCTTCATAATATTCACGTAATACTAGAAAACTGAGTGCTGCAGTGGAGGGCAGACATTAAAGCTAGTTACTTTGTAAGAAGAAAATATCAATAAAATCTTAGTTTAATATTACTAAATTAAGAGTTAACATGCACCACACAGATTACTCTTTCTACAAGATTTCTAAACAAAAATAGGAGGAGAAAAGACATAAACCCAATTAAGATCCATATATACTGTTTTCTCTAATGTAATGAAGCCAATTAGTCACCTCATCCGATAATTTCAATTCATGCAATTCTTAGTAACTGTGAACAATAATCAGCATAAAGCAAAAGCATACCAACCAACTCCAAAAGGGCAGTTTCAGAAACATAAACAAAATCAAGTAAAACACTTTCCTTGTCATAAACCTAAACATAAATGAAAAAAAGAAAAAGTAGGATAAGAAACAGCAAAATCCCATTGCCAAAACCAAGATCAAATCAGAAATATCAAGAGATGCAAAACAAAAAAAAAAGTGAAAACCTCACGGGAGGAAAAGAACACTTTTATATTAATAAGGAAAATAAATTATATATATTTTCTAACCACAAAGAGAAAGACGATTATAGCCCGCACTCAAAATTGGTTAGAAGAAAACATGCACGAAGTTAAACGTAACAGTTAAAAGCCTATATTTAGGTATTGATCATCAAAGAAATAAAATAAGACAAGTAATGCTGACTTTTGGCTTACTCTAGAGGAGATGGAAAAAAATCTCACAGAATACAAATTGTTAGAACAGACACACACAAACAGAGAGAGAGAGAGAGGGAGTAGTATCACGTAAGAAAATAAGAATAGTGAACAGATTCAATCAATGACCAATGTTGATGATTTGAGAAGAATTCATTACACCTGCACCAAATAATAAAATCCATCAAATAATACCCAAACCAAGCAAAATTAGCTTTATAAAACCATAAACATAACACAAGTACCAAAATCCAATTTATCATCAGAAACATAAGCCTAATTTTAACAAAATTTGCAATAAACACTTAACAAGAAAAAGAGGGAAAAGATGAATCGAGAGTGGGGGTGGGGCTAGATCGGTAGTGGCAGGACGGCGGTGCTGGGACTGGGTCGGCAACAGCAAGCGGCGGCAGCTAGCGGTGGGCAGGCGAGCGGTTGTCGTTGGGAGAAAAAAAAAAGAGAAAGGGAAGAGAGAAGTAAGAAAGAAGAGAGAAGAGAGCGAGAAAGAAAAACGAGAGAGAATAGAAAAATGGGAGGAAGAGAAGAATAAAAATAAAATAAAATAAGAAGAAATGGGGGGAAGAGAAAATTAATGGAAGGGAAAAATTATTTCACATTTTCAAATTTCGTTCCAATTTTGTTCCAAAAATATCGGAAATTTTTTTATGATTTATATTAAAAAAATTTAAAAATCATATCTATCACTGGAAATCCTCTCGTATACGCGAGTCAGATCATCATTTTGACTAGGCCGGCGTCGCTTGCAAGTAACATGAGGTTCAAAGTAGTGAGATGTAAACCACCTAATTTCCTCAACAAGAGATGCCTCAATAATTGAAGCTTCAACATGTGCTTTATTCTTCACCTTATTCTTCAATTCACCTAGGAACCTATACATATTTATATAATCACAAGGGGCAAACCATATGAAACTACGCATATCACTAATCAGATTAACAATAATCATAAAATAATAGTTACCTCTCAAATGGGTACATCCACCTATACTATACGAGCCCTCCCACACGAGACTCATACGGCAGGTGAAAAATAAGACGCTCCATCGAGTCGAACAAAGCTGGAGGAAATACTTTTTCAAGATTGCACATGATTACTCCTACACTATCTTCTAACTATTGCACCTTCCTGATATCTAGAGTGGTCAAACATAAGATTTGGAACATAAGACTGACTTTCGTCAAAACGAACCGTCAGAAATTTCAATCGGTATAAATTGTTTTTTTTTTTTTTTTGTAATGATTATATTTCTATTTGTTGCTCGCTCTCTCTTCCTATATCTCTTAGGTCTTTGGATTTGCGAATCCTATCCTCTCAAGAACAAATATTCCACTTAGTCCCATGATTCTTTGACTCTTAAATAACGTGTTGTTCAAGAAACTCAATATATGCAAAACCCGTGCGCTGCCTGAATTTATCAATCAAAATAGTGACACAATTTACAGTTCCACATGCTAGAAAATGCTGTTGAACTTCCTCTAGAGTGCATGCATAATCCACATTGCCAACAAAGACTGGTCGTGAATCCACTTTCTCCTTGCTTTCCGAGGCAGCAGTAGCTTTAGTAGAATCTTGAACAACTCCCATTTTCTTCTCCACTTTTGACTGCATTTCACGAAGTGCGGCGGCCTCCTCTTCCATCCCCTTCAGTCGCTTCTTCATCTCATCCATTTTTTGGCGGTTGCATCATTATGAGGTTTTGTTTATTTTTCTGTCACTAAACTAAAAGTGAAAGCTTAACAATTGCATGCATCTATCACAAGTTTTTGGAAAAAAAATTCCACACTATTTAATATACGTATTACTATTTAATATCAATTAAGCATACTAGCTTAATTATTTAATCTTCAAAAAAAAAATATTTATACAACCCCGTGTTCTAAAACTTCTTACATGAAGAATGTAAGTTACTTTTAGATAAAGCATTCAGTGATTTGATTCATTAGGAGACTAATGAAAGAAAGGGCTTGAAGCGGTGATTTATAAAAAGACGTGTGAATGAAAAATTCTAAATAAAAATTTTCATTGGAGTTTTGATATTTTAGCACCATTTGAGGGTTCTTTTTAATTATATTTTCATTCGTTGCTCGCTCTCTCTTCTTGTCTCTCTTTGGCATTGGGTTCTGCAAATCCTATCCTCTCAAGAATAATTGTTCCAATTAGTCTTGTGGTTTTTGACTCTTTTTAATTTTGTATATTTGGTTCATTTGTATTATCTTTCTTCGATAAGATTCTTTGGCAGTACACTTATTGACTTTTGTTATTTACTATGCTAATTAAGGTTACATTTATTTTCACTCGTAGTTGTGTTCACTCTTGTGGGGAGAAAACGATTTCAATAGATCTTGGGGCTCACTCGCATAGAACTCTACTTTGGGGATCTTGGAGGGCGTGCACTCATGCTTTTGATTCATGTGCATCTAATTGGAAAGGTCCTTGGTCATTTTCTTGTTGCTAAACTGAAAGTGAAAGCTTGAATATTGCATTCATCTATCACGAGCCTTTGGAGATACTTTTTAGAGTATTTAATATATCTATGACTTAATTTTGGTACTTGGTCTATCTATGATTTTCAACCTTGTTATTCATAGTAGATGGGAAACATGGGAAGATACTTTCCATATTTTTTGTCGTATTCTATTTGTATGATAGTGTGATCTAATTCTCTATACTTCCGTTATACTTTCACTATCTCTAACACAATTTGAAGTTGCCATTGCTTAGTTTGATTTTTCCAATTTTGGACAAGAAGGAGTTGAACACTTGATTGAAAGCCATGGTGGGCATGTTATTGAATGCGCCGGCAAAAAGGTATTTGTCATATTTGTTATCATATTCTAGTTATATGGTTGTGTGGTCTAATTATCCACACCTTTCATGATGCTTTGATTATCGGCATCGCTAGTTCAGTTTGAAGTTATCGTTGCCTTGTTCTATTTTTGTGTTTAGAATGACAAGAAGTTGGATATCTCACATTAAGCCATAGTGGACATGTTACTGAATGTGTCATAAAAAAGGTACTTGTTGTACTTCTTGTCATATTATATATCTATGATAGTATGGTCTCATTCTTCATACGTCCACTGTTGTATTTCTTGTTGTCTTCTACTTTTTTGGCAATGTGGTCTCGTTCTCCACGCGTCCACTATCCCAAATTCAATTTGAAGTTGTCATTGCATTGTTTTATTTTTCCAGTTCCGGACGTGAATATGTTGATATTTGATTGAAAGCTATGGGTGGGCGTGTTGCAGAATCTATGTGCAAAAAGGTGAAAATTATGTTTATTCATATATCTTACAATTGCTTCATTTTTGGCGTTATTTTCTTGTGCCCATAACTTATATGATTTTCTTGCATAATTATGTTCTATGTGATGGAGATGTTGGTCGATTGAAGTCCTTCATGGCTCCGCTTGCTTCGTTCTACAGTTGCTAGCATCGCCCATTGTAACGAATAAGGCTGGTAAGTCCATCGGTCCACACAGTTGTCCACGTACCAGTACAAGATTCGGCAGCCACCGCGGCCCCTGCTTCTTCAGGCATAAGTGGTGTTGTGAACTTTGTCATTTTACTGTTTGTCTTTGTTTATTGTTTCTGTAGTACAATATATCAATTAAACCATATATACTAGCTTAATTATTTAAATAATAATAATATACATTATATATATATATATATATATATATATATAAAAACACCATGGTCTAAAATTCCTATACGAAGAATGTAAGTTACTTTTAGAGGAAGCATCCGTTGTTTTGATCCATTAGGAGACTAATGAGAGAAAGGGCTTCAAGCAGCAATTTATAAAAAGACGTGCGAATGAAAATTCCTAAATAAAAAATTTCATTGCGATTTTGATATTTTAGCATCGATTTAATGGTTCCATCCGTTGCTCGCTCTCTTTTCTTATTTTTATTTTTTTCTTTTATAGTGATATTCAAATTATAGAAGCTTAAAGTTTGTATATTATAAAAGTCTTCATTTGAAGCCCATTTTATAAAACTTAGATTTGAATTCTATACCAAAATATATATAATATATATATATATATATATATATATATATTTATTTATGTCTAAATTTCAAAATAACAAACCATGCTCATTAGATTTTCTCCCTTCCTCCTCTTTCTCTTTAATTTTCTCTCGTCTTCTCTCTCTTTCTCTCTCCTTTTAATCTCTCTCTTTTCCCCCACCACCTATTCTTTATTCTCTTTTCCGCCACCTAACGGACATTTGACATTAATTTAAAAGAAATCTTCATTAGGTCTGAATTTGTATAATTGATTAAATATATTTTTTATAATTAAATTATTATATGTGTTGAAAATGATCTACAACTATTTATCTAAAATTAATTATCATGACACGTCGTTTCTCCTTACATATAATAAATTAATCTTCTATTTTTTAAAATATATTATATGTAGAAAAAAATATAAAAACCAACTCACAATTCAAAAAATAAAATAAAGAAACAAAAAAATCAACTTAAAGTATTATTGACATAATAAAAGAATTAGTGTGATGGTGTTAAAATGACATGGAGTCACTTTTATAGAAAAGAAAATAACAATAATAACATTATAATTAGAATTAATTTTTAAAACTGTCTAATCGGGAGTATAATTATTATATTTAATAATTAGTAAAGCGGTGTCACGTAAAAGTGAGGTTTAAATATATTTAAGGGTAACATTTACCCTAAAACTAATAAATGTAATTTTACCCCATAAACTAAATATTCAACAATATTACCCTTATAATATATATATATATATATATATATATATATATATATATTTGTAGTTCAAAAGAATTTTATTAATTTATTTGAAGAAAATGAATAATATGTGTAGTCATATTTTCTATAACATACATATTAAAAAACTTATTTATAATTGCTCATTTTTATTTCAAACTAAATATTTTACATATTAATTTTATTATTAAATTAATAAGTATCTTGATATGAAATTTTTATACATTTATTGTACTAATTCATTACTTAATTTTGAGTCTGTAAAATATAATAAATATAGATTATTTTTTATTTTATTTTAATTAAAATATATTTTTTAATTAATAAAATTTTAATTAAATTTTTAATGCGAAAATCTTAAAAACTCATGCATACGGAAATGTTACCGCATGCACGTGTAAAAGGGGCAGACCTTAGCGCAGGAGTACCGCTAATGCACTTTTTTTTTTTTTTTTCTCATTAAATGACCTCCAATTCTTTTCGCGAATTTGCTCAATTCTGTAAAACTTTTTAAAGTTCTCGTAATTTTTATTTTTTAATATTAATTTAAATTATCTTGCCTAGTAAGATACCAAGTGTTGATAGATAATTATGAATAGGTTGACATTATTCAGATTCAGATCCATTATAATAATCTATATCCAAATTCAGATTTATTAGTTTCATATTAGATTCGGACTGGACCATATTTAGATATTCAATGAGTGTGAGCTAGGGTCTAAATCATAAAATATTTATACGTATGAGTATTGAATGGTATAAAATCTGATACTTCAAAAAATTATAAATATATATTAATTTAAAATCATTGAATTTGTAAAATTTTTATAAATATCAACTAGATTTACTTATCATCTAAAATTTTAATTTTATTTATTTGTTAATATTTTAAGAAAAGTTGTCAAAACTATTTCATCTTTATTTCCATGGTGACAATTCTGAATTAAATTTCAATCAAATTAATTTAAATGTAAAGGGATAAAAGCTCGACTGATATATAGAACTAATAAAATAAAATTCATGAAATAAAAGCTTTTAAAGTTAATATATGATTTTCATACTTTTTTCCTATAGGGTCTTTAATCGTAGTTCCTATCTCAAATTTATGTCGATTTTTTGATTGATTAGTAATAATTCATAATTTCAACAGACGCAATGTCACACCCTTACAATTCATTCATTCACAAACATTAACTCAAAGATGGAATAATAACCGCCAACAAGGCCTAGTTCAATTGACGAAATAGAGACATTATGAATACAAGATCATATGTTCGAACTCTACCAGCGTGTAGGATATTATTCTACTATAATATTCGTTGTCATTGATTTTAATAGTAGTTGTTAACTAGAAGTATTTATCTAATATTAATAATTAATATCTGAATATATATATTGTTAGTGTTCCCGTCAAAAAAAAAAAAAAAAAAAGTAGAAGAAGAAGATATTGTTAGTTGTTACATATAAATATTTGGTATTGATATTAATGATTATAATTAATTTATTCAAAAAATAATAGCTCATCTCTTTCGCTTTAAAAAAATAGAATAATAATTAGAGTAATTATAACAGACTCCTGAGATTTTTCATAATTACAAATATTCCCTCGTTATTTAAAAAATTATAAATACCCTTTAAAATTAACAGCTGTCTAACAAATAGCCCTCGTAAATAAAATCAATTAAAATAAATTACAACAAATTTCCATAAAAAAAATCATAATTATAAATAATCCCTCGTTATTTAAAAAATTATAAATAACTCTTAACTTAAAGGTCTTGTAACATCTGACCCCCAATTATCTAATCAATATTGTGTTTGAATAGACATAATCCGACTTGTTTGTATCACTTCATCCATGTAAAAAAGATTTCAGATCGTTCAACTTTCATTTTGAAATTCCTACTTCATATCCTTCACCCAAATCCAAATTCAAATTCAATGTTCGTCCAAATTCAGCCTAAAGTTACATTTAAATAGAAAGAATTGAAATTCATTAAATTACTTCAAATTACTCCATATTTTATATTTGAATTAAATTTATTTTGACCCCCTATGATATGAAAAAATATCAAAAAGCCTCCTATGAAAATTTAAACATAAAAAATCACCCTTATGTTATGAATAATAATTCATACAACTCCCTAGTCAACCTGATCTCAGAAAAATTTTGGAATATTTTCTCTTATCATGGAAATATAATTGATACTTTATTTTTTTTCAAAAAACTTTTTTAACATTCCCAATATCACATGAAATTCTTGAGTTTTTCCCTTTTATATTCTATGCTTTTGATGTGATTGTGATTTATTCTACCTGACCGTGGACTAAAACTAAAAAATAAGACAGTCAAAGTGATGCCAAGAGATTTGCCATTTGAAATAGGCTTTTTTTTATTAAGAAAAAAAAAATGAAGTTTTTTCTTCAAAACTAAAAGTTTATCTCATCAAAAAATATTACTATTGACTACAATATTAGTGACTATTATTAAAACACATGGTAAATAATTACTATAAACTACGATAAAATAAAAACGACACAGAAAACTAGTTTTTCCACCATAAAAAAAATATTTGTCACGACTAAGAGCCATGGTGAAACATTAAGCCATGGATCATGACAAATGTTTTAGCCATCCTCGCAAAAACAACGGCGAAAAATCATTGTGTTGCCGTAATCAATAATTATTTGCTACGAGTATTTATTATTAATCATGACAATTAATCATAATTAAATGTTATAATTTTTCTGATTTTCGAAGCTAATTTTATATAATTTCCTTGGAGCAAAGCCCTATTTTATATAAACAAATAAATCTCTAGAATTTTGGAATCCTGAAAGTTTGTGGTGACCTTAAAATTGATATTTATATTATCAGCCTGGATTTTTATTTGAGATGTTTAAGATCCTCAAAATGATTTTTAGCACAAATTCAAAGTAAAAGAAAATTACATTTACTAATGAGCTTTTAATCACGAGGTTTATTATATGTAATCTTTAATTAAAATAGGAGGTATTTAGGTTTCTGAAATCATATTCTGGTCATTTTTGTTGAGTCATTCCAATCATTAGAAAAATATTAATTTTTGGTATATCTAATTACTATGGTTAAAAGTAAATTAAAATATGGAAAATACTAATTATTACAGCTATGCAACAGTTATTAATCGTTGTTTCTGCAAGTGAGGCGAAAACATTACTCACATATAATTAAAAATTATAACAATATTTTTAACTATAATTAACAATGTCGAATATTCGTTAACCATAGTTCAAATTTAATCTTTTGTATAAATTTTATTGATTTATTATATTTTTTAAATCGTGTTCATTACAATGTTGAAATAATTTAGCTTTTTTGGTAGTTAACATCGACGTGAGAGATTTTCTTTTCTTTTTTTGTTATCCCTATAGTATGAAATTATATACGGACGCTATTTTCAGTCACTAATTCATGACTACGGGAAAACTTAATTATGAGTAATTAATAAACCATTAATAAGGGAGATAAATATTTGGGATAATTATACTGTTATCTCTTAAAATTTTGGTGTAATTACGCGTAAACCTCATTTGGGTTGAAAAATTACATCTAAAACTCTTGATATTTATTCTCTTCTAACAAATAGATCTTTCCGTTAGTTAATATTCACAAAATTTGTTAATATTAACACAAAAATAAAATAAAATTTATAATTATCCTCGATTGACTTATCATTAACTTGTTGTAGGTTAAATAAATCTTTTTTGATCAAACTACCCTTATAAGAGTGACGATATATCTCCTCACATATATTAGCGTGTAAAGATATATAAAATTAATTGGGTCAGAAAATATTTATTTAATCTACAATAAGCCATTAATAAGTCAATAGGGGTGAATACGAATTTTTTTTTTAATATTAGCATATACGGTGAATTTTGACTAACGAATGAATCTCTTTGTTAGATGAAAAATAAATATTGAAGGTATTAGATATAATTTTTAAAATTATAAAAGGATTTCGTGTAATTTCACCAAATCTCAAGTAGATCGTGCAATTATCCATAAATATTTAGAATATCTTTTTTAAAAGAATTCAAACTACCTAGTTAATAGCTAGGCAAATAATGTAACTTGTATTATTATGCAACTAACCCTAATGCCCCTAAATCCGTGAACCAAATAAGCAGATAAGCAGCCCCGATGGCCCAAAAAGACTTCAATCAGCAAATAAGCAGCCCGATGGAAAGACTTCAATCCAAACTTCCGGTGAACGGCCCACCAGGGACCCCTGGCGTGGGTAAGGACCCCTGGCTCTAGCCGGGAACCCGCGTCTACTGAAAAATGTGTTGTCACTCGAGGTAAAAAAAAAAAAAAAGGGGGGGGTTAATTATACTTCCCTCCCCTGAGATTTTGTGTAATTACACATAGATCTTGTATAGTTTGAGAAATTATATCTAGCACCCTTGAGTTTTGCTTTTATCTAACAAATAAGTTCCTCCATTAGTTAAAATTCACTAAGTTTGCTGATATTCATGAAAAAACTGAATGAAAATTAAGATTTACTCTCGATTGACTTATTACTGACTTATTGCAGATCAAATAATATTTTTTGGACTAAACTACTCTTGTGACAGTGAAGATATACCTCCTCACATGCATTAATGTGTGGAGACGTATGACGGTAATTTGGTTATGAAAAATTTTATTTGACAGGCACTAAGTCTGTAATAAGTCAATCAAGGGTAAATATAAATTTTTTTATTTTTTTTGTTAATATCAGCAATTCGGTGAATTTTGACTAAGGGAATGACTTATTGTTTAGATGGAAGCAAACCTCAGGGGTGCTAGATGTAATATTCAAATCACAGGGGATCTACGTATAATTACATCAAATCTCAGAGGAGAATAGTGTAATTATTAAAAAAAAAAGGTCAGGAATAAACACAACTAGTGACGCTTTCGAGTCGGGCATTGGGGGTTTAGGTAATTCAAATCGGGTGTTTGAAATTTTGAGTAGCCAAAATAGCTGTTCGAGCTGCATTCAAAATTTGCAGATACCTAGCAATTGGGCACATCAGACATTTTTTTAAAAGTCAATTTGAGGCTCAAGGATGTGCCTCGGAATGATTTCAGAGAGAACTGCTTCTGTTTTGAACTTCAATATTTTTTAAATTATTATAATTTTAATTCTAAATTCATAAATTATAAATATTTCAATATACTATTTTAATTAATTAATATATTAAAAATGTAAAATTAAAAAAATTAATTTCAATTTACACTGATATAATTCACAATTTTTTTTAACAATAAAAGATTCTCTCTCGCTCCCACTCCCTCTCCATCTATGTAACTATACATAATTCACACTTATGTAATTAATAATTAATTTTGGTTCCTCACAAGTAAAATTGCTATTGATATTATTTTTATTAAAAAAAGAAAAAAATCAATACATTTATAATTATATGACTAAAATAGTCACTGCAATTAACAAAGATATATATATCAATTATATATTTATATTAATATTCATCAAGTATGAATGTAAATATTATTGTGATGCAAAAAGTTAAGTAATAACTCGTCAAATATTTATAAAAAAAACAATCTATTAAATTTTTGTACGGAGTTAAACGAATGCGTACTATTTATGAAAATATTTTATAAAGATTTAATATAAAAATATGTTAGGTAATAGCAAGTTATTTGATTATAATTGTATTATGTCCTTTTTTCTTCATTTTATCAATAAAAATACCGTATTATGCCAAGCATCCTAATATCTTATAAGATATCAAAACATATTCGAAGCTTTAACATCTTATTTAATTATTCAAATACTTTATAAGCTTATTTTTAAATTAAAATCTAATATCTTATTAGTCGAACACCCTCTTAATCCACAACTGACTTGAGTGTTTTTGGATGTAGAGCAATGTAATAAATTGTATTTATTAGAAATAGATTAAAAAAAAAGGGCTTCACTTTTAATTTATTGTCAAATTAAGGAAAAAATAATGCATTAATTATAGATAAATGTAATAATTCTTCAATTTATTATCTAGATATAGGAAGTGTTCGTGAGCACTTTCCAGCTTCTGATTTCAAGAATCGCTTTTGAATTATTTGTGATAATAGCTTCTTCTTCTGAAATGGCTGCTTTGATTTTTTTGGTAGGTACACTCAACTTTATTTTTGACTATTTTACCCTAACCATAGTAATTTTAATTCGATTTTATTGTTTTTAATTTATTTTAAAAATTATATATTTAAAGTTGATATTGAATTTTTTAAATAATTTGAATAATTTAACAATAATCAGATTTTCACTTGACATGTTTAACATTTTAATTTTTTATATTTTATTTGCTATATTAGCCTATTATATTATTTTCTTCTGATTAATTAATAAAACAATTTTTTTGGGCACTCATACAAGTTTAATTATTCTATATGAATAAAAAATTGTATTATTTGTGGAAATATTATTAAATTAAATATGTTTAATACTTTTTAAATGAAATAGAATTTATTATTTTTTTGTGGCAAAATAAGTATTATTGAGAAACAACAAATGAAATGATAAGCAAATAAAACTATCTTTTTAACACATAAGAAAAAAATAATTTTTAATCAATTAAGTTTATTTTTCCTTTTCCCTCCCTACTTTTTAACTTTACGTTCCAAAATGAGTTTCAATAATTCACCGTTGCAAGTTTAGACCGGTTTTAACAACACAACTTGTAACACTACAGTTTTGGTTACAATGAAGCCTTCCCAAAAGCAAATAACATAAAAAAGGATCGTGATGCCAGCAACCTATTTTCGTTACTCAAGAGGGCCAAAATCCGTTCTAATATGGAATGGTGTTTGGAGCGGTCTTTCAATCCGTCATAAGTCCCACTTTTTTTATAGTGTATAATATCGAGCATAATGAATTAAATTTTGCTTTAAATAATATTATACATTATCCCATATATTTTTTATTTTGATGTCATCGAAGCCACTAAATCATAAGCAAAATAACAATTTTTATAAATACAAAAGTAATATAATGTTTAAAATAAAAACCTATTGACAAAGTCAACATATAAAGTGATTGTCATTAAAATGAATCAAATATATATCTCGTGCTATTCACGGAAGAAATTATTAAAATTATTATGTATAAATATATATTAAATTATTTATTCATTTGTTGAGACTTTGAATATTAATAGTATTTGTTCAGTTCGAGAATGTAGTAAAATATTTGTATTTTGTTATTATAGTGTCAAAACTATTTGGTCCAAATCTATACTGCCCTCTATGCTACTGCTTCACTCATAAACTGAAATATATTAAAGGTAAAATTATATTTTTGGTATTATAACTTTAATTTATTAATATTTGTAGTCATGTAACTTACTTCATTTACATATTTAATCCTTTTTTTGACAAATTTAGTCATGAGCATCTCACATTTGACCCTTTTTTGACAAATTTAGTCATATATTGACAATATTGGTCCTAACGACCCATAGTTATAGGACAAAAAATGATATTTATTATAGTGTGAATGGGACCAAAATTGTCAACAGAAGACTAAATTTGTTAAAAAAAAAGGACCAAATATGAGATGTTTAGGACTAAATTCGTCAAAAAAAGACTAAATGTGTAAATGAAGTAAGTTACAGGACTAAAAGCGCTAACGATCTATAGTTACAGGATCAAAAATATAATTTTGCCTATATTAAATCAACCTGCATTATGACATATATGATTTTCTTATTTAATCATATATCATGAAAAATCAATCATTTGAAAGAACGATCAAATATAAAATTTTATAATAAGATGAACTATACATACGTTCAACCATGATTATATTGTGTATAAACTTAACAAATATTAACATGACAAAATTATAGAAGAAAGCAAGTAAAAAAAAAATTAAAATATTTAAAAATGAAATATTTTTTCACAGGATGAGTAATGAAATAACGACACGGATCAATTTGGAGGTATAAAATTGCAAGTTTAAACTATCAAGATATGATGTTTAACTTGAAGAAAAGTATAAGAAAATTTGAATACCATAATAAGGTTCTAAAAATTGTGAGATAAATGAACAAATTTAATTAAGATTATTAATTTTGATGCAAAATTATAGGGATTTGAAGTCCTAATTTATGTTATTTACAACCTAATATATTTTAATAAAATTTTCAGAATTATTGCATTGTTAATCTTTTTTTCTTTTTCGAGGAAACCTGCGGTAATTATATTACTAAAAAGAAAGAACACAAATTCAAGTTCGAGCTCAGCAAACAATGATGAAAAATCCTAAAACAAAGCAATCCTACCTGCTAGACCACTTCTGAAGCCTCAATGTTCAGACTTTCAAAAATTCTCCTGTTCCTAGCCTCCAAAATTGCCCAGCAGAGGGACAAAAAATAGTCAAAATCAGGTCCACTGATCTCATTATATACTACCCAAAACCACTCTTCTGCACTGCTGGTCTAGCAATTGATCACTTTCCACTGTATGCCTGAGATCGAACGGGCACGAAAACAGAACATGTCTCAAGTCTTCCTGGATCTCCAAACAGCCATAGCACTGTTGGAAATGATTAAGTAATTGGTTTTTTCTTGTCCCACATAGGTTGCATAAACTTCCTTTTTTCTATATATATTGAGCCAACTTATTATCTTTAGATTAAGAAGTGTGGGTAGGTGGATTTTGAAAAAATTACCATGGACGTGCGCTCGCCCATCTCGGGTTTGGGTTGGGCACGTGCGCTTACATACTCTTTTGGAAAAAATTACATTTAAATCCTACCTTCTACTCATTTTTTGGACTCTTAAAGATGAACAAGTCATGGAGGTTGAAGAAAATCCTCCTCACTTAGCCCTTTTTTGTTTGTTGATGTAGAGTCCGTTTTTGCTTGCTGATGTAGAGTCCTGCTGCTTCTTTTTCTCAACAAACCGAGCTAGCTTCTCTATAAATAGTCTCATTCTCTGATTCATTCCACACATAGAAACTTCGAGCTTCCCTCTCTTCTGCTATTCTGCTTTCTCTCTTCTTTTCTGAGTGTTCTTGTGTTCGTTGTTCCAAGCTCTCTATCACGAGTGCACGTGCTAAAGAGTATTGCTGTGTTAACCTTCGAGAGCGAACGGTTTACACTATTTGCACCGCGGTAGTACCAAAATTTCTCTTTCAAGCCAGTGGTTTGTCCACGGCACAACAATTATTCACTAACAATTTGAAAGCAAAAATCTTCCTAATGGTTGTTCCCATTGCTAAAACACTGCCTGATCTCTCCAAGTTGGAGCCACTTGAAGGAACCAACGACAAATACTGGTGACAGAAGTTGCTCCTATTTTTGAACGATTGGACGTGGACTACGTGTTGTTCCAGAATCCACCAAAAACTCCAACAGAGGCATCCACTCTTGCCATAACTGCAGCTGAGACCTCCTTAGCTGGCACGATTGCAAAATCTGAGGATGAGGCAAAGCTAAAATACAACAGAGACAATAAAACAGTGAGAGCTCACTTGCTTAATCATATGAATCATTCTCTGTTCGACTTGTTTGTGAATTATAGGAATGCTAAAGAAATATGGACTACATTGGAGACAAGATACGGAGAGGACGACGCTGGGAGAAAGAAATACGCCCTGGGTAAATGGCTCCAATTTCAAATGATCGATGAGAAGCCTATAATAGACCAAATCCACAAATATGAGAACCTAGTGGTAAACGTCTTGTGAAGGTATGAAATGTGTGAGATTTTACAAGCCAATTTACTACTAGAAAAATTCCCTCCTACATGGAGTTCATATCGAAACCATCTGAAGCACAATAAAAGAGATCTAACTCTCCAAGAATTGATCGGCCATATGAGAATGGAAGAGGCTAATTGTTTGAAAGATAAGAAAACTTCTCTCTCT
Source organism: Sesamum angolense (assembly GCA_034509725.1). NCBI lineage: Eukaryota > Viridiplantae > Streptophyta > Magnoliopsida > Lamiales > Pedaliaceae > Sesamum > Sesamum angolense. Next base: position 11,996,789 of record JACGWL010000016.1, read on the forward strand.
TCTCTTACTGTTAAAGCAAACCTTGTTGAATCTGTTAGGTTTAAAGACAGGTTTTACCAGAATAAAGGGAAAAGATTCCAAAAGAACAATCAACCAAGTCATTCAAAAGACCTGATTGTAAGATCCAAAAGAATAAACAATTGTGTTATTGCTGCAAAAAACTCAAACATAAAGCATACCAGTGCTACCAAAGAAAGGATCAATAAAAGGGAAACCAAAAACTAGCCACTCAACCAATTCCACAAGTCAACCTAGCCGAAAAGGACGAGATCATCACTGCAGTAGTTATAGAGGCAAACCTGGTGGAGAACAAGAACGATTGGGTGCTAGACACTAATGCATCTAGGCATTTCTGCTCCAATAAAGCCCTATTTCCATGAATTAGTTGATGAAACAGATGGCAAGTGTATATTCATGGGGAACTCCACAACCACCGGAGTCTTAGGTAAAGGAAAGGTCTTCATTAAACTTACTTCTGGCAAAACATTGGCTTTGAATGACGTATTATATGTGGCTTCGTTACATAGAAATTTAGCTTATGGTAGCTTGTTGAATAAAGCTGGCTTGAAAAATGTGTTAGAATCTGATAAAGTCATTTCAATCACTAAAAACAATGACTTTGTAGGAAAGGGTTATCTATCAGATGGGTTGTTTGTCCTAAACACTGTTACCATTTTTAATAAAAATTCTTCTAATTTTGCTTATTTGATTAAATCTATTGATGTGTGGCATTCTAGATTAGGACATGCAAACTATTCTTCTATTAAAAGGTTGGAAAATATGAATCTTATAAATTTTTCTGACGCAAAAGAATGCTCTACATGTGAAGTATGTGTAGAGGCTAAATATGTAAAGAAACCTTTTAAACCTGTCACATCAAGAAGCACTGAATTGATTGAATTAGTTCACTTGGATCTAGCTGATTTGAAAAACACATTAAGCAAAGGTGGTAAAAAATATTATATCTCTTTCATTGATGATTTTTCTAGATATACTAGGATTTATCAATTAAAATCAAAAGATGAGGCTGCTTAAATGTTTTTGAAATTCAAAGTTGAAGTTGAAAATCAATTAGATAACAAAATTAAAAGACTTAAGTCTGATAGAGGTGGAAAATGCAATACTAAGTTTTAAATGAATTTTGTGAGATTAATGGAATAATTCATGAAATGAGTGCACCTTATACACCTCAACAAAATTGGCATAGCTGAACGAAAAAATAGAACTCTAAAAGAGATGATCAATCCTATGTTTTTAAGCTCCGGTATGCGTAATAATATGTAGTGGGAAGCAGTTTTATCTGCATGCTATGTCCTTAATAGAGTCCCACATAAATAATTAAATAAAACCCCTTATGAATTGCGGAAAGGGTTTGCTCCTAACTTCAAGCATCTCAAGGTATAGGGTTGTCTAGCTAAAGTGGCATATTCAAAATTTAAAAAAACAAATACCGGACCTAAGACTTTTGATTGTGTATTTATTGGGTATACCCAAAATAGTGTTCCATATAGATTCATGTGTTTAAACGATAACTCTCTTTGTGAATCAAGATGTTGAATTCTTTGAACTAGTGTTTCCATTGATTAAAACTACTAGAACTTACACAACCTCTTCCAGCAATAAACCTTTGGAAACTTCCTCTAATTCTACCTAGAAGAAGAAGCAAAAGACAAAAAATGGAACATAGTTTTGGTCCGGACTTTCTAACTGCTTTTTTAACAAAAGACTTAGAAAGATTAAATAAAGACTTTGTTTCAATGTTTCTAGTTGAAGATGACCCTAACACATATATGGAACTATAACCTCCATAAATTCTAGTTTTTGGAAAGAAGCCATTAAAACTAACTAGATTCTATCATGTTAAATTACACTTGGGATTTAGTAGATTTGCCTATAAGAAGTAAGCCTATAAAAAGCAAATAGATTTTCAAGAGGAAAATAAAACCAGATGGGTTAATAGACAAATTTAAAGCGCGATTAGTGGTTGTAGGTTATACACAAAAGAAAGGTATAGACTATTTTGACACATACTCTCCTATAACAAAATATAGCAACCATTAGAACTCTAGTTGCACTGTCGGCAATTCCTGAGTTAATAATTCATCAAATGAATGTAAAAACAATCCTTTTAAATGGTGACTTGGAAGAAGAAATATATAAGGAACAACTCGAGGGTTATTTTGGTACCTAACCAAGAAAATAAAGTATGCAAACTTAAAAAATCACTGTATGGATTGAAACAAGCACCAAAACAATGATATGAGAAATTTGACCATACTTTAAAAACTAATGGATACAAGACAAATGTATCAGATACATGTGTGTGCACAAAATTATTTAGGACTGAATGTGTTATTATATGCTTATATGTTGATAATATGTTGGTTTTTATACCAACGTAGAAACAATTGAGGAAACCAAAAGATTCTTATCAACACAGTTTGACATGAAAAGATCTAGGTGAAACTGATGTAATCCTAGGTGTTAAAATTAGAAAAACTGAAAATGGATTCTCTCTATGTCAATCACACTACAAAAAGAAAATCTTGGAGAAATTTGATTGTCAAGATGAGATACCAGTTAGAACACCTTATGACCTGAGCATATATCTTAAAAAGAATAAAGGTGACATTGTTTCACAAGCTGAGTATGCAAAAATCATAGGAAACGTCATGTTTCTCATGAACTATACTAGACCTGACATAGCTTATGTTGTGAGTAGACTAAGTCGTTATACCCATAATCCTAACAATAAACACTAAAATGCACTTCGTCGCTTGCTAAGGTATTTGAAGGGTACAATAAATCTAAGCTTGCACTTTAATAAATTCCCCGCATTACTAGAAGGATTTTATGATGCAAATTGAGTAACTGATAACAACGAAGTAAGCTCAACTAGTGGGTATGTCTTTACTTTGGGTAGGGGAGTTATTTCGTGGAAATATCTTCCTTATTCCGATGTTTTTGGTCGAACTACTGAAGTCCAAAAGCGATAGAGTTTTAAATCGGCCAAACAAACTTGTATAGCTTGCTCTACCATGAAATCTGAATTTATAGCTCTTGAATTAGCAATTCAACAAGCAAAGTAGCTGAGAAACTTATTGCGAGATGTGCCTTTGTGGGGGTCAACTATACCGGTGTCCCTGCACTGTGATTCCCAAGCTGTCATTTGAGCCAAAAACTATGCTTACAATGACAAAAGGAGACATATTCGCTTCAGACATGGAACGGTAAAGAAACTCTTGAAGAATGGGATAATCTCCTTGGATTATGTGAGATCCAAAAGGAACTTGGCAGATCCTCTCACGAAAGGACTTACTAGGAGAATTATATTTGAATCATCAAGAGCAATGGGGCTTAAACCCCTTGATTGATGAAATATGGTAATGACCATATAAATCCATAGCCTTGTGTTAGGGTGATCTTAATAAGGACTTGATGGATAATCCTGACTATGTTCAGGAAGATAACTTCACAGCTCAGTTTTTGAGTGGTCTATAGACTTGATTAAGCTATCTAGGTGGGTGTGAAGGTGGACCGCCTTCTATAAAAGAAAAATGAAAGTTCTTTCTGGAGCACTCATCAGAATCCAAGGTATTAGAGCAAGACCAATAATAGCGCTCGGAACTACTATCGCAGAACAACGAACACTAAGGAAATCACACGTGACTATGGGGTCTCAACTTCAGTTATCGAATGTTCAAGAGTTATATCACTCTCGTTAGCCATATTGATTGCCTCAATTCACTATGCATTAATTCAATCAAAAGATATTAATGCTTAAGCATATTTCTTCTTTCACTCAGAAATCATGTTTTTCATCTACATTAGTCATTCGTGGGGAATATTGGGAATGACTAAGTAATTGGCTTTTTTCTTGTCCCACATAGGTTGCATTAACTTCCCCTCTCCTATATATATATTGAACCAACTTATTATCTTTGGAATAAGAAGTGTGGGTAGGTGGATTTCGGAAGAATTACCACACGCGCGCTCCCGCCCGTTCCGTCCCGGTCTGGGTTGGGCACGTACGGTTATATACTTTTTTGGAAAAAATTACATTTAAATCCTACATTCCACTCATTTTTTAGACTCTTGAAGATGACCAAGTCATGGAGGTTGAGAAAAATACTCCTCACTTACCCATTTTTTATTTGCTGATGTAGTGTCCGTTTTTGCTTTCTGATGTAGAGTCCTGCTGTTTCTTTTTCTCAACAAACTGAGGCAGGTTCTCTATAAATAGCCTCATTCTCTTATTCATTCCGCACACAGAAATTTTGAGCTTCCATCTCTTCTGTTATTCAGTTTTCTCTCATCTTTTCTGAGTGTTCGTGTGTTCGTTGTTCCAAGCTCTCTATCACGAGTGCATGTGCTAGAGAGTATTGTTGTGTTAACCTTGGGGAGCAAACAGTTTACACTATTTTCACCGCGGATAGCACCTTTCAGTTACTATAACTCCCCACTTATGTAGATTGATTGAAGTGGGTAATGCCTCCTTAGTACATCGCCAGGCGAACAACAATACTTTAGGGGGCGCTTTAGATTTCCAAATGAAGACCAAGAACGTCCCGGCCTCGAACCCCAACCACTCTACCTTGGTTCATAGCCACTCTGTATGCACTTCCTACCAAAAAACGACCGTGACTCTCATAGTGCCATACAAGTTCATCTCTTGCACCATTGCCTTTTAACTTAATCCTAAGGATACATTCAGCGTCAAAGGGAGAAAATTCCAATTCCACTAACCCCCTGTTCCACTCAAAATCAGAGTTAATGGACGCAACCACCCTCTTATTATTCGCGAGTGATACTAGTCTACATATGAGTTGGAGATATGAGGGCCTCGGGAGCCAAGGGTGTCCCAAGAGGGCAACTGAATTACCCTCACCAAGCTTCCAATAGATGTCCGCTACCAGTAACTCTCTTGAAGCTAGCAGAGATCGCCAAGTATATGAGGGAGACGACCTCGACCTAGCCTCGAAGAAGTTGGAATTAGGATAATACTTCAGCTAGAGAACCTTACTAAGAATACCATCCGATTGAGAAACCAAACGCCATGATTGTTTAGCTATAAGAGACGCATTATTTTCCTTGAGTCGCCTAAAGTCCAGGCCTCCTTCAGCTTTCCTTGAACTAAGTTTATCCCAAGCTAGCGAATGAGTTTTCGAGTCCGTCCCAACATTCCAAAAGAAATCAGCCATCAGACTTTCGATTTCTCTAAGGAATGTATTAGGGAGACGAAAAACGCTCATTACATAGGTGGGTATGGTTTGAATTACGGATTTGAGAAGAACCGCACCCCCAGCTTGTGATAGTTTCCTCGATGACCAACTGTATTTTCTGCCAAATGTGTTCTTTAATTCCTTCGAACTCCTCTTCCTTCGAACGTCCTACGACTGTCGGAAGCCCTAGTATTTTTCATGCTTAGACACCAACTAACTGCATTGGCGAAGAAGCTTCCACATTTTTGCTGAAGACCGTGGCCAACTTGAGATTATTGATCTTTAACCTAGAAGCTGCTTCATAGTCGGCTAATATAACCTTAATGTTGTACGTCATGTGGCTTGGCTAAAAATAAGCGTGTCATCAGCGAAAAGTAGATGTGAAATCCTTGGAGCCCCCCTAGATACCGCCACTCCTTCAAATTCGGCCTTTTATCTCTGCCTTGCTTATTATGTTACTAAATGCCTCTACACAAAGGAGAAAAAGAGATGGAGACAAAGGATCTCTTTGACAAAGACTCGCACCAGACCTAAAAAGCCAAATTGTTCTCCATTTAACATGAAAGAAAACAACACCTTAGTAACACAAGTCATAATTAGAGATATAAATTTACGATGGAAGCCTAACTTAACCAAAACCCTCTCAAGGAAACTCCATTCCACTCGACCGTAAGCTTTATTAATGTCTAACTTTAAGGACATATAGCCCCCCCTGCCCAAATTTTATGCATAAGATAGTTGTTTAATTCATAAGCTACTAGCACATTGTCCGTCATTAGACGCCCTATTAGCAATGGTTTTAGAAGAAAGCTTGTGCAAAATATTGCAAAGGCTAATGGGACGGAAGTGTGCCATACTTTCCGAATTCGAACATTTAGGAATCAAAACTAACTGAATGAAGTTCATTAAAGAATTAAAAAGAACCATTATTCAGGAAATCAAGGATGCAAGCACAAATGTCAGAACCTACAAGGTTTCAATATTTTTTGAAAAAGATGGGTGACATACCATCCGGGCCTGGATATTTCAATGGATGCATCTGGTGTAAAGCTCGAGTGATTCATTAAGAGTAAATGGTCTGATCAGTCCGTCATTCATAACCTCTGTGACTCTTTTTCCATGCTAGCAAGAACTCTTTCCATTGACTCTTTGCTATGCCTCATGGAGTTGAATAAGGACCCAAAGTAATCCATAATCACCTTGTGAATGCCTTCTAAGTCGTTAACGTCCTGACCTTGTGTGTTCTTAATTTTTTGAATTTCTTTATGAAGCCTTCTCTCATTAGCTTTAACATGAGAAAAACTTGTGTTGCGATCACCTTCTGAGAGCCAAAGGGCCTTAGCTTGTTGCTTCCACATAACTTCTTCCTTTGAGGACAAGTCCTCCAACACATTTTCAATTCTTTCAATTTCAGCCATGTTCGTAGCATTTGGCTCCTCTTGATACAAATCACAAATCCTTTTATTAAGGTATTGAGTTCGGTGGTGAATATTCCCAAATCCCGCCCTATTCCACTTAAGAAGCTCTAGGCGACTTTCTTGGATTTTCTTAGTTACCGCATCTTGAGGATTCAAGTTACCCACTGAATTCCAAGCTACACGAATTACATCAGCACACTCCAGGGAGGACACCCATATAGCGTCAAATCGAAATCTCCCCTTCCTATTTACATATGTTTGGTCTTGTTTATCGGAATAAATCCATAGTGCGGTATGATCGGAACAAACTATAGATTCATTAAGCACTCTAGCATGGTTGAATAACTCTTCCTAATGTGAATTAGAACAAGCCCTGTCGAGTCGGGCTCGAACAGTACGCGAGCATTCGCGATGATTGCACCATGTGAATTTCACCCCCTCAAACTCCATATCACACAAATCACAATCGTGGAGGCATTTCCAAAAATCATTAATTTGCCATTGAGCTCTCTGATGTTCCCCTTACTTCTCCTGTTGTTCAATAATTTCATTAAAATCACCTGCGCAAAGCCATGGGCGTATCGATTCTTTTTATAGTCTCCCGAGTAAGTTCCATGTTTCTTTGCTTTTACTAGTTTCCGAATAGCCAAAAAACCCGGTGAGCCGCCAACTTTTTGAATTATCTGTTGGACTTATACTATAATCTATATGGTGAGTAGAATAGGATTGAAGACATACCTCAATTTCCTTATGCCATAATAATAACAAATCGCCGCTCTTCCCCACCGAATCCACCCCTATCCCATTATAATTAAACTTTTTTTTCATTATGTCATGTCTCCGAGATTTGGACTTGGTTTCAAATAGGAAAACTAAGCCCGAACGATGGAACTGAATGAGCTTTGATAGAGTTTGAATTGTCCAAGAAGTGTCTAATCCCAGATAGTTCTAAGCTAGAATTTTCATAGCTCTCGGTGGGTATAGATTCAGAAGTTTTGCCGCTTAGATAAGTTCGTCTCTTAGCAACATGAATAAAAGCATTACTATATTCTATCAGTTGGATCCCACCGTTTCGCTTCTGCCCCCCCCCCCCCTTCGTGCGCCTCAACCTGGAGGTCTACCCCGTCTCACTGGACCCCTGGAATGAAATATGTCGTAAGAAGTGAACTCAATGGGAATGTTCACCAAATTTCCAACTTGAGCTACAGTTTGCATATAATAATTCTCGTTCATATCAATCTCTACTGGTCTGACGTGTTTCTCTAGTGGAGAACCATTAGTTGGACTACCACTCCTTGAATTAGCCGCCCCTGTGTCCTCTCTCGGTTGCGCTTTCTATTGTAGAGCATATGGAAGGACTTCCTCCCCCTGTGTCATTTCTATGTCTCTTTCTCCCTCATGCAATCATCAATTGGTTATGACTCCTCTGCTACGGACCGTGCCCCTTTGTCCACGCCAACTTCTTCAAACCGGACTTATAGAGTTAGAACCCGATAACTGAGCCTAGTGTTGCTGTGAGGCCCCAAAATTCCCAAAAATAGTTGTCCCCGTATTGGTTGATGTACTGTAATGAGTCTACAACACCGGGTTAAAGTATCCAAACGACGAAACCTAGAAACCTCCCCTTGACGGTAAAGGCGCCTGTAGCCACAAGCCATACTGAGTCTCTTTCCCAGGATCATTAAAATCCTCCTCAAAGCACCCCTCGTAGTACTTTTCTATGTGTCCAAGCTTTCCGCAGAGATAACAAAAGTTTGGGAGGCGTTCGTATGTGAGATTGGCAAGAAGCTCCTCCCCAAAAGTTGAATGCACCTTGAAAACCCTTTCCAATGATTGATTGACGTCAAGCCCTACCCGAATCCTAAAAGAAGACCCCAACAAACATCCCATGATATCAGTCTCCATATCTCTAGACACACCAATCCGGTTACCCAGAAGAGTTGCAATGCCTAAGTTCATCATATTTAGGGGTAGGTCGTGAACATGAATAAAGAAATCGCAATAGTCTAGATTAACTTGCATAGGGTACTCGTTTTCCTTAATGATGTTCAGTATGAGGATATGTTTCTCATTACTCCATGAGCAACAATCTAGCGCTTGTTGCTTATTAATGATGTGGTTCAACCATAACCACAAGCATCTAATGGGGAGTAGAGTTGACAAGAGACGCCCTACCAAACAAAGCTTAAAGGATTCAGTGACAGCGTCCCATAAGCCCCCAGGAAGAGTTATTCAAATTTCTTAGTCCTCCGTCAACTTCCAATCCCTCTTGTGGAAATCCACATTCGGCCCCCCATTACCCATCTTGGAACTAATGGCTGAGTAGTTACTAGCACGAATAAAACAGTTGCGTAAGGTTATGGCAAACTTGTGGACCAGGCTACCCCCAGAGAATGCAAACCTACGACCAAAAATAGGAAAACCAAGAACAAAAAGCAAAAAGAACGAAATCTACAAAAAGAAGAAAGAATAAACGAGCACCAGCACAACAAAATCAAAAATAAAGAAGAACTTAATTTAGGTAAAACCCCGATGGATACTTTTGAAGGGGAGATCCACTGGAGCGGGGAGTATCTCCATCCGAAGTCAACGGCAGTAGAGCCTCGTACACCCTAGATCGAAAAACCAAAGCCTCACCACTCAACTACCCTTAGCCGGAATAATGCTCCGATTATATCCCAAGCCGCAGAAGGTTGAACGACAAAGAACTCTCATGTAGAGAGAAACCTAACCCCCATGCAAAGAGAATAACCAGTTAATGAGGTTATTCAATCTTGGTTGACTAATTAAACATAATCTTTCCCTCTTAAGTTGTATATATATATATAAAAAAAAAAAAAGAGTAATACGATAAGTATTAAAATATTTAACGTAATCAATATTTAATACTGATGGCCTAAATTAACTGCCATTATGCTTTAAACAAATTCAGTTATTAACTTATTGTAATCATAATCAAAAAATATATATATATATATATAACTAATAGGAATCTATATATATATATATATATATATATATATATATATAACAGAACAAAGTTTGACTAAAATTAAATTAATTTTGACCGAATACGAATTTCTGATGATTTTAATTTTTTTAATTGACAAGAAAATATCTCATTGGTTATAAACACATCTACTTAAATATATTAAATATTTACTTTGTATTTACCCAAAACCTTATCTTCAGAACTGTAATTGAACTTTTTTTTGTCAAGAAAAAATTTTATTGATTAAAAATATTATCTATTTTAATATCTTAAATATTTATTTTGTATTTATCTAAAATCTTATCTCCAATATTATAATAATTTAAATTATAAATAAAAATTAGTTAGAAACATCACCTATTTTAAATATTTTGATACTTCTTTTATATTTATTTGAAATTTTTCAATATTATAATTAAGTTTTTTAATTGACAAAAAAAATTCTTATTTGTTATAAATATCATATGTTTTTAAAATATTAAATATTTCACAACTAAACAATATGGGATTTGTAACGGCCTCTTTGTAACGGTCAGAAACCGTTACAATTGTAACGATCATTCCAACTGTTTTGTAACTATTCGCGAGGGATGGCATCATATGGAATTGTCCGTAAAATCGTTACTACATTTTGGCCGTTACAATATTGCATCGATTTTTATAAAGGCCTAGGCATTATAACGAACTTTTCGATTGAACTTCAAACTGTTACACAAGATGCTATAAAGACCGTTCCAAATATCATTACAAAAAACCGGCTGCTACAATAGCCATTACAAAACAACGACTCTATTTTATCGGCTACTTTTCAACGGCTATATTAGGAGTTACAAAGGCCGTTACAAAATCCGGTACAAATTATCTATATATATGTAGATGTTTTCATTTCGTTACAATTCATGTTTTAGAAAATCTCACTAATTTTAATGAGTTTGGATTAATATTTAATTAATAATATTGCTCGAATTCTTGAACTGTCGATCAGCTAGCTAGTGGTGATTGTATTTTGAGTTGGTCGACCAGGTAACAACGTACAACTAATTCAGTATTGTATTGCATTTAATTAAATTAATTATATTTTACTACGTACATAGTGATTAATTTAATTAGTTTTTGTGATCAAATTTTAATTTTTAATTATATATATATATGTTAGTTAATATATTGTTAATATTCATGCATTCACCTAATTAAGTAGTATAATGCATGTAATTAATATTTCTAAATTTATAAGTCGTGATCAAATTAGCTGGAAATTAGCTTAATTATATGTTGCATACGTGTGAATTTGTAGTTATATATATAATATCATCATGTTATGAGAATTGAAGAGATGGATGTATAATAAGAACCTTCTGGGAAGGGCGGGGTCTTACATCAGAGTTTGAGGATGGGGTTAAAACTTTCATAGAATGGGCTAAGGGTCAACGTAGACATATGGATGGAGACAAAATTAGGTGTCCTTGTCGAAGGTGCAAAAATATAAAGTTTGGAAGACCCAACGAAGTCAGCTATTATTTGTGTATGCGAGGGTTTATTTGAATATTATAATTGGACTTCGCATGGTGAGGATATTGTGCAGGATTATTTTGAGGCTCCTAGTGTCCCTCAAGTGTCGGAGGAACCAAACCCAGCTGGCCATGTTGAGAATAATTATCCACAGTGGGGTTATGAGCAACATATGGATTGGGCGCAGAAGATGGTTTATGATGCAGCCAGGTCGAGTTATTTTGCTTCTCCTCACAAAGGTGTCCCTGATGATAGTATGAGGTCTTGCCTTGTGGATACCGGTACTAGGTCATACATTTACGGTAGTTGTAGCTCGTACGATTATGATGAGTCAGGATTGGCAGACTGTTTTTTCAATGTAGTGCATGTTGTAGACCAACCTTTGTGGGACGGTTGCAACCAATCTCATTTGGGTGTTGTTGCTAAGTTGGTGGATATTAAGGCGGATTGTCATGTTTCTAAACGAATATATGATAGGATATCCTAATGGGCTAATAGATTTTTCCCTCCGATCACACTCTGTCAGGAGATTAATACAGCACGAAGAAATTGGTAAAGGATTTGGGTTTACCAATTAAGAAGATTCATGCATGTAAAAATGGTTGTATGCAGTATTAGAAGGACGACGTCGATTTGGACTATTGCAAATTCTGTAGGGAAGCTAGGTACAAGCCCGCTCGAGGGCGAGACCCACACCAGAAGAAGTCCCCGTATGTTGTCCTTAGGTACCTATTGCTGACTCCCCGCCTGAAGAGGTTGTATTCTTCGAAGGCGACTGTCGAGCACATGACGTGGCATGCCACACATCAGAAAAAGAAGGGCTTGATGTGTCATCCATCTGATGCCTAGGCGTGGAAGCATTTTGATCGGATGTATCCTGATTTTATAGAAGAACCACGTAATGTTCAGCTGGGCTTTTGCACAAATGGTTTTGCGCCACATAGTCAGTACGGTCGTATTTATTCATGTTGATCGGTTATCATTACACCATACAATCTTTCCCCTGGTATATGCACGAGTTTCGAGTACATATTTCTAACGATGGTAATCCCTGATACTTCTAATCTGAAGCGTCTGATCAATGTGTACTTGAACCGATTGAGAAGATGTTGCAGTTGTGGCCTGTGAACTATGAACGACCTACCCGCTTATGGAATGGCGTATGGATGGAGTACTGGGGAGGTTATGGGATGGGCGGTCTGTATGAATGATACAAGGGCATTCCATCTGCAGCACGGTAGGAAGGCGTGCTACTTTGACTGCCACAGATAGTTTCTCCCTGTGCACCATCCATACCGAAGAAATAAGAAAGCCTTCACTAAGAATCGTATCGAGAATAGGTTTGCACGTTCGAGGCTAACAAGAGACCAAATCCTCGATCGGGGTGCAAATATTAGTCCTGCTGTTGAAATGCCATTGTCATTACCTGATGGATATGGTAGTGGTCACACTTGGACGAAGAAAAGTATCTTTTGGGATCTCTCGTACTAGTCAATGCTTCTGATCCGACACAATCTTGATGTCATGCACATTGAGAAGAACGTGTTTGACAATATATTCAACACAGTCATGGACATCAAAGGAAAGACGAAAGATAATATTAACGCAAGTAGGGGTTTGAAGATCATATGTAATCGTCCTGAGCTAGAGTTGGATAAACGTAGACCGAACGTTATGCCTAAAGCGGTATATACACTAGAGAATGAGCAGAAGACGAGAGTATGTGAATGGATTCGTGGCCTTAAGTTTCTTGATGGATACGCATCTAACCTTGCACGCTGCGTTAACATGACGGAATTACGGATGCATGGCATGAAGAGCCACAATTGTTACATATTCATGCAGAAATTGATCCCGATTGCCTTTTGTGAAATGCTTCCCGAGCATGTACGGAGCGCATTAATTAAGGTCGGTCTATTATTCCAAAGCATATGCTCGACCACGTTGGATGTTCGCAAGCTTAATGAGTTGGAAAACAATGTTGACATCATCCTGTGCAACCTTGAGAAGATATTTCTGCCAGCTATTTTTGACTCAATGGAACACCTCATTGTTCACCTTCCATATGAAGCACGCGTAAGGGGACCCGTGCAATACAGGTGGATGTACCCATTTGAAAGGTTTCTACGTAAGTTGAAGAAAAAGGTGAAAAACAAAGCATTTGTTGAAGCTTCCATTGTCGAGGCATACATTGTCGAGGAAATCGGCATGTGTACGTCACAATACTTTGAGTCATTCGTGTAATCCAAACAAAGCATGCCTCGAAGAAATGATGAGTGCACGAGCAACAATGATGGATTCCAGGTGTCTATTTTCAACTATCCTGGCAGAGCTAGTGGTGCCTTGAAAGAAAGATAGCTCAGTGGACTAAAACAGCACATCATCGAGATGTACATTTTGACCAACTTTGAAGTAGTCACACTATATTATGAGTCAGTTGTTAATTTTAATGTAAATTATGCGCCGGCCACCCCATCTTTAGAGGTTGTGTCCCAGCCCCTGTCAATTCCTGCCACTCCGACATAGTGGGGTTAGCTGCGGTGGGGGCCACCAGCTCACAAGTCCCGGCCCGTGGGATGCACCACCACCAGCAGCACCACCAACGCCACTCCTTCCCTCACAGGCTCAAAGGCATTACATCAGCCTCCAGGATGCGAGGTACTAACGCATTTTTAATTTATTTTTTATATAACTTGTAATATTTAATATTTTTTATTGATTATAATATTTTCAATGTTATTTTCAGGTCCGGCCATGATTTTTGCACTGCCATCAATAATGCGGCCAAAGGGCATTATCCGCATCCCTGGGCCAACATATCGCAGATCCCACAGGGGCATCAGCTATTCTAGTTCCAGAAGCTGAAGGTAAATAATTATTATTATTATTATTTTTAATTAAAATTTATGTTACTTTTTTTATACACATGGCTAGTTTATGTTTCAGGTTTCTTACAGGTGGGACTGCGACGATGAGAGCATGTTCAAGCTCGTCAAGTCGTAGGCCGAGAAGTTCCTGCGGAAGCGGTTTGCCAACGACCGCAACCAGTTGGCCAGACCGCTGCGGCTGGCCGAGGAGATATAGCGCCAGCTTCTGTAGTTCTGCACGAGCCCAGAATTTCAGGCGCAGTCGGCCAAGAATAAGGTCAACCGGGTGGCCAACCCGGAAGCAACAGCGATCGTCTACCGCGGTGGGTCGTCCTCTATTAGGGCACACAGGCACAAGCTAGTAGCATTAATTTTTATTAATAATTAAATTTTATTTTTTATTTCTAATCATTTTTAATTAACAATGATTTTCAAACAGGAGACACAACTCGAACACTCAGTCAACCAGATGGAGGTGTTCGAGAAAGTGTACAAGAAGAAGAACGACGGCCAGTGGAGCGGTCCGAGGGAGAAGGAGGTTGCGGTACGTATTAATTTTTTTTAACTTTTAAAATTACAATTATTTTTTTAATCTAATTATTTAACATATTTGCAAGAGGTGTTCTTGAGGCTGTTGAGGGAATGCCAGGAAGAAGAGAACAGCAGCGAGGAACCGGTACCTCGTCTCAAGCCTCCGTGACCCCTTACGAGCAGCAGCTGTGGATGTTAGCAGCTATCGGTCGAAAAAGGGGCCGAGTAATCGGTCTCCACTCCGAGGCCCACCACACGATTGTTGGACCATCATAGCCCAGCAGCTCCACTGCTCGTACACCCTCGCCGCCACAACCGTAGAGTGATGACCTGCGTGATCGGGTCCAGATGATCAAGCTACATTAGAAGCCGCGATCCAGACTAGCCCGATCATGCAGTGCCCCAGCCTCCAATTGACACCCCCGCACCCGACGACGAACATGCGCCCGCAAATGTCCATGATTTAGATTAGAATTTTCTTTTTCTAATTTTGTAAAAAAAAATACAATTTTAAAACAATATTTATATTTTATAATCAATTTATTAGTATTTTTTAATAATATGTGTTTTTTTTTAAATATTATGTTGAAAAAAACAAATATTAAATTAAATAAATGATAAAATAAATATTAAAAATAATTATAATAAATAATAAAATTCAATAAATTCAATATTAAATTATATTACAAAATAAAAAAAAATTGTAATTGTCTTTATAACAACTTTTGTAACACCAAAAATTTGAGAAATTTTAAAAGCCGTTACAGATACTGTGCCAAAAAAAGTTATAATGTTCTATATGACCATTACAACAACAGTTACAAGGATCGTTACAACACAAGTACTAAAAGCAATTACAAAGTCCGTTACGAAGACCGTTGCAAATAATATGCCAAAACAAATTATCATAATATTCCACAACGTTACAAAAACTATTACAAAAGTTGTGCCAAATTAGAAGAAAACCACACCTAAAGGTGTTACAAAGGCAGTTACAAATATAATTTTCATTCAGCCGTTACAAAAGAAATTACAAACTTGTTTTTTAATCGACTGAATTTGTAACGGCCGAAGGGAAGGAATTACAAAGGCCATTACAATACAAGTTGTAACAGTTTTTCCTCTGGCTGTTACAAATTATTTGTAACGATAGGAAAAGTCGCGGTAGGCAAAGCCGTAACAAAAGCCGTTACAAATAGAAAAGTTGTTCTAATAAACTTAAAAAGCCATTACAAAAGTCGTTACAATAAATTATTTTTTTTTTTAGTGTTTATTTTGTATATACCCAAAAATATTATCTTCAAGATTAAAATACTAATTGAATTGTAGTTTATCTTAAATAATATTTAAGTTTTATTTAATAGAAATATGATCTATGTTAAATATCTTAAATATTTATTTTGTATTTATCTGAAATCTTATCAGCAATATTATAATAAAATTTAAATTATATATAAAAATTATTTGACAACATCACATAAATATTTTGATATTTCTTTTGTATTTATTTGAAATTTTATCTTCAATATATATAATTGAACTTTTTAATTGACAAAAGAAATTCTTATTTGTTAGAATATTAAACATTTTACATATATTAAATATTTATGTTGTATTTATCCAAACATATTATCTTCAAGATTAAAATACTAATTGAATTATAATTTATCTTAAATAACATTTAGTTTTATTTGATGAATAATTTATTTTGTATTTACGTGAGTTTGTTTTATTAAATATAAATATATTATTTAGTTTGTTTTATTTGATAATATTAAGTTATATTTATTAACACTAAAAATATCCAAATTAAATAAAAATTCTTAAAAATATATTATTTGTATATATTCGAACTAAAATTTTTAATTACCTAATAATAGTGGTCTCCATCATATTTGTATTTAAATAGAATACAAATCTCATTCTATGGCGAAAGTGATGTTTACACTTTTTCTTCATATACTTCTAATTTTTGTTTCTTTTCTATAATCTTTGAAGTTATCCCTTACTCATATATTTATGTCCATTAAATTTAATATTTATTTTACACTCATATCCTATAACTAAATTGATGTTTTTGTCTTTATCGTATTATTTAATTTTTATATATTAATTTTTATGATATAAAACTTATTAAATTAACAACCTCTATACTTTTCTTATGTTTTTCTCATTAAATATTGATACTTATTTATCTTTTGAAGTTTATATTTTAGATTTCTACGATGATTGCTTGAATTTTCGTTATTTTGTATAATTCTACTTAATCAATCATTTAATTTTATTTTTATTTAAATATTTATTCTTTTGTATGTTTTACACATCAATGTATATACATATTTTTATAATTACATATGTTAAATTTATATTTTATAGTTTACTTTTGCTATTCCCTTTCAGATTTGTTTTTTTGGTTTTTGTTTTATAGGAATGAGAAGATTTATTTAGTGCTAATCGATTTATATTTTATTTAATATTTATTTGTATAATTCTACTCAAATTAAGAATTAGTTTAATTTATGTTTAAATATTTATCCTTTTTTATTTTTTATAGACCTTTATTTATCTATATATATTATAATTTCGTACTTTATCCTTTTGTACTTTATTTTATTTTTTACAAAGTAAGATCACTTTATATTTATGTATTTTACTATAATTTTTTTGGAATCTAAATTATAACAAATAATACATTTAACTAAATTTTTTATTTTTTATATCTTTCCATATAGAGTTGGACTTTTGTAAAATAAGTAATGTACATATTTAATAGAATTTCATAATTTTATGAAAGTAATCCTCTTAAAATACAATTTTGGTTATGAAAGTATATTGTATGTGTTCAAAAAAATCATTTTCAATAATAATCAAAATAGATTAAAAAAGTCAAAACTATTGTAGTTTACCTATTACAAATTAAATGTTTTATTTACATAAAAGAAGTTTTTACTAAGCAATATATTATAAAAAAAATTATTTAATATTTAAAAAAGTGAAATAATATAATCGTGCATAGCATGGATTTTACGCTATTATTGTTATAATAACAAAAATTCAAAATTTTCACAAATTAGCATTTAGTTAAAATTGTTCAATTCAAAAAGTAATCCAATTTCAAAAATACGCGTTGAGGTAAAACAAAAATGATCATATTCAAAATTATGAATTTGAAATAGATAACATAAAATATATATATACATAAATTATTACATTTTTTTAAATCCAACGTTGAAGCTTTATTAATTAATTCTGTGAGAAAGTTATATTTCTATTTCCCTTTCAATATATATATAATATAATATATATATATATATATATATATATATATAATATATATATATATATTCCTGTTAATGTTTCTATTGATAAATAAGGAAAATTGTTAATTAATTATTGAAAATCTACGCATTGAGCTAAAATCTAGATCATATTCAAAAGTATGAATTAAAGATAAATAATACTGATAAATATAAATTAATTAACTGTATTTTTTAATTCTAATAATAATAATTAATGAGGCTAAGATCTCTATGCATGAAAGAAGAAAAATAGAATGCAATGTAAAAATTAATGAAATTATAAAAGAAAATTGATATATATAATGCACACTACAAATATTTTAAAATCAATATTCTCAAAATCACAAAATATAAAAATAAATAGGTAGATATAGTTTAAAGAGGCAAATATATTGAAAATTATAATAATGCTATATATATACTATTTTTTACAATTAAAACAAAACTCAAAATTCTAAGAATTGAAAATTTGGTCAAAATTGAAGGATGAAAATCAAAAGACCCTTTCAAATATATATATAATAGATAATAGATAGAATAGTTATATACATGCTTAATGCAATGTGATATCAACAATTTTAAAACTAACTAATTAGTGCAGTCTTAATCACTCAGGTGATAAGATTAAGATATTACAACTACGAGGATTTCGAGTTTTATAAATATGAGTACATGTGTAACTAATATAATAAACTTGAATGTGTAAAAATCAAACTTAAAAGGAAAAAAAAAAAAAAAAAAACTGAATTCTTGGAATTAATAACATTGAAATATTAAAGCAGCGCATTAGTCATCTCTACAACACACAGAAACAGCATTTTTGTCCATGACCAAAAGAGAAAAGCAACCCCATGTGTCAGTACTCTCACCCCCCCAAAAACAGCAAAAAAGAAAAAACCCTAAACCCTCAAATCTTCAGTCAAGAAAAAGAAATTCAATCTCAAAACCCACAATCAAAGATCCTGTCAGCCCTCTGAAAACCCTAGAATTCAGTGACTACTTTTGATCATAACTGCAATATTTTTTTCTTTTTTCTTTTTTTTTTTTTTTTTTTGAAAATTTTAGTTCCCACAGAAGAAATCAAAAAAGGGATGACCATGATCATGATCATGATCAGTACTGCCATAATTATTGTCCTCAGATGAAGAAGTTGGAGTATTATTAGCAGAAGTAGAGATCATGTTGTTTTCACTCTCATTCCCAGTTCTTGATTGCAGAATTCCAGTGGGGTGGATTGGGAATAATTCCAGTGTTTCTTGATGATGACTGCTGCTGGAAATGAACTGATCATTATCATTTTTGTTTCTGAGATGATGCATTGGTTTATTGTACCTCTGGTGGTTTTTGTCAATGCTGGTATTGCTTTCTGGGATTAGTTTAGACCTCTTGGTGCTTGCTCCTGCTGCAGGCAGTGGTACCTTGGGTATTGCTGATAGAACCCTAGATCATTCTTTCCTCCAGGTATGTAACATGGACTGCATAACTGTGGAAATAAGGAAATTCAATAAACATATATACAAACATATGCATTCATATATGTAATGATCATGAGTTCTCAAGAACCTGATCATAGAATGCCAAGAGACACTCTTTACACACACACACACACACATATATATATATATAACTGTATATGGAGATAATATTTTCAAAAAAAAACGCAATACACACATATACATGTGTATAACTACTATATATGCATGTATTAATAACTTTACAAGAAAAAAAACGCACTGCACGCAGTACCATTGTGATAAGATGGGAAGATTAGAGGTGGAGTGGGGTGATGGAGAAAGCGATTGAAATAAGCAAAACTGTCCTGCTTCTGCTTCTGCCTCTGTCTGGCCTTGTGATTCTGAAACCAATAGAACACATTCTTGCCCTCAATGTGCCCAAAAGCTCTCAGCCGAGCAGTGATCTGCTGAATCTGTTCAGCAGTTGGAGTCCTTAAACCCTGTCTGTACAACCCTTCAAGCATGTTGATTTGCTCCTTTGTGGGGTTCCATCTCGACCCTCCAATGTTTCCATTATTAACAGTCTGATGATGATGATCACCAGAACCCTCCATTTTGATTCAAGATTGATCGAGAGATGTATGTATGAATATGGGGTGGGGTGTGAGGGTTTGTTTGTTTATTAATTTATAATAATAAGCCCCAAGAAAAGGGAGTTACGTTGCCCTAGCAATCAGCCAATCATATGGATGGTGCATGAATATGCGTGCAAGCAAATGCATATATGTTACAAAGAAAGAGATAATCAAAGAGTCAAACAAGAAAATCACACACACAAACACACGCAGTGAGGGGTGAGATTGAATGTTTTGCATGCGTATAGTTTTTGGTGCTGAAATTTATCTCTGAAAACATGGAGAGGATGGTAGCGGCTGAGATTAGGCCTGGCATGCATGAAAGGACAAGAATGCCCCTAGGAGAGGATTGTCTTGGGAATGAAAGATGATGAGTATAAGAGGGGGAAGGGGGAAGGGGGGAGGGGGGTAGGGGCAAATTGGGGAAGGAGGGAAAAAGACAGGTTGTTGGGTTGTAAGGAGTATAGGGCCTAGGCTTTGGAAATTGCAGCAACTAAGTAGAGTGCAGAGAGAGAGAGAGAGAGAGAGAGAGAGAGAGAGAGAGAGAGAGAGAGAGAGAGAGAGAGAGAGACTGTTAGGATATATGATCAGTTTGAGTTGATTAAGAGGTGAGATTTTGTTTGAGGACGACCTTTTGGTAGTAGTGTGAGGAGAAAAAGAATATGCAGTGGCCTATTCACCTAAATTTTCAAGTTTTTCAAAATTTTGGCTTCAGGATGTGGGCCAGGATTTACATATATATAATTCCCCTTTTCTTTATTTATTTTCTTCTTTTTTTTTCTTAAGTTTTGTCTAAAAATTCATATATATATATATATATATATATATATATATATATATACATACATATTATTTCATTTCTTGGTTCTTATATTAGTTTTCTCTAAGACTTCATGTTGTCTGGACTAAAATTGAAATGTTTAATATCCATTTCTACAGTTGTAATTTTAGAATTGGAATGTGAACTTTTATGTTCTTTTATCAAACTTTCTAAACAAAAATTCAAAAAATTTCGACCGATTTGTCAAACCAAATTACCAAAAATTAGGCTATTTACCAAACTGAAGCAAGCAATTATCAGTATTCCACACACTATCGAAAACAGTTGGTGTTGTATAATACATGTAGCACTTAAACATTAAATGAAATAGAATAAATAATAAAATTTTAATATAAAAAATCCAACCTGATATTTGCGTCTCTCGCACACAGAGTACGTACGATCCTGTACACATCACTTTGAAGAAATCCAACATGGAAAAGGATCATTGCTCACCGAATTTCCCCTTGTACAAGTTTTGCAGATTCTCCAGATCTTGAAAGTACCCAGAAAGACTATAATTTTTCACAGGATTTGCTTTTTACAAAGCGAAAAATCCAAACTATAGCAAGAACTCGATGACGCTTTAACATGCTAAATGCAACTGGAGTGTCAATAATATTGGAAGTGAGGCATTTAACATACCTCAAGATTTTATTCAGAATGAAATAAACTTCGTTCCCATTCATATACATGCAAGTCTTCCACGTCTTTAAGTGGAAAAAAATGCGAACATCCAGATTTTTTTACGAGAATGTTTGAAGCTACTATCAGAAGTCTCTCACAAGCATGAATTTCATCCAGTTTCTGTACCTGACTAAGTTCCATGGATAGGTCCCTCCATGGCTGGTAATATGACCTGGCAAAATGCAGATTACTGATTCAGTAAACCCCAAGCTTGCTCCCTTGTTCGAATAGCTACTTATCGACGCAACAGTTAAAAATAAAAAAAGATTATAAAAGGCTTATCTTTATTCATCCTATACTTATTCTGTCATTCTTTGGGTTTTTGGAAACAGTCAAAAACATCACCAAGGTATCTTATCTTTATTCATCATCTACTAATATGAAACACAAAACCAAACATAGTAAAAACTCTCAACAACACATGCACTTGTCTCTGTCTTCCACTGTGTCTCCCCAAAACAAAGAAAGGCATTTTAGAAATGAAACCAAACAGAACTAAAGAACTGAGGTGGGTTTGGTTTAGTTTCCCTAATTAAAGTGTGATCTGGTTTGGATCAAAACATTGGTTTTACACCCGTTATATGTTTCACAAGGGCTAGATCAATATAACCAAAGTTTTGTCCAGCAAGGCTTGGCCCACCAACCCTATCGTTTTCCATTTTCAACAAAATGGAGTAAAGCCCGACTCATCTCTAGCAGCCCAAGACAAAGTTCAAGGATCTACTTTTCTTGAATGATGTGAGAATCAGGATGACATCATTGAACCGAAGTACGTTAGCTTCTAGACCAGTAGGTGTGCTGGGATTTAAAGAAATGTATTCATCCATTTCTCTTGCATTTTTTATAATCTTTCTTTGTTTGTCCGGAGGGGGTTGAAAAGTAAAAATCAAAGCATAAGTATCTTACCATCTCCAGGCAGGATTTGCTTCAGCAGGACTGTGTATCTTTGAACATAGCAACGGCAAAGAAATACCAAGACCAACTGAAACCTCCAACTCTGTTTAATAGAAAGAACACAGTTAAAAAAGTGTTGTTAAGTCGTCATAAGCAGCTAAGAAAAAAGTCACTGCAACCAAGACAAGAAGTTGATAAATGAAGCAATGGTAGAGAAAAGTGAAATCATCGATTATAGAAACCAAAAAAAAAATAACAAAACATGAGTTAAAGCATTGAATACAGTGTAAAATCATGCCACTAGACTAAGTTATTCCCAATATTTGCAAAAGGTCACAAATTTGAATTACATTTAGTTACTCCAAGCAGGCAATATACTATAATGAAACCAGCATAATTAATTAAAAGTACTAAGACGTAAAAGTGAACCTGAGGGGGATTCAGAAAAAAGTAGGAGACAGAGTGCAGAAACAGCTGATGGAAGCAATGCATGGCTAAAACCCAGCATCTGTAGCAGGTAAAATAATGATGCAGCTAATACATCTTCACAGCCACATCCAGCATCTTCCCCAAACCCTGGCTCACAGTATTCCAACAAAGACTGCAGACTGTCTAGGTTCTGTCTTTCTAAGAAACTATTATTGTTGAGTTTGCTTAATTTACAAGAAATTTTTCTAAGGATCACTGAGGCGGTCAGCCAGCGCAAAAGCTTTGATACAAGGAATCTTCAGGAGTTTTTTTCTCTGAGACTGCCATCAAATGATAATCAGAATCTTCAGCCTCAGAAACTTTTGTTGGATTTGACTGGAGAGCAGTTGTGACTGTCCATCTCAAAAACTTCAAAAGCTTTCCCTGATCCTGCATCAATATATTGGAAACAACACTTAGTTTCAACTAACAAATATACAAGGAGAGACGTTCTAACAAACCCAAAAACCTGGCCCTAAGATTAGGTTCATATCAGCTCGTGAAAAATTTGATAGGAAAAGAAAATTATGTCTCAAGATAGTCAAAGATATATATATATATATATATATATATATATATATAATAGACAAAAATACACAAGAAACGGGTACCATCCGGAAAATAGTGGCTGGAGGAGTACTCATGAGAACAGCTTGGAGTCCCAAAAATGCGGTCGAATTGCACCTTGTTTTCGAGCATACTTCAACAGCCTCATACAGCTGAAACAAACCCTCCTCGGACAATGTAAAATGCGGTTGATATATCCTCCTCTTCTGTGATATCTTTAGCATTAAGGTCAATATTTGCAGAATTGAGTCACACAGCATCCTTTGTTCTTTAATGAGATCAACACCAACTAGGAGTCTGTACAAATGTGATGAAAGTTCTGAAAGCTGCTCCATAGCATGCTTTTGCAACCATTCAACAATATTTCTGGGTGATGTTATACAATTTACCACCTACATTTGGAAATTGAATTATATATACATTAAAAATAATATCACAGTTAAAAAACTAAATGCTTCCACTGCCAGCATTTATGCTTTTAGCAATAGAAAAAGAACGGATAAGACACAAGCATAGCAAACATGTCATAAACCAAATATTTTCTTGTTCAGTTTCCCTTATTATCTATTCTTTATATGACCCTATCCTTTCTACTGAAACAAATCAAGCAGTTTGTTACAACATGTGACCTTTATTATATGGATAATTGCAGTGTGTCACAAGACAGACAGCAATATAGCAAAGCATATGCATGTATATTTGAACTTACAGCACTGAGTTCAGAATGTCCTTAAACAGATACATAAGAAGCACGAGTCTTATCTCATCAATGTATGAACAAGGACCATTGAAATACTTGTCTATTTTTGGCACCAAGGCTTCACAAAAAAACACTTTTTCGGTACCATGTATTTATGAATGTCCACTTGGTATAACTAAATTATACTACTTGTATTACAAAAGTTACTGATTCTTCTTTTACGTGACACCCAAAAGATGTTTCATTTTCTCAAATAGAATTTCTTTTTTGGAAGTTACCCTGTCAAATTAATGTTCTCGTAAAACAAACTCTCTCACCACCATTTCTGATGGAAATTGTGAAAATATGCAATTCACTGCCTTAACTCTTATCCAACTCTATGCCGAATCACTAGAGCATGTTTCAGGAGTCAGTATTAACAGGTACATACAGCATAGAGTATTTTATAGCAACAGATAAGACTGAAAAAAGTATAACTGAAGTTGGATTCATAGCTCGGAGAAGAGAGCTTTTGGAAGGTAATTTCATTAGATATATCCAAATTTAACACCCAGATCTGATGCCAGTGCCTGATGCTTTCCTTCAAGCTAAGCATATCTCTTGAAATTTAAATATTTGCTACAAAATCATAGCCCTGCATAGAAGTCACACAAATTAACATTACTAATTTTCTCTAAATGGTATCCGATGATCAACCATCAGATTTGGCCTTAAAGTGATGATCCAATATTAATGGATGTCCAATTTTTGGTTACTTTGAAGCCAATGCATGTGCAATTCGTTAGAGTTCTTGGTGTTGTAACACAGTAGATAATACATAATCGCTTCCGATTTTCATGGACAGTCAAGCTCATTTCCATTTCTTGACTTTCTGGTCTTCAAATAAGTTCAGCCCTCCAAAGGAATTTCTTTCATCATTCACGTCATGGAAACTCTCCCAGGTTCCATAAGCGAAAGTTTCCAAATTCCAAAATAGCACCTTAATTAGTACCAACATTTTGAGATCTTTTAACTCTCCTCCTTATTCCAAGCATCAATTCTAAATTACTTAGGTTCATGACATCCATGAATTTGCAGAAATGACCTTCAGACCAATGACCCAATCTAATTTTCCTTGAGTCCATGGTCCAGCATAGTTGTGCCCCAGCCCTACTCATCACCATGGCCTTAATAATCTGAATTCAGTTAGTTCCAGCAATATTGACAATGCCATGAGTCAGACCTAAGTCTTTACAGTTACCAGATATCAGAGCAGCCCTTCGAGCTACTATCCACTAGACTCAGTCTAAACTTGTTTGGTAGGAACATGCAACAGAGACAAAATACTACGATATGTACATTCATTTAAGTGGAGAAGTATATAACAACACATCATATGTTTCTAGTGGAAGATTCACTTGAATGGTATGTGACCTTTGGGTGATTCCAACTTGTCAGCATGGACTTAGGCATTACAGTGGGCCAACGATCAACATTGACAAAGCCAGGAGTGCGCCCAGAGTCCTTATATACCACATGACCTCCAAATAACTCATCCATTATATCTTTATATGGAGTGCAATGTGAAGATCGTTTCTTTTTATATTGATTACAAGCAACTACCAATTGGAACAGGGAGACCATCCATTTACATTGTTAGTTATCCTATTTAAAGCACTCTCGAAACTGGTACTAGTTTCCAACTTCTCCCATCCACAACCAGCCAAAAGCAAAGAGGTTCAAGCTTCCAGATCCAACAGCTTAAAGCTTCATGCTTCAACTTAGATGCTAAGATGTGTGTCCTGCATCTGCAGCATCATTTTCTTCTAAAAACCTAATATTCAGCTAAGTCTCCATATCCCCAAAAGGCATACCAAGATTCTCGACTCTACACTCCCATGTGAGGAGGAGAAGAGAGGCCCATTAAGGTCTTATGGAAACGACAATATTGGTAGTTTATAAGTCAGCATATGACTACATCATCCAAGAACAGATTAGAGATCCAACCATAAATGCAGATAGTCAGGCATTTCATATAAAAGAAGCCTCAATAGAGCAAAATGAAAGAACAGAATCCTCTAACTACGTACATACAAGATTATCAAACAAGGGAAATCAATACCTCCAACACAATAGTCAACAGTGTGAGGGTAAATTCTTTCCGCTCTTGGCATTCACTCCCATAGAGAGATGAAACAATTGATGACAGCCATAAAATCAGACCACATTGTCGAACTAAAAACCAAACAGCTTTATGTAATTGAGCAGCCTTCTTCACTATCTGCAGCAGACATTTGGACTTAGCTCTTCACTTGGTGTAGCTAGTCAGAGAAAATAACATAACTCGAAAAAGTAGCCAATCTTCCAACTTCATGCAGACAGGTGAAAGTAAAGGTTTTAAACTAATCAGACTATTCAACAGGAGGAAGCCAAGAGTATGTAGAATTGAAGTTCAAAAGCTGGCAGTAGATAATTAAAGCATGAAAACTCCATGAAATTTTTCTTATGACATGCATCACTATGTGTAATAGAGCATGAAGAAGACTTGAACCAAAGTTGCACTCATTTTTATGCGTAAAGTTTACTTGTGCATGTAAGTGCCGAACAAAAGAGAAGCTTCAGCAGTCTAATTCACCCAATAATCATTCATTAGGAAAAAGGGGAAATTCCAATCAAGTATTCTGGTAGAACTTCATTTGCAACAGAACAAAAGTCAAAACCCAGACGACATAGAAGCAACGAATATAAGAATTCATGACAAACTATGAAGATATTTCGACATACGAATATAATTCAAAGTACAAAGATCAATCTTCCCATCAAATGAAGAGAGACAACAGGAGCATGTGTGAAAGTGACCAAGCTCACCTGAATAATAAGTTTCTTTGAATCATTATCTGAAAGTGGAGAAGAGTAAAAACTCATGAGGATCTCAAAAATTGAGTTCTTAACGTATATTTGAGCATCATCTTCTGTATTCACCCCGGCATACAACAGTCGGAGCATCCATAACCTGTCTGCTCTAAAACTAACAGAGCTACTCCAAAAAAGATTTTGGAATAATGGTATCACCTGCCATTATTTAAGCAAACAGAAGTAGAAATAGAGCGTTAACAGTTTATTTACATAGAAGCAAATTACAAAACACAACGTGACATTGAATTGCGAGCAACATACTCTCATGTTCACACTAGGAGAGTTCATGAGATGCTTGCTTATGGTTGAATAATTATCATGTGATGGATCCAATAGTACCAAAGAAGCCTCTGCAAACAAACATGGCAATAATGGATGGAATCCTCTGCCATGGCTCTTCTATTCCATTTTGCAAGTATGAAACTAAGAGACGAAGTCGTGCCACATCCTTCTTTTTTGGCATTTCTGTTAACAAGGATTAGAATATTTCAAACTGTTAAAAACTTGATACACATGCTCCTTAAGGCATACCCTAAAGAATTTTCAAAGGCAGTAAATGAATTATGACATGCGTCCATGGATTTGGTCTTCAAAACATTTATTATTTTTGGTCATATCCTAAGCATAATCTCTTCAGCCACTGATCTATTAACAAACTCCAATAACAACTAAAACAGGAACTTTCGGGAGTAGATAACAGGTCTAAGTGGTTTGCATTTGCAGATCGATCCCAGGTTCAGTTCTTGAATTACCAAAGCATACCTGACGTCTCAAATTCCGTATATGACAGAGCAAAAATACAAAAAGCCGATGCATGGGACCATTTTCTGAGAGAATCTTGCATTGCATCTCATCTAAAAATCCAATCTCAAGGCAGCAGGTTGTCTTTTGTCTAAACTCTTTCTAACTAATCTTCTGCTTTAACAAAAAGGAAAGAAGTGAAAGTTTTCACTCAAACCTATTAGTCGTTAAACCTAAACAATGCTTGCTTCAAACTAGACTATACATGCCCAAAAGATAGAAAAACTAAAAGTAAAACCTACTCCTTTAAGATAGAGCTAATTGAAGGAGATAAAGAACTTTTGGCAACTTTGAACCAGACAATATGATAAATCAAAAGTGGCTTTAGAAACCAAAAGCCAGTGAAAGAAAAGGTTAGGAGTAAAACAAATGGGAATAAATTTGATAGATAAAGAAATCATGTTCAACTCCACTTCTTGTTGCTTCCATTGGTGATATTAATAACCAACTGAAGCTAACAGTGATTACTTTAAAACTTACAAATGCGTTGGGAGCGATATGATACAAGTGTGTTAAGAGTAAAACCAAAATTTTGCTTTTACTACATTTGGCTGAACCTTCACTACTAGATTACAACGGGAAAGCATATAGACGCTCTAATTAGGCCAATTAAAGTCAGAGCATATGGAACATGTCATCTATTTAGTGTAATAACTGAAGAAAGTATCAGTACCTCTAGCGCACTCTTGAATTTTGCAAGTGTCTCATATCCCAATTTCCTCATATCATCATCAGGTGAAGATATGCTGACAAAGGTAACAGCAAGCAAACCTAAACTAGCAAACTCAATGGGTTCAATGTAGCTCACTGAAAGACAATGAATTGAGAAGCGAAGGATGAAGACAGGATCATATGTTTGCAGCTTAGCACTTGTAGAACGGGCCTGCAAAAGATATGACCAACGCAGTAATGATAATGCCCAGAAAAAAAATTTATGTCTTAAGAATATAAAAAGGTATTGAAATTGTATCATATAAATGAAACAAAAAATTTAATAACTAGAACAGTGAGCTTGCTGGAAAAGTACCTCATGCATAACTGTAGTAGGAGTATCTTTTTGAAGCTTGTTCAAAGTTCCTCCATTAACAAATCTATTGTATGGAAAATAAAGCACAGTTTGAGCACACAACTTAGGGTCAATGGGAGGTTCTCTCTGAATTTAATCTTTCGCCGGTCTTCAACGAACTCCATGTTTTCCGCATCAACAGACCGCATGTCCTTATTCTGTGCGCAATCTTTTCTCACCTTTAAAGAAGCAACACCCATAGGTAATCCAATTGAGAGACTGTCCCAGCACATGACTTATCATTTGCCTCAATTTCTAATATTAAGTTATATATTTCCAAATCAACTTCAGTACATGTTGCCCCATAAGAAGACAACAGCAGATAGACTAATTCTCTAGAATTTATGCCAATATCTTCTCCCAAATTGACTTCTCTTTGCTGCGCATAGATATGGAAAATTACCCTGACCAACTAACAAGTTCCAGTGCATATAGATGTTGCTGAGACGTTAATCTATTGTTTTTGCCATCTAAGGAATCTAGCTGAGTATGAGGAACGACAAGCGACCTTAAGATGCTCTGCATAGGCGTAAAAACCAAGCCAAACTGAGTAGAAACAAGTGATTGGCAGGGCAAATGAATGGACTGTGCAAATTGGGAGTGAGCAAGCAACAACTGAATTACTGAAGCGCTTGAGAATGTCCCTTCAGACAAGTAGGTGAGGACAGTTCGGAGTATCTTCAGTGTTACAGGATCCCCAAACCTATAAAGAAGAAATGACCTAACAAGTTGTTCAATGTAGGGAAGATTATCCAACTTGATAAGCTGATCATGCATCTCTTTTGTCAATTCCAATATATTATTCATTACAAAGACTTCCAAAAATCTAAATAAAGAGATGTTCTGGCCTTCAATATTTCCAGAGTAACCAGTATTGTCTGGGATTTTCCTGACAATCGACATCCACGAATTGATTAACATCCTTAAAAACCAGATTCTTGACTTTTCTATATCAAAGATAACTTGGGGAGCAATCACCTTTTTGTCTTCACCTTCCAACTGAGGATGACAATGATCATCATCAGAAAATAATATCATCTTACAAAAGCTTATCTTTGCAACTACTCTGTTCACAAACTCTAAAGGCTGTTTCAGAGAAAGAAATCCAGTCTCACCACAGCAGTAGTCAAAAATATCATCTGCACTGGATGGGCACACAGAATTAAATAGATTCAACCTCCTTTCAAGCTTCATTATATCTTCTCTTAATGCCAGATGGTCTCGTACCATAAGGATTGCCTTTCCAAGAAGACTGTCTGAAAAAAGATCCAAAAATTCTTCTATGGATGCAGTCAATGGTTTATCAAGTCCAATCTCAAAAATAATCCCAGAGACAAAGATCTTCCACTTAGAAAAGCCACCCAAGAGTACACGACCATACACTGAAACTATAGTTTCACAAGGCTTGCAGAGCTGACCCCTGGATTTGGAGATGACTGAGTTTAAGTACAAGAAGGCAGTTGGTAGAAGCATGACTAATTCTTCATTGGAAAAAGAGCATTTACAAGTTTCTTGTGTCCCAAAGGCCTCAGGAAGCAATGACTTATCCAATATTTCAGAGAACATATATCCGAAGACAGACAGATGCAGGGGGCTCATTCCAGCAATAAGATGCACCAACTCAGCTTTTGCTCTATTGATCTTGTGCAAGCAATAAGCAAATGTACTTGCAGGAGTGCCTGAAGTAACTCTTGATAAAACCATAATAGAAGGAAGATGTGGCCGCTGAATGACTTTATGCCTGTTTATGACCTTGACAGCTTTAAGCAGACATGCATCAGCAAGTTCCAGTTGAACACATAGGCTAATGTCTAGTACTTGAAAAAAAATCCGTTCAAACAGTGAAACATCAAAATGCATCTCATCTGTTCCATCCAGAAAATAATATTGTTTTCTTTCAAGACCTGGCTGCCCCATATAGGCTGAGAGAAAATCAAAAAAGCAACTGGCTAAGTTCAAACTAGCAAAGACAGCATATCTTTTTGATGATAGGTATAAGGTTGAATTGTTGAACTCAATCTGAGAGAAACACCAGTTAACCAACCCAAGCAGCTCAAAGGGAGATATGAAATGAATCAAAGTGTATAAAGCATAAAATGTTGGGACCAAAGGCTTGAAGTCCCCGGACTGGATACATGCATCAAAATTATTCTTGAACACCTCAAACAGTTTCTGTTGCAGCGCTTTACATGCTCCTGATATTCTCTTTCTGCCATTTGTCATTTCTTCTGATCCCTGATTATCGTACAATGGGAACAAAAGTTCAGAAACTGTTCTAATCAATGTCAGGACACGGTGATCCATTCTGTGAAGCCCCTCTTTAGCTAATTCAAGAAATTTTTCTGAGGTTTCCCCAAAGACTGAATCAGAAAATTCCATATTACTAGACAGAGGACAATTCAATGATGCTGTCACGGCAGGATGACTAAAGATGATTTCTACTGCTTGTACAGCACAATTTAGTGGTGGAGCCTTAACATGATCAGAACCAACAGTGTCTGTATTTTCAACCAACAACTGTTTCAACAAGTGCTCTGCAAGCATAAAGCATGTTTCAGAAAGGATCTCGAGTTCATCCATGGATCGGATTCTGTAGTATGAGCTTGCATGATTAATCCAGAAGAGCACATTGCACAACGAAGAAACCAAATGATCAGATGGCATCTCAGTCACTTTATCCAAAAGCAACTTTATAAGTGCTGACTGCTCAAATAAATGCAAGCTACTACTTTGTGCAATGGATGAAAAGAGTACACAAAATGGAGCATTTCTTAAGTAACAAGCAAATGCAATAGATGCAGCTTCCATTGAATCAAGATCAACTCTACAGAAACATTCTTCTTTCTTTTCTGTATGATGAATGACACTATCCAGAGCAGCAAAGAACATTTCAGGCCATAATTTCAAAACATCAGCAAGATAACTTGATTCAAGGAAAAATATGGATGATAAAACTGAGAAAGGGACCTCAAGTAGGTTACTTGAGATAGATAAGACTAATGGAAAATTCTGCAAAAGCTCAGTGTGTCCTGTACAGATCAACGAGAAGGAAAATCCCACTGCCAATCCAACAAGTCCATTATCATACTCACTTCTCAAAACTCCTTTAATGTCACTAAGAATATTGATAAAGGAATTATTTGATCGCGTAACATTCTCAACATTGGAATGAATGCCATAACACCGATGATGCAAAGTATCACGCGCAAAATGCAATAGAGTCTTCAGTGGCCTCCACTCACATGGACATCTGACTGGTTCGAAGTCATCAATTCTGCTGACATTCTCAAGTTTCTCAGATAATAAATGATCAATTAGAAACGATAATGGCCCAGCATTCACCTAGCAAAGTTTATTGCATTGTCTCTAATCATTAAAGTCAATGATGTGGCAAAAGAACATAATAAAAATTATAAATAGTATGAAGAATTAAGTAAACGTGCCATTCTACCTGTGTATCCAACAGATATTTGATTGTGTTGCAAACATACAGAGATATCAATGACTTCTGGGTATCGTGAAGGATCCAGACTCGGAGCTAAGCAACCGCAGACACTTCTCCAAGACACATATAATGAAGGGGCTTACTTCAGGAGATAGATCTGCTAGAAATATTAGGGCTGATTAAGAGACAAACTATACATTATTGTAAAAGAGGGCCATAATGCAGGTAAAATGCACAAAGGAGGGAAAAAAAGCAGTTGAGTCAGGAAGATCATCTTCAGGATATTAATGCATAACTTCTCCCCGTGAAGCAAAAATGCTTCAAACAATGTGTCATGTCTTAAGCTTTTAATGTATAAACATTGAATTGGGTTGCCACTCTTTTTAGAATCAGTGAGACATCTATGAAAATATGAATACCATGTGCAAATCTTATACCAGATATAATGGAAAAGGATATATCACCGCCAAGATGGAATCCTACTTCAGTGCAGTAAGTTAAACCTAAAACCCTGCCAATCACATTGACGGCCAACCCGGCCATAAAACACAGAGAAAGAGGGAAAACTGCCAATCTCAACACTTGAACATCACAGCAATGATATATTTCCAGCAACAATTTACGGAATAGCATGACTTCCCACCTCAAGACTATGCATCTTTGGTTTAAAGATGAGACATACTTCTAAAACTGAAATGAAACCATATTTCTGCTTCGCTTTCTTATTCAACTAACTCAATGACTATCTGCAAGTAACATTGACCTTTAATTCTTTGTCATGTCATAGCTTACACGTTTCTCTTTCTTTTCCTGAAGGGGCATTTATGAAGGTTATGCTGAATATTCTAGAAATACAGTAAATGGGACACAGAAACAAAAATTTAAAATAAAATCAGTGAAAGAGTAATACTTTGCACATAGGCTTTTCAAGGGGGTAAAATGTTTGTCATTTTAGAATTTAGATGTTATAAATAGTTCATTTTCGGCTGGAATATGTGGAACCTAATCGTCAAAACCTGCTAAATTTTCAATGTCTCTACTATTTATAATCATTAAAGAATTGTTTAATATCAGAAGAGAAAAATGGGAGCACAACAAATTCTTGTGTTACATCTGAACTCCACCCCTAACTCCCGTCGCAAAATCCCTCTCTAAGCCCATTGCAGCTGAACTCCTGCCTACCCTCCCATCCCTCAAACGGACTCCTAAACCGTAAACCCTAGCCAATGCCCATTACTTTCCACTGCTGATAATTCATCGATTCAGATCCAAGACCATATGTTATCCATAATTTCATACTTCTCCCTTATTATTTCCAACAAAAGTACAATTATAAAACTAATTGTATGACAAAACACAATGTCAATAACCCACTCAAGATGTTGTGGCACTAGTTTGGATAAAGGCATTGATCACTTTGACATGTTCAATTCCAATCCTGATACAGTTGATTGCTCTGCTTCTTGTTAGCTTCATTGTGGATGAAAAGGTGATTATACATTGACATGCAGAGCAACTCAGACTTTGTAATCAAATTTTTTCAGTGAATTACCAGAAGATGAGTCAACTAAACCAAACACAAACAGCAATCAGCGAGAAATAGACGTATGTAGTTTGAAGAATTGATGTACATATGATGGAATGTTCGTAATTTTACAAGCACATATTATTGAAGGTAAATTAGCTCTGTTGTTTTAAAGTAGACAACAATGAGGGAACCAGCAGCACTTTGAAAATCAAATTTATGATGCCACACTGCATGGAGAAAAGTAATAAAATGCAAAACGATAGCAGTAACTAGTACATAGACATAGTCACCACTATCAGTGAAACAAATGCAGAAATGGAACAAGAACAGTGGTGTGAATAGGAAGCAAAGTGAATAGTGAGATTGGTAATGACATCAATTACCTTTACCACACCCTGAATCATAGATGTAATGCTTCAAGGACTCCATATACTTGTATAAGTTATTCCCAGTTGTGGAAACAGCATCACATAGGAAAGAGACAATAACTGATGACAATTTTTGAAAGATTTCAACTTCAAGGTCTTCAACGTAAACATGATTGTAGCTACAGCCAGGTATAAAGAAGAACCATGCACAAATTTCCTTTGTGTTATTATCAAATGCACCAGTGCTTAACATGGATGCCTTTGCCAAGGCATAAGCTTGTTCCTTTATCTGTCTGACTGGTGAACCCATTAACAAGATGAGAAATGGATATAGGTGCCTGTACATTTGTGGTGGGCATCTGGCAGGGCTCCCATCTTTAGAGATCTGCCTCACATGTTCATTAAGCAGGTTTAATATAGACTGCTGCAGAATTGTTGGTAATGCTAGAAGATTATTTGGCAGAAATTTGAACAAATCAAATAATCCTTCCATAACCATGGGCATCGTCCGCTGCAAGACAATATAAAACTCTCCAGTTAGTTATAAGCATGGCCAACAATTTGACTAGGAAATCAAATTCTAAGAACAATTACATGTAACAAGTGTTAGGATATCAACTAAGGATCAGAAATTTCCTCCTCATCCATCAAAAACAAATGTGAATGCTAATGCAAACATTTTAGAAGCAAAAAGGAACAAGTAAGAGAAAGTAATCCAAAATTACATTACTCTAGAAGAGCTACAAAAACCTCAAGGACTGTGTCATACTTTTCGCATTTGAAATTTGAGGTGTAAATTTGGAAGCTAATCGGCAGCACAACTACATCAGTTTCTGAAAGAGACGCAATTGTAAAGGCCATTTGCATAATAAAATTAGACAGTATCAATAAAAGAAATCAAAAGAACCTCTCAAACCCTACTAATTACAGGTAGAATTAGCTCAAGAGATATAAAGCAGGACTGTGCAATTCATGCTTCCATTTCAGGTAGTATCTAAAATGATACTTGACCATCATTTAATAATTAAGTAAACTAGATTCAGATCCACAGTGCCAAACTACTATGAAATCAAATAAACAAGATTTTATGGAGTTTCAATATCTGCCAGCTAAACAACTTGAAATTGCATACTATATAAATCTAAACTTCATAACTCACATAATAGATTTGAAGTGAGTCAAGTATCTTCGAGTAAAAATATGTATCCCCATCTGTTGGATCAATATGCGTCCGATGTAAACCCCACAGATCTTTAATAAATATCAAAATATCAGCTCCATTCTCCGATTGTTGCTCACCACCAGATTCCAGAATTCCACCATCCCTAGACAAATCTACCTCAGAAGAATTAACCCCACTTATAAGAATATCCAAGTCTTCACTTGCAGCAGAACTTTTCAACCTCTTACTAACATGTACAGAATGTTCTGATGTAGTTTCTATTTCGGCCTTCCTTTTTGTAGTAGACTCAAGCCTCTTAAAGTGGCTGTTTAGAGGAGAAAGTAAAGACAACAAAACTTGGGGATCCGGAAGCAACATCCGGACTTCATCCTGAATCTGTGTCTTTAATGATTCCCAGCTGTGCATCATTTGATTGTTTAGGCGAGAATAACTGTCCACAGATTTCAAACAATAATCCAACAACTTTAATGTCTCCAATACAAGCTTCAACGTTCCATGTTTCACAAGAGAATCAGAGTGAAGTAACCCTTTATTAATAACTGCTCTTGTGAAAGGGCGTGCTCCTATGCATTTTAAAAATTTGAACATATTCACCATTGAAAGCAGGTAGTTTATCAAGAAAACTAAATGAAAGCCCATCACTCATGGAGGAAACCACATCTGCAGCTAAAGAAATAGCAGCAAACCTGCAAATAACTCAGTCATCTCAGATGATTATACACAAAGATATACAGAGTCAAAAGATCCAGTGTACTTGTTCTATAAACAATACAAACAAACATGTGAGGTATATTATCGACATACAAATACAGCATTTTCAATTGTTGTTCATGTGCATACCAGCATGACGGCATAACAAATAGCATAAATTAACAAACTATCGCTTAAAAACTCTCACCAGTTATCAGATGCAAGATCTTCGATGCTGTAAGGGAACTCATCCAAATATGCAGAACCAAGTGAAGGACGTCCTCTTACAATGGCCATAAGCAGGCTCTTGTGGTAGGCAACCTCTGTTGCCTTCAATTTCTTCATTAAACCCAAAAGACGCTTTAGATTCCCACGGAGCGGACTTGGATGCCGCTCCAAATGTGGCATCAGTCCATTTACAGGATCAGTACATACGAGAAGCAACACGTTGTGTGCCAACTCTGCTGCATCCCCAAAGTCATCCTTCCCTGAAATGCTAACCAACTGCTCCAAAGTAACGCTACCAAATAACACACTCCTAAGCCCCGGAGGGACCAACGACTCAGGAACAAGCACCCTATCACGCAAAATTGACAGAACATAAACCACAGTCTCCTCATCATCATCCCCGAGCCCCCTCAACACCCCTGAATACATCTCCTTCTGCTGCAAAACCCCCCTCAACAATCTTGGACTCCCAACCTCCAAGAATGACATAGCAAAACCTACAAATGCTTTCCTTGTGGAGTAACTCTTCCTTCTTCTATCAACAAATTTCTTCCTTCTCAACCTCAGTTCCGCCAGCTTAGGAAATCCTGCGAGTTTGAAATCAAAAACCTTGGCCAATTCCCATGCCAACTGCGAATTACGCCTGACAATAGAAGCCAGCAACAAAAGCACCGCGTTCTGCCTCTTGGCCTCTTTACTATTCAGCTCCTTATATAAATCCCCCATCTTCTCCTCAATCAGTGCCCACGCAAACTTATCCAATGCCCGACCAACGGCGCCGCCACCATCACCAACCACATTCCGATTCCAATGCTTCAAAATTGCAGCAACTAAATTCAAAATATGCAAAAACCCGGGTTTCCCTTTGCGAAATTCCCAAGCATGGGAAATTTCAACGAGTTTGCAGGACGTCTCAACATACGCACGTAGAAATTCCGGCCCCAAATCGGATTTGAGGATTTTGATGAACTCCTTGGAGGCCTCGGAAAAGAGCTGCGATTCCAGAGAGTTCAGGTTCCGGAGGAGCTCTTTGAGTTTGGCTTCGTGGTTGATCTTGATAGCAAATTTTGAGAGCTTCTGCTCTTCATTTCCTTCCATCGAGGCTGGAATCAATAACAGAGCCTCGAGTATAACTGAAATAATATGTTCAGAGACAACACAGAGACCTAAACCCTAAACCTCAACTCCCGCCAGCTTGGTTTTATATTTATGTAACTATATATACATATACCCAGCCGTTTGGTGCTCAAAATTAGGAGAGGGCGTGGGTTCGGGTTACATGGGTTTGGGTTATTCGGATCCAGTGCACTTTCATTTAAGCCTTTCTAAATGCTATAAACGTTCTGAGTGGGGTTAGTATTTTGGTAACCAGGTTGTCTGAGATATTGCATCGAGGAAAGAGTATCGAGACTTCCATCATTTTCTGCGTTTCATTTTTCGTAGCGATTCGCCTATTCTTCTAAGATTGAATTATGACTACATTTTGACTTAATAAGGTACTTAATTATTTTTTACACAATTTTGATTTTATTGCGTTGGTATTTTGATTTTCGTATACTATATTAATTATGCTTATTAATGTATTTTGATGTTGTTATATGCGTTTTTTTATGCTATTGAGTTAGATATGTTGGTTCATTATAATAACATCATCTTCTATCTATACTATATAAAAAAAATAATCTTTTTTCACTCACAATGGTGGTTACTTACATCGCGACACCCATTTTTTAGATTATCAAAAAAGTTCTTATATATTTCAACCACACCTACTCAAATTCTTTCTCATCCATATGATTTATACTATCTATTTATACTAATATGAAAGTTTCACCCACATGATTTTTTTTGCTTTATGTCGATAATATCTCTAAGTTAGTTTATTTATATTATTTACATGTTGTTGTTTATAATTATTATTTTATTTATAAATATTTTATGAATATATAAACAATTATCTATTATATGCACGTAAGACAACATGCCATAATAATCCTATTATAAAAGGGAAGGGGTTACAGACTCAAAGTGGTAGTTCTCATACCACTGCTTTAAATGCCAGAAATGCTCTTCCATTGATAGAATCTATTTAACTTCCTAACTCATATTGAATTAACTACTCAATCACCTTATTTAAGAAAATTAATTCTATGAAATTACTATATTCACAAATTTAATTTACTCACTTTAGTTTTATTTTTTTGTTGATTAAATTAAACACAACAAATTAGTATTAATTTTGCATGTATACAAAGTTTTCATTTTAATTAATTATAGTAAAATATGTACAATGTATTGACAATTAATGCATTAAAAGAGGTTGCAAGGCAATAACAAACTTTAATACACAGGAACAAATTATGAGTTTAAATAAAATAAAATATCAGTAAAATTACATGCGCAAGTATTGCGTGTCATGGTGTCTAGTACTATTATAAAGAGAATGAGACTAAAAGGGAAGTTTTCATACCACTTACACCAAAAATTATGTTTTACTCAAATACCCTTCAGATTAATTCAATTTGACCCACTCTCTTAGCCACAATCCCTTTAGAATTATTTTTAACACCACTATACCAAATTATATAATACGAAAAATAACCTTTAATTTTTCAACTTATGTTAAATTAACTACTCAATCAAGTTCCTTTTAGAAATTTAATACCATGCAATTACATTGACTCAAAAATTAAATTTAATCCCATTTTATTTAAGTTTATTGTTGATTAAAATTGAAATAACATAATAGTAATTGTTTTTGCATGTATATATAATCAACGTTATTGATGCGTTCAAAAATATGCACGGGTCCGATGGGTTTGGATAATCATTCGAGGCTTGGGCCGAAACAAATGCAAATCTTGAAGGGGGGGACCTGGAGAAAAGGGGTTAGCACTCTGACACTCAAGTTAGTATTGAATTTATATAAAGCAAAAGAGTAAATAAATACAATTGAAAATCAAGATATGGTAAATAATATGTGTAAAGAGTGTAAGACCACTTGATAATGTGTTTGTAGAGTGCTTAGAGAGTG
This sequence comes from Sesamum angolense, assembly GCA_034509725.1. Classification (NCBI taxonomy): domain Eukaryota; kingdom Viridiplantae; phylum Streptophyta; class Magnoliopsida; order Lamiales; family Pedaliaceae; genus Sesamum; species Sesamum angolense. Next base: position 12,036,090 of record JACGWL010000016.1, read on the forward strand.
TTTAGCGAGTAAGAAATGTATGAGAGATGTGAGGAAGACGTCTTGAGAGTGAGAAAAGTATCATTATGTATCCGGAATCTCCTTTTCCCGAATGGAAATTTGGAAAAATTTCAGATATAAAGTTGTTCTTGTATTGAAATAATTAGATAAACCAAACTTGAACATAAGTACATTCATTGATCATGTATATATATCTATATCACATTCAATGAAACAATTATTAGGAATGATTAAGTACTTAAAGCAGTAAGGACGTGAGTTGTATACCATCAACTCGGTACCAATTATACCTCTTAGTCTATTACACTGTCTTCAGTTAATTCCCCGTCGTTATCCTGACACTTCATAGGGTCCTCTTCGGGATCCTCCTCTGGTTCATCAGGAATCATCTCGACCAGCTGACCACTGTGATCCCTAAGATCATTTACTTAACCACGGAGTTGTTGATTTTCCTATTGAAGTTGTTCAACTTCATCGTTGTGATCTGCCTTCAATGCTCCAACCTCCCAGTTGAGAATTTTGTTTTTGCGATCCAACTGATCAACCCTCTGTTCGTCCCATTGTTCATAGTAGGCATGTCTTGATACGTCGCTCTTCAGTTTTTCCATCTCAGCATTATTATCTCTCAATTGCTATTGTAGTTCAACAATGAGACTAGTAAAGTGCTCATTTGATGACAGATGATGGTTGGGGTTGATAGGAAGCGACATTTTACTAGTATCACACTTAATCGAATTGCAATTAAATATTACTTGCCTTGAAGAAAATGAACGCCCCGTATCAATAGTACACCGGGTACAGCGTTATTTCTCCCAGGATAAGACGGTTACAGTTCTTTCGATTTTAGCACTATACCGAAGAACACCTCGAAAAACACTCAGAAGCTCATTACGAAACTAGAGTTCAAAATCTTGAAAATTTGAAACAATGGCCGAGAGAGAGAGGATTTTGAGAGAAAAGTGAATTGTTGTTTGTTGTTGTTGGTGATCATATGCAAATGAGGATGCATCACCTTTTATAGGCAATTCCAAAAAACACCTTTCACTGCAGCAATTGAATTCTCAATTATTGCATTCAATTTTCCCAAATGAAACAACAATAAACGGAATGATGCAATTGAAGTGCAATCAAGTCCAATTTTAATATTTTTAGTGCATGAAACCGCAACGTATTTTGATTCCAATTTCATTTCTAAAAATTGAAATATGAAAACTTATAAACCAAAATAATTTGAAAAAATTAAGAAATAAAAATCCAAATATTATGCTGCAAAAAAATAAATATTTTAGCTTCTCTTTTCATTTTCTCAACCAAATTTATGGATTTCATGTAATTCAATTAAAATTATAATAATCCCCTACAAATCCATAGATTCAAACTCAAGTTTGTGTGACTTGCTTCAACAATGGTACCTTTCGGTTTAAACCACTGCCTAAGTTATCTAACGTTAGTTATTACCAGGTCAAATGGAACAAAGCCTTGAATTTGAGCCTGTGAATGTGACATCGTCTATCAGTAACAACAAGCCACCGGCTTTGTATTAATCTTTGGGGTTGACACTTAGGTCATGTGTCATAATCCTGTTCATGAATGCTTTCAGAAATAACACAACTCCTTAGTTGCGGCCAAACAACTACATTCACTTAGTTGGATTTCTCCAGGGATGCACTGCTAGCATCTCGTCTAATAGACTTGACCCCATTAGAGCTAAACTCTTACTGTACTTGCAGTACCAGCACCTTCTAGAATTACATGGGATAGAATCCAGATACAAAGTATCAATCTATTTTGGTGCTCTCACATACCCCACGACTTGTTAATACCATATTGAACATTCTTTGTGGGATATCTACTTAGAAAGTTGGGTTGCCATTGTAGTTATATCACTGATGGGTTTTGAGTGTCATCCTCAATTTGGATTTATTTACTTGTGACAGATCTAATCCTTTCGTCAAATGATCAGCTACATTGTTCCTTTGTTCTCACAAAGTCAATGCCAATTACTTTGTCTGAAACTAATTCCCTTATAAACTTTAGTCTAATTTGGACGTGTCGTTTGGTCTTTTGGTTGTATTTACGACTTCTCACCTTTGCAATTGTGGTTTGACTATCACAATGTACAACAATATGTGGAAGAGACTGACTTACAATAGGAAGTGTGATAACAACCCAAATAACCATTCTGCTCAGTACCAGTCGTATCCAACACACATAACGCGGTTTCAAAAGTAGATCGGGTTATCAAAGTCTGTTTTGCAGACTTCCAAGAGACTGCACCCCCACCTAAGGTAAAGATATATCCTGAACACCCATTACTCCTGGAGTTTTTGGCTATCCAGCTAGTATCACTATATCCCTCAAGTACAGCAGGAATCTGCCATTGCGTATGACCAGAGACACCGTGCCCTTCAGGTACCTTAGTACCCTATCCAAAACACCCCCAATGAGTTTTGTCAGGACAACTAGTGTATCTAGCCAACTTAGAGACAGAAAATGAAATATATGGTCTCGTGCTATTTGCCAGATACTATGAACTCCCAATAATTTGGGAATACTTTAGTTGTGCTACCGAAACACCACTTTCATTTTTAAATAAGGTTATAGAAGAAGCATAAGGCGTCATCAGCTTCACCCATATCCTTCATTTCAAACTTATTCTTTAAAAATGACTTGGTTTTGGTAATTATTTTGAAACATGATTATCATTCAGATAAAAAATTAAATTTACCAACATGCTACTAAGACACTACTAATTTCACAAATAGTAGTCAAGCAAGTAATAAATGAGTTTTTGAAAACTCTTATGCCGGAATAAACGCCTGACGCCATGCCACCATACCATCTAACCGTATACCCACAGAAAGAACCTTCTGAATCTTTGCTAAGTAACCATTGAAAACATACTCGAGACATAGTACACCCACTTAGATAAGTAGCGTTCTGAAATGAGATTCAGATCTACGCTTTCTACAATAAGTGTTTTTGTTACCCATGCTCGTTTTCATCATTAGTTATATTTAACACAATAATTAGCACTAGAGCGCTAAATTATTCCAGTGTTAATCAATAACGAAACAATTCGTGGCTTACTTTAGCAACTAGTGTAAGCACACAAATAATCTATTGTTTCTTAGAAGCAAGCAATATAAAACCCCACAGTTGCTTTGTTCCTTGATTTGATGAATAATCGTTTCAACATTTGAGCAACTTATTAGTTCATTGGTGTTATCATGGCCTTGCATTTTTTCCGAATAAGTCAATTTAAAAAAAATGAAACATTAATCAAGTCTCTGATTAAAACCTTTATCCATTTCAATACATTCTTTTTCTTCAAATTGTTGGAAAAATTCAGATATAAAGTTGTTTTTGTATTGAAAATAATCAGATAAAGCAGACTTGAACATAATTACATTCATTGATCATGTATATACATCTATATCACATTCAATGAAACAACTATTAGGAACAATTAAGTACTTAAAGCAGTAAGACGTGAGTTGTATACCATCAACTCGGTACCAATTATACCTCTTAGTCTATTACACTACCTTCAGTTAATTCCCTGTCGTCATCTTGATACTCCATAGGGTTCTCTTTGGGAACCTCCTCTGGTTCGTCAGGAATCATCTCAACCAGCTGATCAATGTGATCCCTAAGATCATTTATTAATCACGGAGTTGTTGATTTTCATGTTGAAGTGTTCAACTTCATCATTGTGTCTTCGCGCCGTCCGCATCAATGCTCCTATCACTCCCATTTGAGAATTTTTGTTGTTCTCCGTCTTCGTACCAATTACAGTGTCAATTGCCACCGGCTACCAAAAACAACTTAAACATACTAATCTCTACAGGATATCATTATGTATTAAAGTTCTTCCAATGTCTATCAGATCTGCTCGTTACGTAACTACATACACAAATCACCACTTTACTGCAATCAGAACATCGCCTGGCGCTCGAAAGAAAGAAATACCAAACACAGACACTCCTCTTCTCGTTCGGTACCTGGGCCATTGTTCGAAAAATTTTCAAGATTTTTGAACTATAACAGATTCATATAGAGTTAACGAGCGGCGATAAAAGTATGTTGATATAAATATCAATTTGCCCGAGAGAGAGAAGCGTATCGTTATGAATAGAGGAGAAAAGCAGGAATAATGGTCGTAGAAGCCAAATGTACTGTTCGTAAGTTCAGTAAGAAAAATGGAGATCATTTTGCAAATGAGGCAATATGACATCCCACCTTCATCCCACCACCATTCCATAAGCCCACCGCATCATTTAAGCATACATTGACAAACAAATCTAAAACAAATATGCGAATAGTCAATTATCGCACAGGACAGTATCAAGACAGAATAAGAACGGATTGATTAACAACTTATCAAAGTGCAAGACAAGAATCAACATTTAGCATGTTTTAGTGCATGAAACCGCAATGGATTTGATCCAACATTCAAGATTCTAAAATTTGAAATCTAAAAACTTATAAACAAATAATTTTGAAAAAATTAAGAATAAAAATCCAAATATTATGCTGCAAAAAATGACAAATATTTTCTCTTCTATTTTCATTTTCTCAACCAAATTTATGGATTTAATGTAATTTAATTAAAATTACAACATGGAAGAGTGACCTGTATTTATAAAAGAGGGGATGCCCCCCCGGCTGGAGTCTGCACATTTCCTCTATTTTCGTGGAGAATGGATAAAAGTTGTTAAGATAAGGCCTGATTTGCTTTTATCTTCGGTTAGTTGTATTGTTGAAGCTTATCTCCGAGTTTGGGAGGAAGTCTTCATCATGAGGACTACTTAGTCAACAAAGAATCCTTCTACTCCAGGAGCTTAGGGCTGCAACGATTCCATCCGCCAGGGAGAGTCCTCCTAGGGCTGATGTGATCCAATGTGGTTGCTGACATATGGGCTGACGAGATACCACGTAGAAAAGTGCTCTGCCACGTGTGTTGGCCTTTTGGACCCAATGTTGGGCTTTAATTACGGTCCGAGTAGGGGGATGCATTGTGCTTGTTGGGTTTCCTGGGCCTTTGCCAATCTGTTTGTTGGGGGACTCCCCCAGGGCCGCCTATCAAGTGTCATTGGGCCTTCTATTTTTGTATTCTTTTTTGGACCGCTTGGACCAGTCTATTTTTATGCACATCAATTATCAATATAACATATATCATATAAAGTGTCAGTTTTTAATTTAATTTGAATAAAATATGCATTAATAATTAATGTATTAAAAAAATTATCAAATAATTTGCGTATGAATTTTCAAGACAATAATAAATTTTAATATGAAAAAACGAATATGAACTTTAATAAAATAAAAGAATTACTAGAAATTATGTTCCATATAGTGAGAATGATGGTTCCATTAATTGTATTTGTTAACTTAGTTGCTGTCAATGAATGGTCCCTTTTTTCCCTTCATATAATATTAGAAGCCAATACATTTTGTATATGAATTATTCTGCACCAACTTGAATTAATGTCAATTGATACGTGGACATTGTTGGCCAGGGTGGGTTGATGGGCATGCATTTGAACTGTTCTCATATTTATGTCTTCATTTCACTTTTGCACTAATTTTAGACATAGACAGTCATCACGGCAACGTGACGGTTCTTAAATATATACCGAATGTCTAAAATATGCATTCGTAAATTATATGTCATATGTTAATTATAAAACTACGGGGTGACGGGACATGAGTTCGTTTCATCGTTTTATCTCAATTCATGACTGGTGTGTAACGAAAAATTAATCTAATTGTACAACTCACTCTTAATCCGCGCAAACAATGGCTTAAGGGCACAATTCACATTTATGCAATCACCACTTTCAAGGTTTTTCTTGTAAACAAAAATGTTATATATACTTTATTATTAAGGAGAACACCTTCTTGGAGTCTCTCATTTTTTGGTCTGTTTTTTTATTTTATTTTATCTATCATCTCATAACTTCCCACTCTCCCACTACCTTTTATCTTTACTTCCCTATTTTTTCATGAATATCTTCTTAACACTATATTATTATAAATTAAATATTAATTTATCAATTTGTATATATTTTACTGAATAATTATTTTTTAAATAGTATTATAAAATTTACATACACACCGTGTGTGCCACAAATAATGAAGTATCAGTACTTTTGCTTTGGATTGTGTGACTTTCTGCATTTTCGAATATTTTTTTATTTGAATACGAATTTTTCAAATACTTATTTTAATAATTAATTGAGAATTGCAGAATGAAAAAAATACTATACTAAATAATTATTGATATGGTGCAAATTTAAATCTACACTATTTATTAAAATGAGGCCTCAAAATAACTAATTTTTGTCGTCAATATATTTTTCTATTAAAATGTTTTTGGTTAACTTGTTTCTGTTTGATAGTAATTATCTTACTTTCAGTATTTAAATTAGGGATAATTACACTAACCTCTCCTGTTATTATGGAAATATACAAATCTCTCCCTCTTATTATGAAATTATATAAACCTACCTTGTTAGTTTATAATCATTACAAATTGGCCCCTCCATTAATCAACCTAATGGTCAATACTGATTTCAATCCAAATATTTATGTAACATTCTTATATTTATAATCAAGTAAAATAAAAAATAACTAAAAAGGCAAAAATGCCCTTATGCTTTTTTCGCCTGACAAAAGACCCCCGTGCTAATAAATATTTGGATTGAAATCAAAATTGGAGGGACCAATTTGTAATGGTAATAAACCAACAAAGTAGGTTTATGTAATTTTCATAGTAAGAGGGGGGTATTTGTATATTCCCATAGTAACAGGGAGGTCAGTAATTATCCCTTTAAATTAAATCGATAAAAGGAAGAATATTGGATGCAATTTTTACGAACTATCGCATTATAAAATCATAAATTTTAATTAGTTAAGATTGAGGCTTTGTGAATCTTTAAAATTGAAGAAAGTGAAATATGAACTCGAAAGGTTTTTTTAAATCTTAAATATTTATATATATATATATATATATTATATATATCATTGTGTGTATTTGTTTCAATATAATTATATATTTTTTAACCATTTAAATTATTTTTACTCTAGATTTTTCTAATTGGATGTAAATAATTAAGAAATTTTAAAATACTTAGTATATAGTTAATTCAAATAATTTTATATTTGAATAATTTATTTACATTTATCAATCGAAAAAAAACGTCCAACAAAAACATTGTTAACTCATTACTAGAGTGCATAAAATTATTTATTAAAATATATAATTATTACTTTAAAAAAACTGTAAGAGATTTTTCATACAAATACAATTACAAAATACTATATAAGTAAATCAACCTACAAACAAAATAATATATAAAATATATTTGACAATGAACAGTAATTTTTATTTTCCAATACACAAAATCAGACATGCAACATATTTTAAATTATTTTAAATTATCTTCAAAACTAACTAAACATACATACTATTTTTATTAAATTGTTTTTTCATTCATGGACGACTACTTCTGTCAAAATGGCTATGTTAGGAGATAATATTTTATTGTAATTACACCTTTTTGATTATATATATATTATATATATATATATATATATTACTTAAATATCTTTTATAAATATTAAAATATTACATGAAAATTTTAAATGAGAAGTAAAATTGAACATTTATATAATTTTTTTCCTTTTAAATCCGAGCTAAATGAGGTCATATTTAAATAGAGAATTTATTAAGGGCTTCTACATATAATTTTTAAACTTTTTTTTAGAGAAAATGTAATTTTGCATTTAGAGGGTATATAAGTGTAATTAACCCTATTCATTATCAATGCTTTTCTATTAAGGGAGAGCACCTAACTGGCGTCTCTCCCTTTTTTGGTTAGCTATTTTTATTATTTTATTTTAATTATTTCAGTAGCTTTTCTTCTCCCTCTCAACCTCTATTTTCTTCTCCCTCTAAACTTTCATATTTTTTTCCCCAATTTTCTCTAAATAACTACTCTCAACCTCTATTTTTTAATTATTTAATAAAAATATATATTTTAAAAATATAATAATTATATCTTAATATTTTAAATTAATTACACATAAATTTTGATGTGCCCCACACATTAATTAAATAATTAAAATTTATAACATAATTATAATGAATCTATACTATATAAAAGAAAATCCATTTGACGTACCAACTTTAAAATGCCCAAATTTACCCTTCATTCATTTCTTCTCTTAAAAAAAATTGGTCAATTTAGTAATTTTAATACTTTTTAATTTATCTATACTATTATAAAGAAAACCCTTTGAGCGTAGCAACTTTAAATTGCCCTATTTTACCCTCAAATTAATTTTTTTTTCAAAACAAATTTGGTCAAAATAGTAATTTAAAATTTTTTAAATAACCTCACAATTTTATAAAAGAGAACTCTGTGAGCGTACCAACAGATTACCCTAATTTATCCTTCATTTCATTTTTTCTCTTTAAAATTATTTGATCAGATTGGTAATTTCAATATTTTTTTATAATTTTATAATTGTTTTCTCCTCATAACCACCCACTATCCCATATTTTTCTTTCTCCTTATTTTTTATATTTTTATAATTTATATTTTTAATATTTTTTTGTTATCATCTCAAAATTAAATTTTTTTTATACGAGCGGAACCACATGCGATAATATCTTGTATATTAAAAGAAAATGCCATCTCTGTAATTTTGAGTCAAACAATCACAATATTTGCTGTCAACAAACTTTCCGATATATAACAGCGCCTCCAAAAGGAAAAAGACTTGACTGAATACTTCCAAACCCCCACCCCACCTCCTACAGTTCAACCCCGTCGTAGGGGCGGACTTTAGCTGCTCCTCCGCGCCCCACCACCGCAACCACATGCCGTTTCTCAACCCGTCTTCCATATTTCCCACCCACAAAACTCTACCAGGTTTTTCTGTTCAATTTCTAATTCTGAACGGTTTTCTCCATGTGTAAATCAAAGAAAATGACGAGACAAGTGATTGAACCCACCAAGCAACCCTCTTCAGTCACCCCAAGATCATCTTCATCATCAAGGAAATCGAAGAAATCCCAGCAGAATTCTTCCTCCAACCCTTCGTTCTCAGCCGGCTCCGACAACTTCGTACTCCCGAGCACAGCTTCCACCTCGAGCTTCTATAATGATTCTCGGAAATCCTCCGCTTCAGACCTCACATCTCTTACCCGCCTCCGGGGTTCCATTCTCCGCGAACAGCCCCACGTCTATGATTTTCAAGAAATTTGCGCCGCGACCCACAATTTCTTGCTCAAGCCACATTCTTCGTCATCGTCCTCCACCGCCTGGCGGTGTAAGATACGTGATCAGACCGCGATGATCATTCAGCGGAGGTTCCGCCGCCAGATGGACACCGCAGAGCTTGTGGATCGTCTTTCGGTAATTTGCAGGAGCCACCATTCTAGTTTGGTGAAGTTGAAAGGTGCTTCTATTTCTGGTAGTTACATATATTTGGTTTATGAGTATGTCCCTGGTGCCAGCCTTGCTGATTGTCTTAGAAACGCTATGAACCCTAATTTTACAGTGTTGTCAAATTGGATGTTGCGTATACGGATTGCGTCTGATATAGCTCATGGATTGGATTATGTTCATAATTCGACGGGATTAGGATTTGAGTTTGTGCAAATCATATAAAGAGTAGTAGCATTCTTGTTGAGGAGCCAATTTTGAATGCAAAGATTTGCCATTTCGGTACATCTGAGCTTTGTGGTGAGGTTGTGAGGGGCGATATCGGCTCTAAGGAGATTAAGAGATCCGATAGTAAGATTAAGAAGTTTGAGGGGACTAGAGGGTATATGGCCCCAGAGTTCCAGAGAAGTGGGATTGTGACACAGAAGTGTGATGTTTATGCATTTGGGGTTGTGATTCTTGAGTTGTTGTCCGGGATGGAGGCGTTAACTTATAGAGTTGATGAGGAGAGTGGAAGTTATGTGAGGATATCGGTGGTGGATGCAGCAAGGGAGGCGGTGGAGGGCGGTGGAGGAGGGGTTAGGAAGTGGGTTGACAAGAGGTTGAGGGACTCATACCCGGTGGACGTGGTGGAGAAATTGGCACGATTAGCATTGGATTGTGTGATGGACGATCCAGAAAGCAGGCCGGATATGGGTAAGGTGGTGATGCGGATTTCGCAGATGTTCTTGGAGTCACAGAGCTGGTTGGAGAACTTGGGTGTTGTCACTGACTTTACCGTTTCTCTGGCACCACGGTGACACCTCCTAACTTGATGATTTTGATACTATCAGTTTCTGTAAGTTAAACTTTGATTGATGAGTGTAGATTATGTATGGATCGACAGCTGACCAGTTGCAATACCTTTTATTTTATTTCTGAAGTTGTCATTCTGTTTCCAAATGTCCAATGAAATATACAAGTTGATTCTTTATTTGAAGCACCAATTTCATTGTGAATTCTGTGGAAATGATTTAGGTGTATGAAATGATTGAACATATAGACATGAACTAGGAATCCTAGTATCGTTGTAAGTCATATTTTTGTCTCTAGATTTTCTCAGAATACGCTGTATCCGGTTGAGGAACAACATAGAAAAGGCCGACAAGAATGCCTGAAAGGTTCACAGTAGAATTCTCCTGCTGGTGCATGATGTTATAATCAGCCTGTTTCTGTTTCTTTGAGAATGCCCGTGTCTATGGATTGAGGATTCAAGAAATATCTGTCCGAACCAGGCAACAGCTTCTAGATACCTTATGGATTCAGGCCTCAGTACGTTAGAACCAAAATCCTATGAATTAGATGAAAGCAGCATCATCAGATACTGCAAATTTCTTGGCATCTTAGGGGTGTAATTTTCTTTCTATACGTATGTGATTGATTTTCTCCCTTGCTCAAAACTGTTCCTGTTTCAAATATCTTTATGAAAAGCCCCCATGTTTGGATTCAATTTTGGGCATTTCTCGAGATATGACAAAACATATTCGATATTTGTTTTTCTCATTTTTTACACCTTATCATTCCCTTTGTTTGGTTTTTTGTTTTGTTTTGTCTTGGTATTTCCTGAGACAAAACAAAACACACGCAATGTTTGTTTTTCTATTTTTTACGCCTTATCTACGTGTTTTTTGGTTTTTGAATTTTCTATATATAATAATATATATATATACATACACACATATATAAATATAATATAAACAAGACATGATTTGACAATAGATAGTGATTTTTGTCTCCAAAAAATTCAACATTAAACATACAACATTTATATATATATACATATTTATATAAAAAATATAAAAGAGATATGATTTGACAATGAACAGTAAATTTTTGTCTCCCAAATCCCAATATTAAACCTACACCACTTATTTTAAAATATTTTAAATTACCTTAAAATACAAATCCAAACATATCATTATCTCAAACACACACTTATTTATCTCTATTTTTCTTTCTCTATCTCAAAAACACCAAAACAAAACGCTCCAAAACCTAATCCAAATACTATAAATATATTTTTTTTTTTGAGTTTCCTATATATAATATATATGTACACACTTATATATATATATATAATATAAAAAGATATGATTTATTAATTGGGGTAATTGCACTTATAGTCCCACAGGATAAGGGGTGTCGCACTTTTGGTCCTCTGCTTTCCGGGGCCAATAGATTTGGTCCTCTACTTTTCGAAAATTTGCACATTTAGTTCCACTCATCTCCTTTTGCAAACTTTGTACAGTGCTCGGCCAGAATGATATCAGAGCCTAGGTTTATTGAAGAAAATTGGTTAATATTATATCTAGATATTTTTCCACTAACGGAGGAGACTTTTTCAAGAAAATGGAACCGAACAAAAGTTCGAGTTACAATGACAACAGGGAATATTTCCAGACTCTGGAAAGACAAAGAAAGAACTTCCTTGGGAAATTCTGAAAAAAATGTGACAACGGTCCTAAAAGGATTGACTGGAAACTTCTTTCGAAGGAAGAGGTTGAAGAAGAGTTGAGGGCTTTGGAAGTCCGTCAACATTTACCAGGGAAAGTGGTGAGGCGTTTGCATTCCACCGAAGTACATGGTACAATCCCAGCCAGAAGAAATGGAAAGGGTAAATTCTTGCACCAATTCATCTCTAAAAATTATGATTAGAGGAATTGCTTGGAAAGAAATCGAGGCCGATACCTCGAAAATCTCTCAAGATCTGAGGGAAATTCAGAAGACGGTTCAAGACTATGGACATAGGTTATCTAACATACCTATGAAAATAGATTCTTTGTGCCACAAGATGGACGAGATTCTTAAGATCCTCCCAGATCTACACAAGAATCTTACAGATCTGAAGATATAAGTTGCAGATCTAAAAAGAAGCCAACGGGAGAACCCTGAAACATCCATATCCAGGCAAGAGCGCATCAGGGACGCCCTTGGAACAGTACCTCTTTTACATCAGAGAGGGAAGGCGAAAGAAATTCCCAAGCCAAAGACTCGGGATGAACAGATCCAAGAAATCCTTAACTCCATAAAATAATGGAGGTAACCAGAGCGGATCTATCAGATCTACAGAATTGGCTGAATCATTTTCCCAACTTGGGATTGTGGAATTAGTCAATGTTCAAACCAATGAAGTTACTCCAGCACTACCACCGCCGGAGGGGAGCACATGTTCCAACGAGGCTCCACAAGATCACTCGATGAGAGAAAGTGCAGATTTCCACACCAACGCGACACCAACGTTTGTGGGAACCAGACTTCGAGAGAATCCAGGGAGAAATCCTAGAAGAGCACCTGAAAATACACCTTGGGCAAGAACAATGCTTCAGCCCTTGCATTCATATGGTGCTTTACTAAACCTGGATGTTATCGACTTCCGAAACATAGAGAAGTTGATAGATGAATGGGTAGCAGCCATAAAGATAGCAGCAACCACCTTAGAACTCGATAAAGAAAACTTCATAAAATTAGTGGAGTTGAGCTTGGAGGGTTCTGTGAAAATCGGATGGGATAATACCCCAGCTGATACTAAAGCCAGTATCCTTGCCGGAGATTCCAAAAGTGCAATAGCAGATTGGCTAGGAAGCTTATCAAGATCATTTCATCGGAGATGGATACTTCGAAGGAAGTAGAGCAGAAAAGGCTAGAGAATATGCACAAGCTCTTTTAGCCTTGAATTAAGAAGTATTTGCGCGATAGATGAATATATCTATTAGTTTCGTAAGTATTTCTTTCAGAGTGGAGTAGCAGTGGAGGTTGCAGCTCCAATGTTCTTTGCAAAGATCTGCAGTCCATGGAGGGAAATGTTGATCCAATCGTACAAAGTACCTGAGGGACAGATGGATTCAGTAGCAAGAGAATGTCTTTCCTCAAAGACAAGTTGAAGGATTGGTGTTATCAAGCATCCATCCAGAAAAACATGAAAAGGCTGAGAGGTACAATTAAACGAACTCCTCTCTGTTGTGATAATAACGATTTTCCTACTATTATAGGAGAATCAGGTGAGCCAAGAAAAAGGAGGAAACAGAGTAATGACTCATACTCTAGGAATTCCAAAAGAACTCTTTTCAGGCGAAGATCATGGTGGTCCAAAACAAAAGCCAGAACATACAAATCTGGGCAAAGGAGCGGACCAACAAGGGCTTCATCCCAAGGATCTAGACAAACAGATACAAGATCCACAGGAAGAACCCCTACGAGAAGAACTTTCAGACGGACCCATACCCGAGCTAATGAAAGTTTCAAAGACTGCAACTGCTGGACATGTGGAGCAAGAGGACATATAGCTCCAGACTGCCCGCAGAAACGTGGTGAATAAGAAAATTCGAAGCCACAAATGACATCCTAGACGCGGTCTACTATGGAGAATTGGTACCAATATACCAATTTGAGATCTTCCTTCAGACGAAAGCGTCTATGAAGAGGAGATAGAAACTGATTCGGATGGATCTTCAACCGAGTCAGAATAATTATAATGAAGGGGATAGGCTTCAAACCTCTGAAAGCCTGTCAGGATTCTTTTCCAGAATGACGGTGTCAAACAAAACTATAGAAAGAATCATGCGACAAGATTCCAACCTCAGTCCATATGATGGATTCAGAATTGGAGGGATTGGTAAAGTCCTCAACCAAATAGGACTAAACCAGAGAAAACATCACATAATCTACAAAGTAAATTCAGGTGAGTTTGCTATTCCCATGGAATTTACTAGTAATGTGATGGAAATGCAGCTTATTCCTAAAGAAGAAATTCTTGAAGAATTAAGTAGGCTTAGAGAAGAAATTGCAGTTACTATGAAATGAATCCACATAGGAACTATTGAAGTAGTAATAAAAGCAACTTTTAAGGAAGGAATTGATTCGAAAATACATTTATCAATAATGGATAGGAGAATCAATAACTTAAGAGATGGTTGTCTTGGAACAATGATAGGTAATCTGTATGCAGGAAAATTGATGTTTGATATTCATCCTAGGATCGCATACAACCTAGCTGACCAAGATTTCAGTAGAGTTTTAACCCTTCATCAGGACTTTAAAAGAAAAGATCTAATGAAAGAAGATAATAGACCATATTCTATAACTTATAGAATTGCGTATGCCCTTTCCAACACACATCATTCTGATTTATTCCTTAGGAAAGAGTATATCGAAATTCCCAGAATTTTCAAGGAATTTGCTAAGGTAATGGCACCAGATCCAATTAGGATACCTAGAATAGGAGGTGTCGATATCGTTATAAAAGATCACCCAGTCTTAGATCGAACAATGAGTTCTAGGACTGAGTTTAGTAGCAGGATGTCCTTTTCGGAAGATAGGATAATGGGCTACAAAGGAAAAGAGAAAGACTTGTCAAGGGTTTTGACTCCTCAAGAAATTAGGGTAGATAATGTAAAACTTAAATGCCCTGAAAGATGGAAAGAAATACAAGTTATATTTGACATCACTAAAAATGAAAACTTTTTTCCTTGTGATGACTTATATCATTTGCAGCAGCCTGTTGTTGGTAGATATGAAGGCATGTTAGAAATAGCAGGCCATAAAATTCTAGTTGCAGGTGTTGCAGGACGAGAGAATGGAAGTATTACTTTGGGGTTAAGTTTCCTCGAAGATCATAAACCATGGGGAAGAAAAGGGAACGGTATGGAATTCAGCCTTGATGGAGTTACCATAAGGATTGAATGACAAGCCCCTTTTCTATATACATATCTGTGGGTATGTTATATGATCAATATAGGATAGAATATTTTGCAGCTTATATTGACTTAGGATCAGGAATTTGCACAGCCAAACCTGGAGTTTTCCCTAATGAAGTAAGGGAAACCTTACCTGTTATTGCAGGAAGAGATTTTTCACAAAAAATCCTAATACTCAATACGGGAATTCGAGAAGCCAAAATCATGATCGGATGAGCATTTGGAACACCCTGGTTTAGGGTAAAAACACCTCCCATTTACTTTCATGATACAGGAGCTGATATCTTGCTAGGTAATAATTTTATTCAAACATTTGCAAGGTATATGCAGGATAATCAGAGAAATATGTTAATCTTTACTACTAACTGTGGTAGTGAGATACATGTTTTCCGAAGAGAAAAGGCATTTAACAGGATAATGCCTATAAATTTTCGCAGCAAGCGTGGTGATGTTGATGCCAAATTAACTCATCCAAAAATGCAGGATAAAAGAAAATTCGGTAACGTTCTTTTGTCTTTCAGGCAACAGTGACTCATCGATAGCGATAGCTTCTACAAGGAATCTGAGGAAGAAATTGAGAACCTCAAGGAAGCCTTGGAGAAATTAAAGACCATGGACATAAGCGAGGAAAGCAAACTTTCTCTCGAAAATGTCAAGAGGCTCATCCAGAGAAATTTCAGCGAAAACCCTCTGGCATGGTGGGATAGGAATAAGATCGAAGCTACTCTTAAGATTAAAGAAGAATGCAAGTATGAGTATGTTCGATACAAGCCCATCTAGATGAACATGGAAGATAAGAAGGATATGCAAATGATTATCAAGGAGCATATCAATCTTGGACTCATTGAGCCTGGAATCTCTGCATATAGTAGCCCTGGATTTCTGGTAAGAAACCATGGTGAGATAAAAAGAGGTAAACCCAGGTTAGTGAATTGATGGTTATTACATCCCTAGTAGATATCACTTAATTGATTGCATTAAAGGTGCAAAAGTGTTTTCCAAATTTGATTGCAAGTCTGGTTTCTATCAGATTAAAATGGAGAGCGAATCAAAGAAATTTACTGTATTCTCCACACCACAAGGTCAATATATCTGGAATGTATTACCAATGGGTCTAGCTAATGCATCCCAGATATTTCAAAGAAAAATGGATAATCTTTTCAAGAATTATTTCGAGTTTATGTTTGTCTACATCGATGACATACTGATTGCATCCAAAAATATGAAAGAACATATCAAACATCTAGAGATATTTTCTGATGCATGTTATAAGGAAGGTTTAGTACTTTCTGAGAAGAAAGCTACTATAGCGTCAATAAAATCGAATTTTTAGGAATTCTTATTGACGAAACAGGTATTGAGTTGCAGGGGCATATTGTGGAGAAAATCCGCAATTTCCCGACATACTCAAAGATAAGAAGCATTTACAAAGCTTCTTGGGAGTGGTAAATTTTGCAGGTATCTTTATAAAGGATCTCGCAAAATACAGAAAGGATTTCCGGCCACTTTTGAAGGAACAGAAAGTGCAAAGTGGGAATGGGAGAAAATCCATACACAAAGGATTCGTGAGCTAAAACAGGCTTGCAATAATATGTCAAAGCTTGCAATACCGCAAGACAAGGACAAATTGGTAGTCTACACAGACGCCAACGACTATAGATGGGCAACGGTGCTCATGAAAATGACTACTACAGGGGAAGAACCTTGTAGATACACTGAAGGATTGTTCACCGAACAACAAGCCCGAGTGTGGCACATCAACGAGAAAGAGTTCTTTGCGGTTTGAAAGGCTTTTAAGAAATGACCTTTGTTTTTACTTGCAAAAGAGTTCACTTTGAAAGTTGATAATACTAATGTTAAAGCTTTCTTGAAAAATAAATTAGAATCTAAGATTGAGAAAGCGCGTATTATCAGATGGCAAGTTGAGTGCCAATATTATTGTTATAATATTGTTGTTATAAAATCTCATGAGAATGTTCTTGCAGATTTCCTGACAAGAGATGGAGGCATTTGAAGCAAACTCCATCATGTTGAGACTTAGGCACCTCAGAGAAAACCTCGAGGAGCTTAACAAGAAGTTTGGACAGCTAGCTGTAAATGCTCAAGTAGCCGGACAAATCCAAAGAGCTGATCTTGACACTGTCTAGATCGCAATAAGAACGACCATGGTGGCCTCAACCTCACTATGGAACGACCTACAAGAGCCAATTCGAAAGGCATCATCTTCGGAGATGACTAACGAGTTGAGAAAGCATGACACTAAACATGCCCTTAGAGTACAGGACTCTAGACCTGTAGCGGCAGATTCAAGTACTGCTTGCACAAGGCCATCACCAGACTCTGGTGTAATGGCGACAAACGAGTCACAGGGAGTACAAACCTCTGATGATTCGAGTCAACCCAGCGCCTCTGGGGTTAAAGAGGAAGAGATTAGCCTTAGGCCAATGACAGGCACTTCTAAGGCTAATACTAATGAATTATCTTCTTCTTCTTCTGCTTGGCAGGTGTATCAACGGATGTGGAAAAAATTAATTTCCCGCAAAGGAGTTAACCCAAGCAAAACCATTATCGAGACATCCGGAAAATATAATAGGGTCTGGATGATGGAAGGGTCTAAACCCGAAGAAGTCCTAGAGTGGTATGAGTTTGGAGCTCTTGCTTCGGTTCATACTATGTTACCAAGTTTTCCGAAAATTTCAAAATTACCGGATTGGATTAGTGGGGCAGTAGATGATTCATGGCAAAACAATCCCCACCTAAAAAGAGGAGATATCTTGGAGCTAAAATTTATTTCAGCAGCTCCAGAAAATGCAGGAAAAGGGTCTCATCCAGCGTTCCATTTCATCAAACTGCAGAGACCAGACATGGTAGCTTTTAATAGAATTAAAGCTGCCTCAGAAGAAGCTCCACTGGTGTTGGCTATTAGCGAAGACGACATTTCCACCAGAAGAGCTTGGGGTTTATGGGTCTGTCTCACTGAGATGGACAAAGTCAAGTATCCATTCAAAATCTTCTCCAACAAAGTGAATGGATCGTTCCTGTTAAACTCCATGACGGGGAAAAGTACTGAATTTGCAGAAAGCATGTTCGAGAAAAAGAGGATGCTCATATGGGAGAATAAGCTGCCTGCAACTGAGGTCACAAGCATGAAGACATGCAACATGCTGCATGTTGGGCAATGGCATAACCATGTGTGCCCTTGCTGCGAAAAACAAGAAAAGCCACTGTTCAGAACGAAGATACGGGTTACCCAAAAGAAACCTGAACCAAAATCGGACAAGGGTAAAAGGAAGAATTTTTACAAGGAAAAGTAAAACTCGAAGATTGTAAAAATTCAAAAAGAAGACTGTCGGCAAAAAAACGACAAAAGCCAACAGTCAGAAGGAGCCAGCTAGCAATTAAATGGCCGACACGCCATCATGAATACCAGCTGGAAAGGACGATGACAAATGCAATGATGTCATCCAGATGACGAACGCAATGACGTCATCAAAAACAAGTTTGGAATCCGCATTTGACGTCCGCGGATGGTTATAAATAAGGAAGCAGCGAAGCAGAAGGGGATCATCATAAATTTTCTCCTACTCTTCAAAGCACAATAATCTGAGTCTTTCAATCCTTGTATCTTTTATCTTTCAGTTCATGGGGGTTTCCCCAAAGAGTCTAGCCCTCTATACAATGGGAGGCTAAATAGTTGTCTCCTCCAACTGATGAAATAATATCTATGTAATATTGCCTATATTTCTTCAATAAAAGAAAGGCTTCTTTCCAAATTGCTGTCCAAAATTACATTAAGTCGTTGCATCGGAGTATCTTCTGCACCCTAAGGTAGGAAACGAAATAGGGTTGTGTTGTTTGTTGCTGAAGGAGCCAAGTATCTGCGAACCATCTGCTGCGGTTGTGTGGTTGGAGGAAGTCCGTAAAACCGAGAGCTTGGAATACCCGGGAACAAGGCGGTCAGAAAAAGGTACGAATTTATGGAAGCTTAATTTATTTCGGAAGCATGATGGGCCAATTTCCGAGCATTAAGGGAGTAAAACAAAATGTCTTGAGTTTGGGACTAATGCTGTCAAAATGCTGAAAACTTCAGGACCATATGTGTCGACCAAACAAAGCGCGGACTAAAGTGAGAATGGCCCTATCTAACGGGACTAAAAGTGCAATAAACCCTTTATTAATTCATTGTTTTCAGTTCATTCCATCTCAAAACTTAAGAAGTTGAGAAAATTTTGCATGATGAACATTTTTTGCATTGCCTTTTTGGGATGTAACCGACCACTATAAGTAGTTCCATCCAGTTCATGAGGAAATTGATGCTCTTAAGTCTTTACACTTGGTTCAACGTTCAGACACCCGAACCATTTGGCACATAATGTGATGTTCAAAGCAGATATCTCTATACTGGTCTTGTATATGATGTATTATGATGGTGATCAGATGGATCAAAGTCAAAAGAATTATGCAATCCAACATGTCTTTTAGCATGCAAGTCTGGAAGCACGTCAAACATTTCGGGAGATTCTACTGTCAGGTCTCCCTCTTTCTCTTGGTGCCGAATCGTATGCCTCCCACCGGTCAGGAGACCAAGACTGACTTCAGTTTGTTGATGTCTTGGTCTACCACATCCTTATTTTCTGGGACCCGTTCTTCATGATCATATCTGCAGTCAAATTTCATTCCGGAAATGCCATTTTCATTAAAATTAAGATGAATATTAAGAGAAATAAGATTTCAGATAATTACACTCCCCTCTTTTGAAATTATTGTAATTACACATAGACTCTTTATAATTTGGGAAATTACATCCGATACTACTGAAGTTTGCTTCCGTCTAACAAATAAGTCATCTGTTAGTTAAATTCACCAAATTTGTTGAAATTAACAAAAAATCAAGAAAAAAATCTATAATTACTCCAAATGGACTTATTAGTGACTTATCGCTGGTCAAATAAAATTTTTTACGATCAAATTATCCGCACATGTCTTCACACGTTAATGCATATGAGAAGGTATATTAAGGATATAGTTTAGTCCAAAAAATATTATTTGACCTGCAATAAGTCAGTTTTAAGTCAATTAAGGATAAATATAAATTTTTATTTATTTTTTTTTTTTGTTAATATCAGCAAATTCAGTGATTTTTAACTAATTAGGGGATTTATTTGTTAGACGGAAGCAAACTTCTAAGATGCTAGATATAATTTTTTCAAATCATATAAAATTTATGTGTAATTACATCAAACGTTAAAAAAAAAAAAAAAAAAAGAATGTAATTATCCCACGAGATTTCGTGTGTGGCAGCAATTGTCCTTATCACAGGAGTGAATTTTGTATAATTTGAAAAGGAAAATTACAACATCGTTACTGATAAGGTACCTAATAGAAAGATGAGGATGTCATGTCTCTCAAGAAGTTCAACTTGCAACAACAACAACAAACCTTCACGGGCGGCGCAGAGTGTTCTCAATTCTCATGGTAATCTTTTGACGTTTAAGTAGTGGGGGAGAAAAAAACAGGTACTTTGTCTTGATTTGTGGTTGGAGAAGGGGGATTAAAGTTTTCTAATTTTTTTCTTTTTTTTGTAATTCTATATAAACTTTTAACTATTGGTCCCTCCATTATTTTAGTCCCCCCCCCCCCCCCCCCTATAATGTGATAATGTGAGTTTAAAGTAATAAAATCTAATATATATAAAGGATAGATTACATTTCATTCCCATCAGGTTTGATATAATTACATATAAACTTTCTATAATTTAGAAAATTATATTTACTTAAATTTACTTCTATATAACAAATAGGTTCATCCGTTGTCAAACTTCATTGAATTTGTTGATATTATAAAAAGAATTGGAAAAAAGTCTATATTTACCTCCGATTGAGTTATTACTGATTTATTGCGGGTCAAATAAATATTTTTATGATCAAATTACCCTCATACGTCTGTGAGCGCTAATTTTATGGTGTTTGAAAATCAAAATACAAAAAATTATCATAAATAAAAAAATATATTTGATAGATAAAAGTGGGTACAATCTCTAGTTGATCCTCTAATTCTTCTCTTTAAGAATACATTTGATGAATTCAAAAATAAAATCTTCTTGTAGATCTTCCTTAACTCGAATTTGAATTTCTATAACGTTAAATTCGAGGGCTAACGCTTGTAATACCGAATTAAAAGATATAATCTTGACTTAGAATTTGATAATTTGGAAGTAGATTTGCCACTTGGATCTTCTTGAAAGGATATTTGACTATTTTTATAACGTTAATTCGAGGGCTTAATACATGTAATCCGGAATTAAACGTTATAATTTGTAGTGCACCTTTGACGAAAGAGTCAGCCTCTGCCTTGAACGTCCTTGAATATTCTTGCACTTGAGGAATTGCATAGAGGGAATTATTTGCGTTCTTCCCTTACTTTGCTCTTCGTTCTCTAGCTCTCTACATGCGTTTTGAATGAGCTATATGGACCCCTTATATAGGTGTTAAATAAGTAGAGTTGTAATACACCTGAACACCTTTTGTATTATCTCTTTATAATTTAATTAAAGAGATAAATACATTATATATTTAAAATGACATGATTTATCAATTTGTTATTATCTCTTTAATATTTGCATTTAAAAAATAAATAAATATCACAAATATTTATCTTGATTTGATTGGAGCGTACATGCAATTGCTCCACATAGCGCGTTCTGATTGGCTGGAATCTTTGACTACAAAGCATGATTTGATTGACTGGAACACTTCATTTTGTCACTTATCGGCCATTAATTTGATGACAAAATATATCAGAATATCAATTAAATTGACTATTTATACTTGAAATTAATTTAGTAAATTCTAATATAAATAAAAATTGATAATCAATATATTATTTACACTTGTCATCATTCAATTGGACATGAAATTTTACATGTCAACAACGTCTTCACGCGTTAGTGCATGAAAGAGGTATATCTTCACCGTTGTAATGGTAGTTTAGTTGAAATTTTTTATTTAACATGTAATAAGTTAGTAATAAGTCAATCGAGGGTAAGTATAATTTTTTATTCAGATTTTTGGTTAAAAATAGCAAATTTGGTGAATTTTGATGAATCAAATGACTTATTTGTTAGATGGAAGCAACATTCAGAAGCATTAGATGTAATTTCCCAAATTACATAAAATTTATGTATAATTACACCAACTTTAAGGGGAGTGTAATTATCCATATATAAATGTAAAAATTTGAAGGTCTTTAATTCATTTGAGTACATGTAATTGCTTATAATAGTAATTGTTTATGATGAAATTTTTACGACTTCAATGAATTTGTACAAGTAATTACTCATAATGTGAAAAATTAATTTTGGTATACATGTCAAATTATTAAATATATATAGTATTAAATTAGAATTAATTGAACATTAATAAAAATATTATTTAATAGTCTTTTTCCTAACGAGCGGTTTTCCTTTAATTTCCTTATGAAGTGTTTTCATATATGCTTTGGTTTTCATATAAGATTTAAAGCTAAAAATTTAATTTTTTTTTTTAATGCCTTTTCTTTTCAAAAATTCCCTTTACAATAAAATTACGCTAAAATGCATTATATCCCCCTGTGTTTTGTTGAAAAAGTTAAAAACTCTATTGTGTTTTAAAAATAGCTAAAAAACTCCCTGTGTTCTAATAAACTCAGCAAAAAAACCCCATTCTGTTATAATTAACGGAAGGCGAGATGTACGCGCCTGAAGTGCATTTTGGCTTTATTTTTGTGGATTTTGACATTTTTATGGTCTTTAATTGACTAAAATACCCCTATATTGTATCTAAAATTACTATAGTCAAAATGACTTTTAAGTTTAATTTTTTTTTGTATTTTTCTCTCCTCTAAAAATACAAATATTAATAATTATAAAAATGATATAATATTAATAATTTACATTATTATTTAATTAAAATATTTAAATAAATTTATACTTAAATTTAAAATAATTATTATAATTATTAAAACTAAAATTTAAAACTTTCCTTTAATTATATTTAAACATATTTCAATGAATTACTTTTATAAGTAATATGATGTTTTAGTTATTTTAAAATTATAAAATTTATTCTTAATTAATTATATGTTAAAAATTCTTTTTAATTAAGTAATATATATATATATATATAAATAAATTTAAGTACAATAATAATTTAAAATTATTCTTAATTAATTATATATTTAAATATAATTTAAATTATTCTTAATTAACAAAAATATTTAATATATAGTTAAATTAATTTTAAAAATTAAAAAAAATTGGGGGCGGCGGCCACGGCGGCTGTCGCCCTTCGTCATTATCACGTCGCCCATATCAGATCTGCCGTAGCCCAGATTTGGGGGCGACGGCCTCGAGTCTTGTCTTCTTTCGTTTCCTATTAGTTCTTGACTTCCTCTTTGGTCGAGCTCAATTACATCGATCCTGGATGGTGGCGCGGGCCGCGGTTGGCGAGGGGAAGGAGGGAGGCAGGGAGGAGGGGCAGGCGGCGGGGTGGGGGTGGGCGGCGGGTAGGGGAGATTGGGGAGGGGCTAGGTAGCAGGGGGTGGGGTGGGGGTTGAGTAGATATTTTTTTTTAATAAAAATAATTTTTTTATAATTTTAAATTATTTATATATAATATAAATTAAGTAATTAGTTGAATCCAAACCTTTCATTTTTTTTTAAATCTAATGGTTGAGATTAATTCATTAGATCTAACGGTCATTATTTGATCAAAGAAGATCCAACGGTTACTAAAAAAAAATATATATATATATTAAATAAGGGTATAACGGTCATTTTGTAAAAAAAGTTAACACCGTTAGTTATCTTTAACGGAAATGGGCGATTGAGGTACATTTAAAAAATATAAGGGGTTTCTAGCCTATTTTTAAAACAGAGGGGGGGTTTTAGCGGACTTTTTAAAACATAGGAGGGTTTCATGCATTTTAGCCATAAAATTAAGGGTATTTATATTATACTATAAATACAAGGGGTGTAAAATTAATTCTACTTCCTTACTTACCACTGATTTGTGGTACAATTTACTTGTAAGGTTAATTTAGTAATTACAAAATAATTTAAATTGAAAGGTCACGATCGTTCTTTGTCACTTATGGAAATGCTTTGACTTTCCTTTTGAACCAACATTTGATTTAGCTTTTTGTCTCCATCCTACTTTTATAGGATAAATGCAAAATTTTGTACCGTAATATAGGTCATTTTGCGATTCAGGCATCATACTTCTATAGCAGACATTTGATACCATAGTTTACGAAAGTTTCAAGTATAGTACCTTTGTTTCTAATTTGACACTTTTAATACCATGCCTTATCTTTGAATATATCATTTAGCCCCAAAAAGTTTGATTTTTCGCAGATCTAGTCTCGTGTCTTTGAAAATGGTATTAGAGTCTTGGTTTATTAAAAAATATATATATTTATATTACATTTAGATACTTTTTCACTAACGGATGAGACTCTCAAGAGAATGAAATCGAACGAAAGTTCAAGTTGCAATGATAACATCGAATATTTCCTCATTCTGGAAATATAAATAAGGAAATTTCTCATGACAATTCTTGAAAAATATTACAACGGTTCAAAAAGGATTGACATGGATTTTCTCATAGAAGAGGAAAGAGAGGAATGATCATGGAATTCAAATCCCTTGAGACATTTAGATCCAAACAAGAGCAAATTAGGAATGTCCTTGGACTAGTATCTCTTCTACATTAGAAGGAAAAGGCGATGGAGATTCCAAAGCCAAAGACAATAGACGATATGATCCTTAAAGCCATCAAATTCATAAAATCATGAAGGTAACTAGGGCAGATCTATAGGAATTGGTTGAATCATTTTCCCATCTTTGGATTGTGGACTTAGTCAATATTTAAACTAATGAATCTCCAGCAGCTACCACCGCGTAGGGAAGTATAGGATCCTTCACAGGATCATCCAATGAGAGAAGTATGGATTTCCACACCAACGTGACACAAATGTTTATGGGAACCAGAACTAGAGAGAATCTAAGAAGAAATCCAAGGAGAGTACTAGAAAATACACATTAGGATAAGGACCATGTTCCGGCCCTTGCATCCATACGACACCATACTCAACTTGTAGCTATGAAGTTATCAACAACTACTCAAGCTGATAGATGAATAAGTTCATTTCAAGGTGCTTGGGAGAACTCTCTGTCATATAATGACAGGGGACAACTCCTCTTTTGGAATCCACCGTCCTCGATACATACTCCGACTGCACTGGATAAGGCTTATGATGACCATATGATGACCATGCCTTACGATACAACCACCGCTTGCCATATCCAAGATACAGTCTTTGTATACACGTGACTGCCATGATTCCTCAAGTCAGAGGACTAATTCTCGTATTATCAAAACTGGAAATCCTAGTCATACCGACCAAGTCAAAAGGACATTTTCTAACCAAACTACCTTTATAAGAATGCTCTTCACATGTATTGGCGTGTGAAATGAAGATGTGTAAAGTCAATTTCAGTAATAATAAGTCAACTAGGATGAATAAATCTTTATTTAAATTTTTTTTTGCACGTTGTAGATATCTCTATTCAAAATTATAACTTAAAAATTAATTTACTATTTATAAAAATAAATTTTTTCTAATTTTATTTAAGAAATAGATTTGATTTGTTATAACACATTTATTATTGTTAATTATTTAAAATAAATCATATCATAATTAGACTTCTTATGAATATTCTAATTATCCTTAATTTAAAGATATTATCCTATTATATAGTGTAGTTATTAATTGATTTTATTAATTATTATGTGTTCAGAATGCAGTTAATTGAGTGGCCATTTGCCATTTTTGGTACTGATCATTGTGCACATCGTTACTACATGTATATAATAAATCTTTCATATTTTAAAATATATTATAAATAAGAGTAAAATATATAAATTAATATATATATTAATAAAAAGAAAGAATGAAACAAATAATAATTTATCAATGAATATAAATTTTAAAAAATTGAATAAGTTAGTTATTTTATCATGAAGTACATTTTTTACTTCACAAAAAATTGGTACGATGATATTATTAATAACCGTCTGCAAGTATGAAGGGATTGTAATGATTACTTCTCATATTAGCTATCTATTATTATTCTATTATAATATAGCTTATTAATTGATTTTGTATTCATAATTATATGTGCTCAGTTTGTAATTTATTAATAATTATATGGTTCTACAAATTGTTAAAATAATTGATACTGAGGTATAGTATGATTTTTATTTTATGAGATGGATGTTTTCACAATTTCATTGAGTGGAGATTTTTCTACGTGAATTGTTGTTATTATTATTATTATTATTATTTTAATTTTGATTATATTCAACAATGGGCTTAAATTTTATTTCAATTACAAATAATTATAAAGGATGATTAAAATTGACTTTTTGTTAAGTTCAATAAAATTACACGTAAGTTTTTTTAGTTTGAAAAATTATTAGTAAAATTATAGTTACCCGTAAATCTTATGTGCCTAAAACATCCCTCCATTGTTAATAAATAATTAAAGTTGTTGACATTAACAAATAAAGAAATGATCTCAATTAATTTATGACCAACTCATTACAAATTGACTTATTGTAGGTTGAGCGAACATTTTCTAACCAAACTTGACCTTCAATAAGTCAAAGCAAATGAAATAAGGTAAATATAAATTAATTCTATTTTCTTGCTAGGGATATATTAGACGAAAATGTAATTTAAATGTAAACACAGGGGTGGAGGTGTAATTACATCATTATAATTTAGAAGTTGTTTTATTATTTATATAGAAATAATTTTCAAGTTTTATTTAAAAAATTTATTTGTTATAATTTTCTGCACATGTTTATTAGATACTTTTGAAAAGTAATAAAAAATTTATCTCAAATGCAAATAATTGTAATTTACACAAATTTAAAAAGTAAAAAATGTAATATTATAGTTTATTATACTTTATGCTATTTGTATTACTTCAAATATAAATAGTTATAATTTTAAGAAATATTTTCTCAATTTTTTATTTAAAACTTAAGTTTATTTACTATAATTTGTGGTTAAAGTAATATTTTCAAACAAAAAAAAATAATTTAAATTTGTCTCATCTACAGATAATTATAAGGGATGGTTATCCACCTGAATTTTGGTGTAATTATGTAGTTTTTATGTGATTTGAAAATTATATCTAATATCCCTTGCCTCTGATTTTGTCTAACAAATCCTCCATTAAAAAAATTTCAACGAACTACAATATTAAGTTAATTTAAGTAAAATATGTATTAATAATTAGTACATTAAAAAAAGTTATCAGACAATTTTTATATGTTATGTTGTAGGACAATAACAAATTCTAATATAAACGAACAAATTATGAGATTGAATAAAGTAAAGGTATTACTAAATTTTATGCGCACAATTACTGCGTACCACTGTATTTAGTTTTACAAAAGTTGAGTTGAAATATTTAAATTAAACACTATGTCGAAGGATAACTACACTCCCTTCCTCTGAGTTTTGGTGTAATTACACGTAGACCTTCTGTGGTTTGGGAAATTATACTCTAGGACCCCTGAGGTTTGATTCGTTCTAATAAATTAGTCTCTTTATTTGTCAAAATTCATTAAATTTGTTGATATTTACAAAAGAATTGACTTATTACTGATTTATCTTAAATAACTAGTCCCCCTATTTATCATTAATTGACTTATTATTGATTTATTGCATGCTAAATTTTTTTACCAAACTACCCTTATAACGGTGAAGATATACATCCTCACAAGTATTAATGCGTGAAAACATATGACGGTAATTTGATCATAAAAAAAAAATATTTGACTTGTCATAAGTCAGTAATAAGTCAATCAAGGATAAATATTTTTATTTTTTTTTTGGTAATATCAACAAATTCGACGAATTTTAACCAATAAAGAGTCTTTTTTGTTGGATGAAAGTAAATTTCAAGAGTGTTAGATATAATTTTTTCAAATTATAAGAAATTTACCTGTAATTACATCAAATTTCAAGAATAAACTGTAATTATCCCTAAAAATAATGAAAGCCGAATATTTGAATTTTGCAAGTAAAAACATTCCAAATAGATATCCCAGGAAAATACCATATAAATATACAAATTTAATTAATTAGAGTAATAATGTGACAAACCACTTGCTCCTCACTTCTCCTTTACTCATCATCATTATTACTTTAATTTCATATTAATTGTTGCATCTAATTCCTAATTTTTTCCTTTGGATAATTTGTTAATTAAATTATTTGAAACAAAGGTTATTCATCATCTTTTAATGAACATAATAACTTAATTAATACAATGGAAATAATGGCATACAATGGTATGTTAAATTACATACCAATCATATCTGTACTTTGGGAAGACTCAGGGATGTGAGCCAAAAGATCTTGGTGCATCCGACAACCAAAAGGAAGAATTACCAAGGCTACCGCTTGTGGAACTTAAGTCAGAAGACAAGTCTTTCAATATTCTGTGGGAGGAGAAATATGAATGCGAAGGGATGTTGAATTCTGACAATGCATATCTCATTTCTGGATGTACCTGTCGACCAGAGATCAATCCTTTAGGTTTGTCCTGAACATTTAAATGTCTGCCTCTTCTTCTAAACTTTACCATCTGTATCTATATTTACCATGTTATGCAAATTTAAACTAACTAATGTTGTGTGTATTCGTGGAATTGTATTCATGGTTTACTATTAGGGTCTTATATATGGTTTGAATTACAATTTATGATGATTGCACTCTTGTATATACAGGGTAGACCACTCTGTTAGTAGCTAATTAGCTATACAAAATCAAAGGAACATATGCTCGAAATTAAAAATTGATGTTGATAATTCTATCCAACAAACTTTAAGAATGTGTTAAAGATACAGGTCCTGTCTCGAGAAATGTGCTCTGGAAACTTAAGCACTCTCTGATTGCTGCAGTCATGGAGTACCATTTGTTCCTTTGTCTTTGGACTAGAGTGTTAGGGAAAAAAGGATTAAATCAGCTGTTCTAGAATTAAGAAAACTAGTTATAGTAGTAACATAAACTTACATGTTTGCAACAACTTGAAACTCAGTAATGGACAATTGCAGTTGTTATCTACAACACACTATACCATAAAAATTAGAGGCAAGGCAAACAAGTGTTTCACCATCAGATTAGAATATAGAGCAGTGAACATAGATCCAGTTAAAGAGAAGCAAGGCTTACGATGAATTCTGTATTAACCTCTAATATATCCAATCACACCATTACAACCAAATAAAAGGCATTAGGGAACTATACACACGGAAATTAAAGTATTATGAAGCTGGTAATGCTATCTATGGCTTGGCTTGGCATAGTTTTGTGCATCGACTTGTCATTCATCAGATTATGGAACATGATTTTGTGCTCCATGTATAGTCTATGTGGGATTT
Organism: Sesamum angolense; assembly: GCA_034509725.1. Taxonomy (NCBI): domain Eukaryota; kingdom Viridiplantae; phylum Streptophyta; class Magnoliopsida; order Lamiales; family Pedaliaceae; genus Sesamum; species Sesamum angolense. Next base: position 12,065,778 of record JACGWL010000016.1, read on the forward strand.
CATCCGAAAGAAATTACATTCCCAAGATACACAGCTAAATTCATATTTCGTGATGTTGCATCAAGTATGGCCATTTGAATGCGGTAGGGGCAGGGGTAGGATCATATTTTCGGGTGGGATGGCTTGATTATGTATGAAGAGCATCATTATATAATAATAAAACTATCTTAAGGTAGGAAAAGCATGCACATGCTGATAAGACCGCGATAACTGTCTGTGTTCTAGCCCTAATTCTGGTTGGATTCCTAAACTTGCGTCAACAATTTCAAGACTATGTCAACATTGTCAGTACTTGTTAAAAACATATTTCAGGAAAGTAGAGTTATAGAAATGTAACGATAAGTAACTAGTCTATAATGTTAACAAATATAATTGTCCTTTATATTTGGATTATCATTAGATTGTTTTTGCATATGTATCAATGTAAACAGATGGTACTAATTTTAGTATACATTTCTTATTAAGGTAAAATTCTCACTTGATGTTTATTTTCAGTGATAGTTTTCATATTTGCGATTGAATATAAATTAGCAAGATTAATGATGAAGAATCTGATTGGTTCAGCAAGTGACTAGGCTGATTAAGCACTTATAAGCACTGGTGCTTAAGATAAACATGTTCCTTCGGTCTCTTTTTGCCCTTCTTTTGCAAAAGAGTACAGCAAAGGGTTCTTCACAACGACCAATTAATTAGGTAACTAAATAAGAAGTAAAGAAAATTGGGATGTCTAGACGCCAGCGTATCAGTCCTTGTGCGCATTAATAGAAAAAACTGCTGATGGTGGCCAATAATACGACCATACCTAATTAATTACTCCATTCTTGACCAACACATTCATAGGGGCATTTATCCAGAATATATGAAGTTATATTGCCTTCTTCTAAGTCCTTTGCTGACGCATTTACATTTTGATCAATTTAAATTTGATGGTTGTACAGATTCTACAGAAGTAAGATGGTGGATTCATTCTTGGTAAAAGAAAAAAAAGTGCTAAGTTTCATTTAGTAAATGTTAACTTGCCATACCCTTAAACTGAGTTCAGATGGTTAATATGGCTTGGCTTAATAGTTTTGTGCATTGACCATTCATTCATGAGATTATGGAACATGATTTGTGCTCCATGTGTAGTCTACATGGGACTTCATCTGAAAGAAATTGTAGTTCAAGAATTTGCAGCTAAGGCCATAATGTGGCATGAATTTGATATCTCTAACTCGGTATTTCGAGACAAATTGTTAAAATCGTGCTTACTTTTTATTTCTGAAGAGAAATAGACAATATTTTGTAGGTAAGCACATAAGCTAATTGATAATTGAAGGAGCGTTGCATTAGGCATACCAATTGGTTTTAAAGATGTAATGTGCTCATATATATCAATTTAGAATTAAATTCTGCCAATAACATTGAGAAAGAACTTTGTTTGAATTAATCCTTTTCGTATGTATGTAATTCGGTCAATTAGTGTTTCTTTAAATAATTTAAGTAAGTAAAGCAAGTGTTTGGCTTATTCAAACCAACCGCCAGAGTTCCTGGAGTTTATTTAGATATGAGGCCTCATTTTCTTCAAAAGTAAATTTAAGGTAATTAAAAACGCTCTACCTTTTAAGTTCCTAAAGATATTCATCCTTTATTACAACATCCAATAAATGTGCCCCTACTCTTTGTGAAATAATCATGCTAAGACAATTTATACAAAACATACCAATTTAAATGACAAAAGCGTCTAGCAAGCTGCAAGCAGCAATGTGACATAAATGAGTTAGAAAATGCTCCGAAATCATCATCCAAATTCCTAAGATCACCATGATGCAACAATAATTACTTATTGTAATAAATGTCTTTTCATCCCTATGTTGGGACGTCATCAACTTTGTCACTTAAAAAATAATTACAATTATCTGTTTATTGGATTGTTTTTGGAGGAAATAAAAAAATTTCATTAATTTTTAAAAGTTTATTTTTATGATGATTCTTAGGGTATACTTGAATTGAGTGTGTTATGAACGAGTTATTTATTAAACCTGATGGGATTAGAACAATTATTATTTGTCAAGAAAAATGTATAAAGTTAACTAATGATAACGTATAATAACTATATTTATTTAAATTTATCTACCCTTGACTATGTCAACCTAAGGATAGAAATGCCCTTAAGGGTATTTCTGTACTATTTAAAAGGTAATAGGGTAAATTAAAATTATTTACTGGTATAGTGCTTAAGATATTATTGTTGTATGCACTATATTTAATTATTTACTGTAATAAAATTTTATGTTCATAATATAATTAAAAAGCAAACATTCATGAGAATTTCTGGTTGCATGTATTATTATTTACTATTATTTAAAAAATTTGTTATTACAGTACTTTATATTTATTTGATTTTAATGAATCAGTGAGATGGACATCTTTAACCATATATATAATAATATTATCTGAATAAACTAGAATTTTGAATTTTATATTTATTAATTAAATACATTTATTATTTTATATTGGGATAAATTATATTTGTTTTTTTAATATAAAATTAATGTTTCGTTATTTATGTGTATGTTTAGATTGAACATGTCTTTTGATCCCCATGTTGGGACGTCATCAAGTTTGGGGTCTAAGTTTTTTTTAAAAAATAACTAAAATTATATGTTATTTACTCATTTAATTAGTGGATTTCTTTTGGGGGAAAATAAAAAAATTTCATTATCTTATTTTAAAATTTATTTTCATGATGATTTCAGGGTATACTTGAATTGACTGTGTTTTATGAATTAGTGATTTATTAAACTTGACGGGATTAAAGTTAACTAGTGATAACGTATAATAACTATATTTATTTAAAATTTATCTAGTCTTTTAAACAAGCTATTCTTGCCTTTTGAAAATTACAGAAACATCCCTGACAGCTTTTAAAATTAAAAAATACCTAGTTGACCTGATCAACCTAAGGATATAAATGCCGTTAAGGGTGTTTCTGTAATCTTTAAAAGCTAATAGGGTAAATTAAAATTATTTTACTAGTATAGTGCCTAAGATATAATTATTTATTGGTGTATGCAACTATGATTTAATTATTTATTGTAAAAAATTTTATGTTCATGATACGATTTAAAAAGCAAACATTCATGAGAATTTCTTGTTGTATGTATTATTATTTACTATTATTTAAAAATTCTGTTATTGTAATATTTTATATTTATTTGATTGTAATGAACCGGTGAGATGGACATCTTTGCCCCTAATTATAATAATATTATCCGAATTAACTAGAATTTTGTATTTTATATTTATTAATTAAATATGTTATTATTTTGTATTGGAATCAATTAATATTTTTTTTTGAAATTAATGTTTCATTATTTATGTGTATATTCAGATTGTACATGTCTTTTCATCCCTATGTTGGGACGTCATCAACTTTGTCACTTAAAAAATGATTAAAATTATCTGTTTATTGGATTGCTTTTGGGGAAATAAAAAAATTTCATTAATTTTTAAAAGTTTATTTTTATGATGATTCTTAGGGTATACTTGAATTGAGTGTGTTATGAACTAGTTATTTATTAAACCTGACTGGATTAGAACAATCATTATTTGTCAAGAAAAATGTATAAAGTTAACTAGTGATAACGTATAATAACTATATTTATTTAAATTTATCTACCCTTGACTATGTCAACCTAAGGATAGAAATGCCTTAAGGGTATTTCTGTATATTTAAAAGGTAATAGGGTAAATTAAAATTATTTACTGGTATAGTGCCTAAGATATAATTATTTATTGTTGTATGCATATTTAATTATTTACTGTAATAAAATTTTATGTTCATGATATGATTAAAAAACAAACATTCATGAGAATTTCTGGTTGCATGTATTATTATTTACTATTATTTAAAAATTTTGTTATTACAGTACTTTATATTTATTTGATTTTAATGAATCAGTGAGATGGACATCTTTAACCATGTATATAATAATATTATCTGAATAAACTAGAATTTTGAATTTTATATTTATTAATTAAATATGTTTATTATTTTTATTGGGATAAATTATATTTTGTTTTTAACATAAAATTAATGTTTCGTTATTTATGTGTATGTTTAGATTGAACATGTCTTTTGATCCCCATGTTGGGACGTCATCAAGTTTGGCGTCTAAGTTTTTTTAAAAAATAACTAAAATTATATGTTATTTACTCATTTAATTAGTGGATTTCTTTGGGGAAAATAAAAAAAATTTCATTATCTTATTTTAAAAATTTATTTTCATGATGATTCTCAGGGTATACTTGAATTGACTGTGTTTTATGAACTAGTGATTTATTAAACTTGACGGGATTAAAGTTAACTAGTGATAACGTATAAAACTATATTTATTTAAATTTATCTAGTCTTTTTAAACAAGCTATTCTTGCTTTTGAAAATTACAGAAACATCCCTGACAGCTTTTAAAATTAAAAAATACCCTAGTTGACCTGATCAACCTAAGGATAGAAAGCCGTTAAGGGTGTTTCTGTAATCTTTAAAAGCTAATAGGGTAAATTAAAATTATTTTACTAGTATAGTGCCTAAGATATAATTATTTATTGGTGTATGCAACTATGATTAATTATTTATTGTAATAAAATTTTATGTTCATGATACGATTTAAAAAGCAAACATTCATGAGAATTTCTTGTTGTATGTATTATTATTTACTATTATTTAAAAATTCTGTTATTACAATATTTTATATTTATTTGATTGTAATGAACCGGTGAGATGGACATCTTTGCCCCTAATTATAATAATATTATCGAATTAACTAGAATTTTGCATTTTATATTTATTAATTAAATATGTTATTATTTTGCATTGGAATCAATTAATATTTTTTAAAATTAATGTTTCATTATTTATGTGTATGTTTATATTGTACATGTCTTTTCATCCCTATGTTGGGACGTCATCAACTTTGTCACTTAAAAAATAATTAAAATTATCTGTTAGTTGCTAATTTAATTATTGGATTGCTTTTGGGGGAAATAAAAAATTCATTAATTTTTAAATGTTTATTTTTATGATGATTCTTAGGGTATACTTGAATTGAGTGTGTTATGAACTAGTTATTTATTAAACCTGACGGGATTAGAACAATCATTATTTGTCAAGAAAAATGTATAAATTTAACTAGTGATAACGTGTAATAACTATATTTATTTAAATTTATCTATCCTTGACTATGTCAACCTAAGGATAGAAATGCCCTTAATGGTATTTCTGTAATATTTGAAAGGTAATAGGGTAAATTAAAATTATTTACTGGTATAGTGCCTAAGATATAATTTTTATTGTTGTATGCACTATATTTAATTATTTATTATAATAAAATTTTATTTTCATGATATGATTAAAAAGCAAACATTCATGAGAATTTATTGTTGTATGTATTATTATTTACTATTATTTAAAAATTCTGTTTTTACAATATTTTATATTTATTTGATTGTAATGAACCGGTGAGATGGACATCTTTGCCCTAATTTATAATATATTATCGGAATTAACTAGAATTTTGTATTTTATATTTATTAATTAAATATGTTATTATTTTGTATTGGATTCAATTAATATTTTTTTTTGAAATTAACGTTTCATTATCTGTTAGTTACTAATTTAATTAGTGGATTGCTTTTGGGGGAAATAAAAAAATTTCATTAATTTTAAAAGTTTATTTTAATGACGATTCTTTGGGTATACTTGAATTGAGTGTGTTATGAACTAGTTATTTATTAAACTTGACGGGATTAGAACAATTATTATTAGTCAAAAATAATGTATTAAGTTAACTAGGGATAACGCATAATAATTATATTTATGTAAATTTATCTACCCTTGACTAGGTCAACCTAAGGATAGAAATGCCCTTAAGGGTATTTCTGTAATCTTTGAAAGGTAATAGGGTAAATTAAAATTATTTACTGGTATAGTGCCTTAGATATAATTATTTATTGTTGTATGCACTATATTTAATTATTTATTGTAATAAAATTTTATGTTCATGATATGATTAAAAAGCGCACATTCATGAGAATTTCTTGTTGCATGTATTATTATTTACTATTATTTCAAAAAAAAATTATTACAATACTTTATATTTATTTGATTTTAATGAATCAGTGAGATGGACATATTTAACCCTATATATACTAATATTATCTGAATAAACTAGAATTTTGTATTTTATATTTATTAATTAAATATGTTTATTATTTTGTATTGGGATAACTTAATATTTTGTTTTTTTAACATAAAATTAATGTTTCGTTATTTATGTGTATGTTTAGATTGAACAAGTCTTTTGATCCCCATGTTGGGACGTCATCAAGTTTGGTGTCTACGTTTTTTTAAAAAATAACCAAAATTATATGTTATTTACTCAATTAATTAGTGGATTGCTTTTGGGGGAAAATAAAAAAAATTCATTATCTTTTTTTTATTAATTTACTTTAATGATGATTCTCAGGGTATACTTGAATTGAGTGTATTTTATGAACTAGTTATTCATTAAACTTGACGGGATTAAAGTTAACTAGTGATAACGTATAATAACTATATTTATTAAAACTTATCTCGTCTTTTTAAACAAGCTATTCTTGCCTTTTGAAAATTACAGAAACCATCTCTGATCGCTTTTAAATTTAAAACATACCAAGTTGACTAGGTCAACCTAAGGATAGAAATGCCCTTAAGGTGTTTCTAATCTTTAAAAGGTAATAGGGTTAAATTAAAATTATTTTACTAGCATAGTGCCTAAGATATAATTATTTACTGTTGTATGCACTATTATTTAATTATTTATTGTAATAAAATTTTATGTTCATGATATGATTTAAAAAGCAAACATTCATTAGAATTTCTTGTTGTATGTATTATTATTTACTATTATTTAAAAATTCTTATTACATAATTTTATGTCTATTGGGATAAATTAATATTTTGTTTTTAAAATAAATTAATGTTTCGTTATTTATTTGTATGTTTAGATTGAACATGTCTTTTGATCCTTATGTTGGGACGTTATCAACTTTAGCCTCTAAGTTTTCTTAAATAATTAAAATTATCTATTATTTACTCACTTAATTAGTGGATTGCTTTTGGGGTGAAGTAAAAAAATTTCATTATCTTTTTTTAAAAATTTATTTTAATGATGATTCTCAGAGTATACTTGAATTGAATTTGTTTTATGAACTAGTTATTTATCAAACTTGACGGGATTAGAACAATCATTGTCTGTTAACAAAAATGTATAATAACTAGTGATAAGGTATAATAACTATATTCATTTAAATTTATCTAGCCTTGACTAGGTCAACCCAAGGATAGAAATGCCCTTAAGGGTGTTTCTGTAATCTTTAAAAGGTAATAGGGTAAATTAGAATTATTTAATAGTATAGTTCCTAAGATATAATATTTATGGTTGTATGCACTATTATTTAATTATTTATTGTAATAAGATTTTATATTCATGATATGATTAAAAAGAAAGCATTCATGAGAATTTCTTGTTGTATGTATTATTATTTACTATTATTTAAAAAATTTGTTATTACTATACTTTATATTTATGATTTTAATGAATCAGTGAGATGGACATCTTTACCCTTAAATATAATAATATTATCTTTACTATTATTTAAAAATTTGATTTTTCGCATATCTAGTCTCGTGTCTTGAAAATGACATTAGTGTCTTGGTTTATTAAAAAAAATATATTACATTTAGATACTTTTTCACTAACGGATGAGACTCTCAAGAGAATGGAACCGAATGAAAGTTCAAGTTGCAATGATAACATCGAATATTTCCTCATTCTGGAAATACAAATAAGGAAATTTCTCATGGCAATTCTTGAAAAATATTACTACGGCTCAAAAAGGATTGACATGGATCTTCTCATAGAAGAAGAAAGAGAGGAATGGTCCTGGAATTCAAATCCCTTGAGACATTTAGATCCAAACAAGAGCAAATCATGAATGCCCTTGGACTTGTATTTCTTCTACATTAGAAGGAAAAGGCGATGGAGATTCCAAAGCCAATGACAATAGACGATCTGATCCTTGAAGCCATCAAATCCATAAAATCATGAAGGTAACGAGGGCAGATCTATAGGAATTGGTTGAATCATTTTCCCATCTTTGGATTGTGGACTTAGTCAATATTCAAACTAATAAATCTCCAGCACTACCACCGCGTAGGGAAGTATAGGATCCTTCACAGGATCATCCAATGAGAGAAGTATGGATTTCCACACCAACGTGACACAAATGTTTGTGGGAACCAGAATTATAGAGAATCTAAGAAGAAATCCAAAGAGAGTGCTAGAAATACCCCTTGGGACAAGGACCATGTTCCAACCCTTGCATCCATACGACACCATACTCAACTTGGATGTTATCGACTTTCAAAATCTTGAGAAGCTAATAGATGAATATGTTGTAGCTATGAAGATATAAACAACTACTCAAGCTGATAGATGAATAAGTTCATTTCAAGGTGCTTGGGAGAACTCTCTCAGGGGACAGATCTTCTTTTGGAATCCACCGTCCTCGCTACATACTCCGACTGCACTGGAAAAGACTTATGATGACCATGCCTCACGATATAGCCACCGCTCGCCATATCCAAGATACAGTCTTCGTATACACAGGTGGTTGCCATGATTCTTCAAGTCAAACGAACTCGTTTATTATCGAAACTGAAAATCCCAGTCATACCGACCAAGTTGAAAGGACATTTTCTAGCCAAACTACATTTATAAGAATGCTCTTCACATGTATTGGTGTGTGAAATGAAGATGTGTAAAGTTAATTTCATCAATAATAATAAGTGAACTAGGATAAATATGAATCTTTATTTAATTTTTTTTTGGCATGTTGTAGTTATCTCTATTCAAAATTATAACTTAAAAATTAATTTACTATTTATAAAAATAATTTTTTTCTAATTTTATTTAAAAAATAGATTTGATTTGTTATAACACATTTATTATTGTTAATTATTTAAAATAAATCATATCATAATTAGACTTATGAATATTCTAATTATCCTTAAAGTAAAGATATTATCCTATTATATAGTGTAGTTATTAATTGATTTTGTTAATTATTATGTGTTCAGAATACAGTTAATTGAGTGGCCATTTGCCCATTTTTGGTACTGATCATTGTGTACGTCGTTCCTACATGTATATAATAAATCTTTCATATTTTAAAATATATTATAAATAAGAGTAAAATATATAAACCAGTATATTATATTAATAAAAAGAAAGAATGAAACAAATAATAATTTATAATGAATATAAATTTTAAAAAATTGAATAAGTTAATTATTTATTATGTAGTACATTTTTTACTTCACAAAAAATTGGTACGATGGTGTTATTAATAGCCGTTTGTAAGTATGAAGGGATTGTAATGATTACTTCTCATATTAGCTATCTATTATTATTCTATTATAATATAGCTTATTAATTGATTTTGTATTCATAATTATAGGTGTGCTTAGTTTGTAACTTATTAATAATTATATGGTTCTACAAATTGTTAAAATAATTGATACTGGATATATAGTATGATTTTTATTTTATGAGATGGATGTTTTCACAATTTCATTGAGTGGAGATTTTTCTACGTCAATCGTTTTATTATTATTATTATTTTAATTTTGATTATATTCAACATTGGGCTTAAAATTTATTTCAATTACAAATAATTATAAAGGATGATTAAAATTGACTTTTTGTTAAGTTTAATAAAATTACACGTAAGTCTTTCTTAGTTTGAATAATTATTAGTAAAATTATAGTTACCCGTAAATCTTATGTGCCTAAAACATCCCTCCATTGTTAATAATAATTAAAGTTATTGATATTAACAAATAAATAAATGATCTCAATTAATTTATTACCAACTTATTACAAATTGACTTATTGTAGGTTGAGGAACACTTTCTAACCAAACTTGATCTTCAATAAGTCATAGTAAATGAAATAAGGTAATATAAATGAATTCTATTTTGTTGCTAGGGATATATTAGACGAAAATGTAATTTAAAATGTAAACCACAGGGGTGGAGGTGTAATTACACAATTATAATTTAGAAGTTGTTTTATTATTTATATAGAAATAAAATTTTCAAGTTTTATTTAAAAACTATATTTGTTATAATTTTCTGCACATGTTTATTAGATACTTTTGAAAAGTAATAAAAATTTTATCTCAAATGCAAATAATTGTAAGTTACACAAATTTAAAAGGTAAAAAAATGTAATATTACAGTTTATTATACTTTATGCTATTTGTATTACTTCAAATATAAATAATTATAATTTTAAGAAATATTTTCTCAATTTTTTATTTAAACTTAAGTTTATTTACTATAATTTGTGGTTAAAGTAAATATTTTCAAACAAAAAATAATAATTTAAATTTGTCTCATCTACAGATAATTATAAGGAATGATTATCCACCTGATTTCTGGTGTAATTATGTAGCTTTTATGTGATTTGAAAATTATATATAATATCCCTTGCCCCTAGTTTCATCTAACAAAACCCTCCATTAAAAATTTTCAACGAACTACTAATATTAAGTTAATTTAAGTAAATATGTATTGATAATTAGTACATTAAAAAAGTTATCAGACAATTTTTATATGTTATGTTGTAGGACAATAACAAATTCTAATATAAACGAACAAATTATGAGATTCAATAAAGTAAAGGTATTACTAAATTTTATGCACACAATTACTGCGTACCACTGTATCTAGTTTTACAAAACTTCAGTTGAAATATTTAAATTAAACACTATGTCGAAGGGATAATTACACTCCCTTCCTCTGAGTTTTGGTGTAATTACACGTAGACCTTCTGTGGTTTGGGAAATTATACTCTAGGACCCCTGAGGTTTGCTTCGGTCTAATAAATTAGTCCCCCTGTTTGTCAAAATTCACTAATTTGGTGATATTTATAAAAGGAATTGACTTATTATCGATTTATCTTAAATAATTAGTCCCCCTATTTATCATTAATTGACTTATTACTGATTTATTGCATGCTAAATAAATTTTTTTACCAAACTACCCTTATAACGGTGAAGATATACATCCTCATAAGTATTAATGCGTGAAAACATATGACGGTAGTTTGATCATAAAAAAAATATTTGACTTTTTATAAGTCAGTAATAAGTCAATCAAGGATAAATATTTATTTTTTTTATTTTTTTTGTAATATCAACAAATTCGACGAATTTTGACCAACATAGAGTCTTATTTGTTGGACGAAAGTAAATTTCAAGAGTGTTAGATATAATCTTTCAAATTATAAGAAATTTATCTGTAATTACACCAAACTTCAAGAAAAAAAGTATAATTATCCCTAAAAATAATGAAAGCCGAATATTTGAATCTTGCAAGTAAAAACATTCCAAATAGATATCCCAGGAAAATACCATATAAATATAAAAATTTAATTAATTAGAGGTAATAATGGGACAAACCACTTGCTAACCTGGGACCATATTGTGCAGTGTACAACTCGGTAATTGTGCCCACACTGCTTCTCACTTTTCCTTTACTCATCATCATTGTTACTTTAATTTCATATTAATTGTTGCATCTAATTCCTAATTTTTTTCCTTTAGATAATTCTTTAATTAAATTATTTGAAACAAAGGTTATTCATCATCTTTTAATGAATATGACAACTTAATTAATACAACGGTTCTTCTTTTATTTTTCTTAATTCTTTTAAATAGCTTGTTTTTTGAGTCGAAAGGATACCATCGATCAGTCTAATAATTTAACATAATTACAAATATTTTCTTATTATTTAAAAATTTTACCAACACCTTTGATTTTATCGATCGTCTAATAATTAGCTCAGTCCATTAATTTTTAGTAGGTTTTCATCATTTTTTGTGGTGAATTAACAAAAATGCCCTCACAGACTAAAAACTATAAATTTTATTTATTTTTTAAAATTTTTAATTTTTTATGAACTAAGTGGATAATTTTTTTTATAAATTTTTAAAATTTTTCATCCATCACATTCGATATTTTATAAACTTTATATATTTTCTAAAAACATATACGATAAGGACAAAGTTGATAATTTCATACATCCATCTAAGGATTACATAATTTCATCAAATATAAGGGAAACTATTTGTAAATTTTTAAATAATGAGGAGTATTCATAATTACGCCAAACTTCAAGAGAGGCCGTCGTAATTTACCAAAAAAAATTAATTATAATTTTAAATAAAAAATTAAATTTTAATGAAATAAAAAAATAATAAAGTATTGTAACAATAGATGAATAACTATGATCAAGTCTCGTTGTTAGTCCCACATCTCATCTTTTTGTCCTACTTTAATCCCTCATCTTCTAAATACACTTTAGTAGTCAACTTTTAAATTTATTTGATTAAAGTTTTGAACCGTTAAATTTAACTGATTCAGAGTTATAAAGCATGATATATTCTATTAAAAAGGGTTAAAATTAGAAAATAAAAAATCCAAATTCATAGGTCGGAAATTGGGTACACGCACGTTGATTGCAATCATGGGTCTGGAAAGTGCATTTTTCTGACAATTTTGCCATTCTCTCTAATCAAATATATATAATATTATATATATATATATATATATTATAATATATAATTTAATAATCATAAAATAATATATAAATATTTATTACTAATAAAATATTATTTTATATGTAAATATATAATTATATTAATAATTTTATCATAATAATTTTTAATTAAATTAATGAAAAAATAAATTAAAAAGATAGCAGCGGCAGTGGAGGGCGCAGCCTACTCGCCTTCTCACCCCTGGATGACGACGGTCGCCTAGCAACAAGGGCGATCACCATAGCCATCGCCCTGGAGATCTGGGCAATGCCGCCGCCTCTCTGGGCGACACTGATGGAGGGCAGGGGCCGAGGGAGGAGCGTGGGGGGGAAGGGGTGCAGGTTGGGGGGTTTTGATAATAATTTTTTTAAAAATAATAATTTTATTTTTATAAATTATAATGAATTTATATTATAAATTATAATAATATATATAATATAATTGTATCCAACATGCATTTAATTCATTTTTAAAGTCATGTAGAACTAAAACACTCCAATAAATATTCAATTGGCATGCCATGTTATTTTTCGATAAAAATTCAAATTTCGACCACTACAAGACTAAATTTCACAAATTTTAAAATTTATTGAAGTTATAAAAATGAGCATAATTATCAGACTAAAATTAATATTGAGTATATTTAACAGACTAAAAAAACAAATTTTCCTATATAAAATTTTAATTTTATATATTATAACTATATTATAGATATATTTTAATAGATCCAAGTTGACCAGGTTGACTAGGAGGCACATTTTAATCATTGTTCATACCATGGATGGTTTTTTATATTTAAATTTTTATGTAGAATTTTTCTCTATTTTTTTCATATCACAAGGGGTCAAAATAATTTAACTCATAAAATAAATGTCATTGCAATTTTTTTTAGGAATTCTTGCTCTAGTTGTTCCCATCTATCAATAGAGCCAGCCTCTAAGTTGGTGTACCAGTCAAATGAATTGTCTTTCAGCGATCGAACAAACTGTTTGATTAAATTATCGTCATATGTTCTTGCATTGTTGCACGTTTCAACAAAATGAACCACGTGTTGCTTAGGGTTGCCCTTGCCATCAAATTGCTGAAACTTTGGTGGTTGATATCCCATTGGAATCTTCAAACTGTCAATCCTTGGAGTGTAAGGTTTGGAGTAAGTAAGGGATGACCTTGAGCTTCCATCGATCTTGTTTTTTATGGTTCCTTCAATAAATTCTTTCAGTTGGTCCACAGGACTCAACCTATCAGAAGAAATTTGAAGCTCTTTTGCAGATTTATCCTTTTCAGTATAATGTTGCTTGGCGGGCGCTTCTACTTCATCATGAGCCTCAACTTGTTTTCCCATGACATAACTTGTGACAACATTATCTGCCTTGCTGATCAATCTAGCAATTTGTGCATCTTGCTCTTGGATGTGCTTTGTAAGCCCTTCAATGGCTCTTGTTAGATTTGCAAGTTGTTCCTTTATGGTTGTAGCATTCGCTATCATAACCGGAGCTACATTTATTGTGAAGGAGTAGCTAGACATGGAGCAAGGAGAGGACGGAGGACATTTATTTGCATAACCTTCACTTGCATAGCTAGGTGAGCGCAAGTTCTTCTCGACGTACTCAGAGAGGAGATATTTAGGAGATTCTTTGAGCTTTTCGACATTCTCGTAGTAACACCGACTTCGTACTTGAGCTTGAAGATTGTGATATGACTTTTTGGAATTTACTGACTTCACAGCTTTTCTTTGAGTATCCATAGGAATGCTTTTCTTCTTTGCTAAAAGAAAGAGATGACGGATAGAGCGGTCCCACTGGGAGTGCCAAAATTTGTGAGCATTAATTTTATCGTGTCTAAAAAAAAAATACGAATAAATTATCACAAATAAAAATATTTGAATTAAAAATACAATGTGAGTACAATCTCTAAAATATCCCTTGATTATTCCCTTCAAAATATATTGTTGACAAATTTGACCAATTCAAAAGGTAATCTCCATGTAGATCTCCTTTTGACTTTAATTTGAATTTCTATAACGTTAACTCGAAGGCTTTTGCCAGTAATCCCGAATTAAAGGCTATAGTCTTGACTTGGAATTTGATTATTTGAAAGTGGATTTACCACTTGAATTTTCTTGAGATGATATTTGAATATTTATACCGTTAATTCGAGGGCTTAGCGCCTATAATCCCAAATTAAACGCTATAACGTGTGGCGCACCTTTGATGAAAGGCTAGATCTTTGCCTAGAATGCCTTTGAATATTCTTGAGCTTTGAGAAACCACCTAGAGAGAATTATTTGCAATCTTCCTCTGCTTTGTTCTTCGTTCTCTAGCTCTATGTGTTGTTGAATGAGGGTGAAAGGACCCCTTTATATAGGTGTCAAAGACATAGACTTGTAATGCACTTAAACATCTTTTATATTATCTCTTTATAATTTAATTTAAAGAAATAAAAATATTATATATTTGGAATGATATGATTAGTTAATTTGGCATTATCTCATTAACATTTGTATTTTTTAAGGAGATAAATATAACCAATATTTGTCTTGATTTAATTGGAACGTACATGTAATTGCTCTACATAGCGCAGTCTGATTGATTAGAATCCTTGACTGCAAAGCATGATTTGATTGGCCTAAACACCTCATTTTGACACTTGTTGACCATTAATTTGATGATAAAAATATATATTAAAATATCAATTAAATTGACTAGTTATACTTGGAATTAATTTAGTAAACCCCAAATTATAAATAAAAATTGATAATTAATATATTTTTGACACTTGTCATTATTTAATTGGTGCAAAATTCGTTTGCCTATCTAAGATAACATCACGAAATTCGACTATGTGTTGATCTCAATATTTGGAATTTCTGATTTAATAACTAGAAATGTCAAAGCATAACTTGTCTCCACATAGCACAAGAACACAACATCAACAGTCTTAAGGCTTAATATCTTTCTTTTGTGTTCTAGGACCAGCATTTTCGCTAGCCACGCCCACACTCGGAAGTATTTGAGGCTAGGTTTACTACTTTTTCACAACTCGAGAGGAGTACCCGTATTGTGTTTAAGAGGGATTCTGTTCAGAATATGGCATGTCATATTCAAAACTTCTCCCCACAAATATTTGGTAACCCGGAGGTCAGTAAGGACTGTTAGTCATATCTTTAAATGTTCTATTTTCTTTCTCCAACTATTTCATTATATGAAGGTGAATATGGAGGGGTCTCTTCATGAATAATGCCAAAAGTTTGACAATATTCATTGAACTTACTCAATTCATACTCTCATCCTCTATCAAACCTAAGTCGTTTAAATTTCTTACCAATTTGGGTTTCTGCTTCATTTTTAAATAAAATAAATTTATATAAGGCTTCATCCTTATTTTTAATGAGAAGAACATAACATTATCTATTCCAATCATCTATAAAGGTGATAAAATATCGTTTGTGGTCACTGGTCAACCCCATTGAACTCACAAATATCTGTGTGAACTAATTATGAATCCCTTTCAACTGATTATTAGGGTTTTCTAACTTGTTTAGCTTCTACAGAAACTTGATATTTTGTGACTTTGTTCAATATTTTGACTAGGAATTAAATTCAAATTCATCATCCATTTATTGAATTAAAATTTAAATGACCTAACCTACTATGCCATAGAGTAGATGATTCAACATTCAATATAATAGAATCAGAAATATCACTTTTATTGTTATTCTTAACTCGAACTATGAACAAGCTATCATCTAAACAATCTTTACCAACAAAAATACCAAAATTACCGAATTACAATTTTATTAAATTTAAAAGCTAATTCATATCCCTCCCTAACTATTATAAAACCACTAATAATATTTCTTTTGACAGTGGAAACATGATGAACTCTCTCAACAACATAATGCACCCTGAATAAAACTTCAAGTCCATGCTTTCTATCCTAAGTATTTCAGCAGTAGTGGAATTTCTCATGCTTATTGTCTTTCCACTGATATCCTGATAAGACATAATGTGACATCCTTAGGATTTTATACTTAATTGGGTGACTAATGATAACTATTTAAAATTTTATAATAAATTATAGGTTAAAATTGGAGTACAATAAAACTTGAACGGAATGAATTGGAGTTCATTATATTAATTGAGAGTAAATTATATTAATTAAGAAATTAGAAAGGACGTAAAGGAGATTTTAGAAAAGTTTAAATAAAATAAAATAATAATAATAATATAATATAATAATATAATATATAATATAATAAAGAAAAAAGAAAGTGGAAGCTTGCAAAGGGCTTTAGGAACGAAATTGCATTTCAGTACGGCGTTTCATCCTCAGACAGATGGACAGTCAGAAAGAACGATTCAGACGTTAGAGGATATGATGAGAGCCTGCGTTATTGAATTCAGAGGGAACTGGGATGACCATCTACCACTAATGGAATTCGCATACAACAACAGTTTTCACTCCAGTATTGGTATGGCCCCGTATGAAGCTTTATATGGAAGGAAATGTCGAAGTCCGATCTGTTGGGACATTGAAGGGTTGAGACAGCTTGAAGGGCCTGAACTAGTTCAGCAAACGGTAGATAAAATACAAACAGTTAAGAAGTGTTTGAAAGCAGCACAGGACCAACAAAACAGTTATGCTGATAAGCATCGCAGGGAGATGGAATATGAGGTAGGGGAAAAAGTTTTTCTGAAGGTGTCACCGTGGAGGGGAATCTTGAGATTCGGTAAGCAAGGAAAGTTGAGTTCGAGATATATTGGGCTATACGAAATTCTTGAGCGAGTTGGACCACTAGCTTATCGATTAGCATTACCAGCTTAACTGTCGCAGATACATGATGTGTTTCACGTTTCTATGTTACGGTGATACCGATCTGATCCTAGTCATATTCTGCGTGAACCAGAGATAGAAGTCTCGGAGGGATTGACATATGTGGAGGAGCCAATAGAAATTTTAGATCGAAGTATAAAGAAATTGAGAAATAAAGAAATACAGATGGTAAAGGTTAGGTGGAGTCATCACTCTCCAAGAGAAGCCACATGGGAGGTTGAGGAGAACATGAGGGAGAAGTATCCATATTTATTCCCTGAGTCGGTACGTTAATTAAATTTCGGGACAAAATTTTTATTAGGAGGGGAGAATTGTGACATCCTTAGGATTTTATACTTAATTGGGTGACTAATGATAACTATTATGAAAATTTTATAATAAATTATAGATTGAAATTGGAGTACAATAAAACTTGAACGAAATGAATTGGAGTTCATTATATTAATTGAGAGTAAATTATATTAATTAAGAAATTAGAAAGGACGTAAAGGAGATTTTAGAAAAATTTAAATAAAACAATAATAAAATAATAATAATAATAATAATAATAATAATAATAATAATAATAATAATAATAATAATATATAATAATAATACAATATAATATAATAAAGGTATATAATATAATAAAGAAAAGAAAAGAAAGTTGGGGGTGGGCCATTACCCCCACCGCCTCACTAGCATACAAATATAAACATAGATATCACCTCTTAATGTAACTCACACACACAAGCAATTGATAAAACACATTCAGTAATTGCAATTCTCGGACGAATGACAGGTACGAGCCTTTTATATTTTAATTTTTATTAATTTATATAATTATATTATTTAATTAGTCCATTTATTAAAAGTAATTTATATTGACTGATGAATTATTTAATCGGAGTATTTTTATATTTTTGGCAATTTAGATTAGTGTTGAATTAAATAATTCATTTGATTTGAAAATATTATAATTGGTTAATTAAACTATTAGATTTGGCAGATTTAATTGTTACTATGGTCAATTTATTCAATTTCGTCGGCTTATTAACGGGTATAATCAAATTGTATATAACGAGATATTGATAGAAAATTCACAAAAATACTCCGAAAATTATATTTAAGGAATATTATATTATTAGAAACGAAATTAAGGGTTTTAATCATAATTTAATTTAGGGAATGTTATTAAGAAGGATAATTATAAAAAGATATAAGGGGTTTTGTTAAACGAATTCTTATGAATTAACCGATAAATTAAATATACACATGGGAAGCTAGTTAGTTACAAAATAATGGTACGAAAAATTTATATTTCGATAGAAATAAAATACTAAATGATCAATTAGAAATTGTACAAATAATATGTAATATTATATTTAGAAATTACAATATTTTTAATATATTAATTGTATGCATTATAACTCGTTATAGGATTCGGGCATA
This sequence comes from Sesamum angolense, assembly GCA_034509725.1. Classification (NCBI taxonomy): domain Eukaryota; kingdom Viridiplantae; phylum Streptophyta; class Magnoliopsida; order Lamiales; family Pedaliaceae; genus Sesamum; species Sesamum angolense. The sequence continues at coordinate 12,084,729 of JACGWL010000016.1, forward strand.
AAGTAGAGGATTGGACAATTCCTTGTTTGCTAGTAGAACGTCGTTAGATCGAGGTAAGTGAACAATTAGTATTATCTATATATGTTTTCGTTCTTTGTGGTATTCCTTTTATATAGATATGTGACTCATGCTGAAGCTGATTTATCTGGAAATGTTTACATGGTGAATGATTTATTGAAATGATGATATTGTGCACGTAAAATGAGAAATACATCAAAGTATTATATTTGTTGGATAATGTGTTATTGGTGTTTGTAAATAGAAATATGTCTATATATGGTTTTACGTCGATAGTTGCTTACAAGGATGGTGATATGTGGAATTGAGGGAGTGGTGGAAATTGAATATAATGTGATGTGAATACCCCTTGATGTTGTTGAATAACCTATGTGGCAAATGAAAAGAAAAGAGCTATGATGCGATGAGAAAATAGCTGTGATGCGATATGAAAAAAAGCAGTAATGCGATATAAAAGAGCTGTGATGCGATATGAAAAGAGCTATGAAGCGAATTGAAAGAGCTATGATGCGAAATAAGATTGATGAGTCGGCTGTCAAGGGGATTCATGTATATAATGAAAGGTGAGGTTGAGTTGATGGGGAAAAACACTATATCACCTTCTGGTAAGCAAGCTAGGAGAAGAGGATTATTTTATTGTGAGTTGGCTATATTGTGTAATATGTGTTGATTATGTTGGAGTTAAGTTGATTATATTTTAAACATGTTGTTCAATTGCCTTGTCTGGACTATATTTTACGTACATGTATAGATAATGCTAGTTATTTCCTTATTGAGTTGCAGGCTCATCCCTCTGCTAATATTTTTCAGGAGTAGACCTTGAGGTGTCAGCCTATCGAGGGTTAGATCCAAACCCCACATTCGGTCAGGTCGGGCCAGGTATGCAGTTTTCTCCTAACTTGTTAGCTGGAATTTAATTCACCTTTTGGGATGTAGTAAGGGAAATAAAAACTATGAACTACTAAAATGGTTTACTTGTGATGTTTGATATGTTTACATATGTAATGATGTAAGTTATGGTGGTGTTGGTTATGACGTAGGGATTATGTATGCTTAACGATTATGTGCATATTTATACATGTAAATATAGTTTACTTTAAGTATGATAATTAGGGAAGATATAGCCGGAGTATTGGTAGAGGGTGCAACACATAAAGAGAGATTTATCAGCATAAATATGCACATTCGTTCCAATGTTAATCAACCAATCACAAGGTTCATAAATAGTCAGGAGTTCGAGTTGTACAGATACATACCCTTCAGTTGCTCATAAGGTACTAGCACCGCTAGAACCTCCCAAAACCATGTTGACAGCTGTCTGCCCAGTCTTGGCCTTTTTGTTCGGACAAAGCTTGGCTCAATGTTTAACTTGCCCACAGTTTCAACATGATTTGTTGTTTTTGATTTCTTATTCTTGGTAGCCTTGCCTTTATTGATGGCTTTTGAGTTTGAGGCATGGCTAGCCTAGTTATAGGCATGGTTAAACCTTCCACTTATTGTAGCAATATAATGACACATAATAGCATTGAAATTCCTTTTGAAAATCGCCACTAACGACTAATAAGGAATTAAAACAGTAGCTGAAAAAACAATTTTTACAATTTCAGGTTTAAAAAAAATAAATTCTGAAACTGAAACTTTAGTAATAAAACCACAATTTATTTTCAAAAGTGAACCTAAATATTTTTGCCGCAATATTTCTTCTCTTTTTCTCAACATAATATATAGCTTCCATATAATTTTTTATTAAAATTATAACAGGAGTAACAGTTATCTAACGAATAACTCCTACAACAAGCTGTTAGGAAAGGGTGTTTATTAGACGACTGTTAATTTTGAGGGGATTATTTGTGATTTTTGATATAATAAAAAAGTTAATTACAACAAACTTTAAGAGAATTTATTGCAATTTATCTTTTTTTTTTTTTTTTTTCTGATCAATACATAATTCATCAAAGTTTGTTGTAATATCCCTGGATCATAGAAGGAAAAGGAATTATTTTCTTCAAAAGACCATACTCGTTAATTCTTATTACTTTTTATTTTGTTTTTGGTGTTCCTCAATTTCATTTATATAATTTTTTATGTATATCTTGACTGCCGATGATGACAATAAAAATTAAAATTATTCAACTTTTGTTTGATAAAGAATTACATGCAGTCTCTTAGATACCATAACAATAATTGATTAATTATGTTTAATTAATAATAATTATCATTATTAACCAAAGACTAAATATTCAAAAAAATTATTACTAACTACATGATTGATACATATATATGCCATAAAATAAGTTTTAATCACCATAACTCATTAAATTAGCCAAAAATAAGGATACGCACCACAATTAAAGGAGGTTTGACTTTCACCATGAATTTTGGAATATCCTAAACTCTTGAAATTGATGGTTTAATTTAGTTTGAATTTGAATTTAAAAAAAAAAAAACACATGCATTTTCTGTATACAAATTGATCTCCAAGTTAAATGCAATCTACCCCTATGTTAATGAAAAGGTTAAAAGAAGTTTATGTTAAAAAATAAAGTGCAATTTTTTCCCATTGTGATTAAAAAAATAATGCAAATTACCCCCCTGTGAAAATTTGTGGAGAGATGTAAATTGCACTTCGTTTTTTTATAGGGTTTTCTTTTTGCTCTTTTTCATTAACATAGGGGGTAAATTTTATTTAACCCATTAATTTTCTGGAATAAGTATGCAAATTAAAAATTATAGTTAAATAAGTAATTAAGTGAAAAATTTTAGAGACAAAGATAAAATATAGTAATTGTATGTTCTTTTATAGTAATCAAGATAATAGTAGCGAATAATAGCTTTTGCTACAAAGTATATATGTGTACTATATAAGTAAAATAATCTAAGAATATTTACTACAACTTAAAATATACGGTAAAAGAACTATATTTACTATGAGTTTTTTTCTTGTAGTATAAAAATTGTACCAAAAGTCATATTTTTTTGTAGTATTTGATACACGAACCCTGTTCTTTTTATTAAATTTTTGTCAATTTATTATCCATTATTTTTGCTATTGTTGTGATCTTTTAGCCATAGCCTCAGTAAATCCATCGAAATATTTGTACGAGATATTATTATGTGTTTTAAAATCCAATTTACTTTGAGTTATATTAACTTGGTTTATGTATATTTATACTAATATTAAAAAAAGACTCTTTATATTCACAAATGATTGTCAATGACACCGTTGTACCAATTTTTAAGTATAACAATTATATTCCTAATTACATTATTTTGAAAATGAATTATAATTCTATATTTTTTACAAAAGTAACTCTATGTCATTTAAAACCACCATATTAATTTTTTTTTGCATCTATAATATCTTAAGTAGTTTTTTTTATTTATTTCTTTTAAATGTGATTTCTTCATTTTATATATTTTATTTTTATTTATAAAATATAAAAAAAGTATTTATTGTAGGTCGGTAAATGATGATGTACTGGTACAATGGATAATTTTAAAAAAATGAAGTGAAAGAAGAAACAAGACAAAAAGAAATAGAAAATTGGATTGAAAAAGAAAAAGAAAAAGAAAAAAACGTGTCAAAATAAAGGAAAGATAATGATATTTTGGACTTTCAACTTTTATTTAGAAAACCAAGAAAAGAAAACCCAATTTGTATCAACGTTCAGACTAAACAGAGAGGAGAGAAAACCCTAAAATCTCCCACAAAAAACCCTCAAAATCATCATCTTCTTCCCATCATTTTACCTGATTCCATCGTCAAACTCCCAACCCACCGCTTTTTCGTTCTTGGCTGCCTTCGTTCCCCTCTGAAGGTGTTTGGCTGCTTTCAAGAAATTCAATGGAAGGAGGTATTTGGCTGCTTTCAACAAAAATCGTGAAAGAAAATCAAGAAACACCAGAGTCCACTTCAATGGAAACGGAATCTGCAGGTATTTGGCTTCTTTCGTTACCCTCTGCATGTGCAAACATTGGGAGCGGCCATTGCTGTGTTCTTAGAACTGTCAAATGATTTAGCCGTAGAGAGAGTAACTGAAGTGGGAAGAGATCTGTACTTTGGGAAGACTCAGGGATGTGAGCCAAAAGATCTAGGTGCATCCGACAAGCAAAAGGAAGACTTACCAAGGCTACCGCCTGTGGAACTTAAGTCAGAAGACAAGTCTTTCAATATTCTGTGGGAGGAGAAATATGAATGCGAATGGACATGGTCCAAAGATTTTGAATTCTGACAATGCATATCTCATTTCTGGATGTACCTATCGACCAAGAGATCAATCCTTTAGGTTTGTCCTAAACATTTAAATGTCTGCCTCTTCTTCTAAACTTTACCATCTGTATCTATATTTACCATGTTATGCAAATTTAAACTAACTAATGTTGTGTGTATTCAACGGAATTGTATTCATGGTTTACTATTAGGGTCTTATATATGGTTTGAATTACAATTTATGATGAATGCACTCTTGTATATACAGGGTAGACCACTCTGTTAGTAGCTAATTAGCTATACAGAATCAAAGGAACATATGCTCGAAATTAAAATTGATGTGATAATTCTATCCAACAAACTTTAAGAATGTGTTAAAGATACAGGTCCTGTCTCGAGAAATGTGCTCTGAAAACTTGAGCACTCTCTGATTGCTGCAGTCATGGAGTACCATTTGTTCCTTTGTCTTTGGACTAGAGTGTTAGGGAAAAAAGGATTAAATCAGCTGTTCTAGAATTAAGAAAACAAGTTATAGTAGTAACATAAACTTACATGTTTGCAACAACTTGAAACTCAGTAATGGACAATTGCAGTTGTTATCTACAACACACTATACCATAAAAATTAGAGGCAAGGCAAACAAGTGTTTCACCATCAGATTAGAATATAGAGCAGTGAACATAGATCCAGTTAAAGAGAAGCAAGGCTTACGATGAATTCTGTATTAACCTCTAATATATCCAATCACACCATTACAACCAAATCGAAAAGGCATTAGGGAACTATGCACACGGAAATTAAAGTATTATGAAGCTGGTAATGCTATCTATGGCTTGGCTTGCCTTAATAGTTTTGTGCATCGACTTGTCATTCATCAGATTATGGAACATGATTTGTGCTCCATGTGTAGTCTATGTGGGATTTCATCCGAAAGAAATTACATTTCCAAGATACACAGCTAAATTCATATTTCGTGATGTTGCATCAAGTATGGCCATTTGAATGCGGTAGGGGCAGGGGTAGGATCATATTTTCGGGTGTCTAATCATCAATACCGTAGGTCCAATGTATGGAATCCGCTACATCAATGGATGGGAGGCTCTTGTATCAGGATCTATAACGGTAGGCACTCATTTCATGAACGGTGGTCAGACCTATTGAGATCCAAGTATAGCTCATAGGCAATCGTAATCTAAGCACATGGCTACCAGTTTTACCAAAATATTTCTTTGCATAAGAAGAAAGAATAAATAATTAGTGAAGTATTCATTTTATCATTCGTCATAAAGGATATTTATCAAAGTGGTACATCCTTGACACATTTCATTGGGTCTGAAACGAGCTTGTTACTTATCAGCATCAAGCCTTGCTTGGACCATTGTTTTACAATGGCCACTTCAAGCAGCCTCACCTGCAGAAACTTTGTTTTGTCAAATAATATCACAAAATATGGGTTTTGGGAAGCAAAGTGAAAACATAAAGCTGTAATGTAGTAATCAGATGAACAACAAGGGGCAGACGTAAAATAGATGTTTAGTTAGGATACAAAGTTTCTGAAGATAAGATTGCGAATAAACAGATATTGCAAACCAACCATCCTTTAATTCAATTCTTTTTTTTATGATATACAGGTAGTAATAAAGTGTGCATCCCCAAGATTCCCCCAAGCTAACAAAGAATTATACCTGGATAAACTTATAGTGTCATACTAATCGAAAACTGTTCTCCATTTCTTTTCTCCCTATTCTTGCCCCCAGCATGGCAGCATATTTAGTTTCCCACACTCAGGTTTACCTCACTGTCTCCTCTCACACCTCAATTTCCAATTTATCCCACTATCACCACTCTTCTGCTTTCAGATGTTCACCAAAATAAGGGCCTAGAGTCGTTCCCTAATGCATGGCCATTTCATTTTTCCTCAAGTTTCATCACCCTCCATGTTGAAAACAATTCTCTCTCTTCACTTATGCATGGGTTCATTTGGAGAAACAATTAGAAGAACAGGATATCTGTTAGAGAATTAGGATTCTGAACTTGTGTTTGGGAGTAACAGTTCGAGAAAACAAACATGATCGCATCTACAAAAAAACAAGGAATGGTGGGAAAAAGTTCTACTGGGTGAAATTTAAGGCTCCAGCAAGCTGCTATATGAGTAAGTGGAGAGGCGAAGGTAGCAGGTGCAGGGAGGGGACAGGAGGTTTATGGTAAGTAAAGCAAGTGTTTGGCTTAATCAAAACAACCGCCAGAGTTCCTGGAGTAAATTTAGATATGAGGCCTCATTTTCTTCAAAAGTAAATTTAAGGTAATTAAAAACGCTCTACCTTTTAAGTTCCTAAAGATATTCATCCTTTATTACAACATCCAATAATTGTGCCCCTACTCTTTCTGAAATAATCATGCTAAGAAAATTTATACAAAAAATCCCAATTTAAATGACAAAAGCGTCTAGCAAGCTGCAGGCAGCAATGTGACATAAATGAGTCAGAAAATGCTCCGAAATCATCATCCTAATTTCTAAGATCACCATGATGTAACAATAATAGTTCGGGGGCAAGGCAATATCAATTATATTTTCTCAGGCCATTCTTTCACTTAAGAAGCCAATACTTAGGCACATCCATGACCATACACGTTCCACAACATTCATTAACAAAGACCAACCTGCCTATCAAAGGCTCCTCTGCAAGACTCAATGGTTCAGGAAGTATCATAAAAAATCCAGTCCTATTTCCATAAACAATATCTGTGAATAGCCGATCACCCACCTACATTCGCATAGCCAATGTACTATCTGATGAAACATTCGAAATCTCAAAAAAAGGAAAAGAAAAACACTACACTGAAAAGAATCAATCACCATATAGGACCTTACCATGATAAGTCCAGCGGATTCACAACCAAAGTGTCTTTCAACTTCTTCAACTGTTCCAGCGGGCTTCTTCACCTCTAGATTATTTCAATCAACAAAAGCAATAACCAGACAACATTAGAAAGAACCATTGATGGGTCTAAACACTGGCTAAAATCTAATCCCAATTATCCAATTGCATCCGCAAAATCAATTCCCAATGCCCATCCATAATAAACAAATTTATAACAAAAAGTGAAGATTTTCAAGTGCGGAAGCAAAACTACTGTGCCGAAGTGATTGATTCCAATTGTGCATCCTCATGAGCCCCAGCTTTTCTACCATTAGAGTCATACTCATACAATCCAGAAATTTTCATAGAATCAGGCACGTTAAAGCAATTCACCAGAAGCAAACCAAACCAATTAGCTAGGAAGGAAACTGGACCCAAATTTCCAAGTGCGCTTCATCAAAGTTACCCGCAGAGTTCCTGAATACCGCAATGTTGTGCCAAACAAGCATGGACACGTACAAGTGGTAGTAACCAAATGAACAAGAAAGTCCGAGATAATTGGTACATAAATGCTTATTCAGCCAAAACCAAGTGTTAACATACCTCTACTTGAAGAAGCATCAATAGCTTTCCAAAGTCAAGCAATGGCCTTTTGTGAATTTCCAACCCTGATATACCCAAAAGGATCCAAAAGTTTAAAACTTCAAACTTTATAACAAGACACTGAAAATTGAAATAAAAAACATTAGTACTTACAAAAAGCATTTATAGCAGACTGGAAAGCTTTTCGTCTAACCCTAACAATAACCGGCTTGTCGATGCTCGGAGCAACCGGCGACCTCTCAGCCATGAATGGTGAACTGAATCTGGGGGTTCGGATTATGAATTACACAAGCCTGTTTCCGACGAAGCCAACTCAGACTCTTCTGAAAGGCACGGGCCATGAACTCTCCAGGCTGCCAATTGAAAGATTTTAGCATATCATCCAAGCACATCAATCCCACTTCTGCTGATACAGTGGACATTAATAGTTTCAACATTTTTCTGTAATCTAATACAATTCTTCTTGCTGCAGCGAATAAGCAATTTTAGCAATTAAGATTAACTCCACCTCAGTGTTTTGGATGCAAAAAAAAATATAGATAACACGACCCCCAGATTGACAAAAAGAAGAGTGAAGTAGTATTTGATACCTAAAGGCTTCTCTTGATCCCATTAGTGAAATCATGATTAGGAACACAAATTAGAGGCATAACACGACAGACAACATTAACCACAAGACATGCTATCTCTGAAGTTTACACAAAAGTCCACCCAGCACAATAACACAAGAGCTAAATTTTACTCCTATAACTTTCAAATTGTGATTTGTAAAAATCTATCACCCACCTTACACTCCCTCCCATCTTCCACGAAATTGGGTAACTTAAATAAGCATACACAGGAGCATTAAAATATATCTTTATCAGATTCCCCCTCACTGAAACCATGCTTGCCCTCAAGCATGTCTCAATCCAAATACACGAATTATCAAAGTAGCAATTCTCAAATTTCCTTTCATGTTAGTCAAGAATATCCCCTATACTAATATGACTTAATAGTATAAGAAGAGATAGCAATAGTGAGAACAAGCACTTGTAGCACAATATTCAACATGCAAGTATCCCATTGACTTTATCAAAATCAAATGAAACAAGTCTCAACACTCTCACAAGGGTGTCACTCTAATCACTCAGAATATAAGGTGTTTAAGTGTTTGGGTTCCACTCAAATCAATACATAGAATGTCATTACCATAGGCTTGCTTGTGAATCAAATCTCCACCACGTACGAAATGCAAATTAATGCATGAATCAAAGGGTCTTTTAATGGGTTGTAATGGGGCTTAGGATAAGGTATGGCAAAAGATAGGTCGAATTGTGGCTTATGAATTCAAAGGCACGATGTAACCTAGTTGCTTATCCTTCCAAACCTCACTTTCGTTTGAGTCAATCCCAGTGCTTCGAACATTCAAATTGATGACATTTTTTTTTTTTTTTTCACTTTCTGCATCTTTTTCATTTTCATAATCTTTTCCTCTTTCTTTTCTTTTTTTTCATTCTTTTTTCCTCTGAACTTCATCACTTTTCTTTTCTTTTCTTTTTCCATTTTCTCCTCCTTTTCTTGTTTTTTCCTTCTTTTTTCCTCTGTTTCATCATTTTTCATTTCTCCTTTCCTTTTTTTCCTTTCCCTTGCGGCTAGCAATGCATCTGTGTATGCAACTTCTTCGATAATTTCATTGACTCATTTCCATGTGAATTTACAGCAACCAAGCCAACACCATGCCCTTAAATGGGTTCAAAATCACGTTAGGAAGTAACCAAGAATGGGATAATTCGGCTTATAACGTGGTTTAACCAAGAAAAGAAAAGCCAAGGCTCAAATGAGTTAATCTATGGGTGAAATTCAAGGTAGGCTCTTTTCAAGTCAATGGGTTATTCCTAAGTGCCCTAATCACTTTCATACATCAATCTAACAAGAATGTGGTCTCAAAATGTATTACACAAGCAAGTTGTAGAATGAACACACAAGTGCATACAACAATAAATAATTATAGGGTAAATTGCATAGAACCCCCTGTGTTTTCAAAATTTAGCTAAAAATCCCCTGTATTAAAAAAATAGGCAAAAAACCCCCTGTGTTTTTCAAAATGTTGCATACTCTCCCCTTCCGTTAAGTCAACACTAACGGTGTTAATTTTTTGTTGAATTGTCTGTTATACCCTTTTTATATGAACCATTGATCTTCAATTGTAAAAAATGAACGGTTCAGATCTTAAATAATTTAAAATATATTTAATATAAATATATTAATAAATTATAAAAATACTATTTTTAAAAAAAATTAATAAAATTAAAATCCCCCTCCACCCCCCGCTGCCCAGCCCCCGCCCCCCCACCCACCACCACCGCCACCCTCTTTCCCCCATTGCCCACCCCACAAACCCCCTCCCCCCGCCATACCAGCCGGTCACCACAGAGAGGGCGACGGCGAGTCGCCCCCCAGTTGCGCGGCCGCCCAGACACTTCTGGGTCGCCCGCCGTCGCCCTCTCACAAAGGGGCGACGGTCGCGTCACCCCTTTTGTTGCTGCTCCCGCCGCCCCCTTCTGGAGGGGCGGCGGCCAGATCTGGCGACAGAGGTCGCCCTTTTTCTGGGCAACGGCGTCGCCGGCCAGTAGTGGCCGTCGACGGAGAAGATGATAAAAAAAAAAAAAAAACTTTTTTTAAAGTAAAATAAAAATAATTTAATTTTTTCAAATTTTAATATTAAAATAGAAGATAATTTAAAATAATTATTATTACTTTTTTGGTGTTTAGTATTATTTATAAATAAATAGAAGATATTTAAATTAATAATGATTAAATTGAATTAATAATATATATTATAAGTGATTTTTATATTGCATCTAAATTTTAATTTGAAAAGTGAATTTTATTATATTAAATTTGTATTTGTTTTTTTAAATTCAAAATTTTAATTTTTAAAATAATTATATACTTTTTAAGTGTTTTTATATTAAATTGGTACATTTTTATAATTAAATATAATTTATTGTAATATATTTGGTTTTAATAAATAATTTAAATTAATTAAATATATTTAAATAAAATAATCATATAAATAAATGAATTTAAAATGTATTTAAGTATGAAAGAAATATAAGATATATTTAAATATGAAGGAAAGGGGTATAATGGACATTTTTAATCTCAAAAATGCCAAAAAATGAGGCCCACTCGCATAATAGGCAAGTGATGCACACTCTCCGTTAGTTTCTAACGGAGATGGGATTTTTTGCTGTATTTTATATAACACAGGGGGTTTTTTTGCCTATTTTTTTAACACATGTGGTTTTTAGCTAAAATTTGAAAACACGGGGGGTGTTATGCAATTTACCCATAATTATATCTTAGGCACTATACTAGAAAATAATTTCAATTTAACCTATTACCTTCTAAAGATTACAGAAACACCCTTAACAGCTTTTCTATACTTAGGTTCACCTACTCAACTAAGGGTATTTTTTAATTTTAAAAGCTATCACGAATGGTTTCTGTAATTTTTCAAAAGGTAAGAATAGTTTGTGTGAAAAGGCTAGATAAATTTAAATAAATATAGTTATTATACGTCATCACTAGTTAACTTTATACATTTTTCTTGACAAATAATGATTGTTCTAGTCCCCTCAAGTTTAATAAATAACTAGTTTATAAAACACACTCAATTCAAGTATACCCTTGAGAATCATCATGAAAATAAATTTTTAGAATTAATAAAAAAAATTATTTCCCCCAAAAGCAATCCACTAATTAAATTAGTAACTAACAGATAATTTTAATTGTTTTTTAAGAAAACTTAGAGGCCAAAGTTGATGACGTCCCAACATAGGGTTCAAAAGATATGTACAATACGAACATACACATAAATAAAGAAATATTAATTTTATGTTAAAAAAACAAAATATTAATTTATTCCAATACAAAATAATAAACATATTTAATTAATAAATATAAAATGCAAAATTCTAGTTTAGGGGTAAAGATCTCCATCTCACCGATTCATTAAAATCAAATAAATATAAAGTATTGTAATAACAAAAATTTTAAATAATAGTAAATAATGATACATACAACAAGAAACTCTCATGAATGTTTTCTTTTTATTCATATCATGAACATAAAATTTTAATACAATAAATAATTAAATAATAGTGCATACAACAATAAATAATTATATCTTAGGCAATATACGAGTATAATAATTTTAATTTACCCTATTACCTTTTAAAGATTACAGAAACACCCTTAAGGGCATTTTCTATCTTTAGGTTGACCTAGTCAACTAAGAGTATTTTTTAATTTTAAAAACTATCAGGAATGGTTTCTGTAATTTTTTAAAATGCAAGAATAACTTGTGTAAAAATGCTTGATAAATTTAAATAAATATAGTTATTATACGTTATCACTAGTTAACTTTATATATTTTGCTGACAAACAATGATTATCCTAATCCCGTCAAGTTTAACAAATAACTAGTTTAAAAACACACTCAATTCAAGTATACCCTGAGAATCATCATTAAAACAAATTTTTGAAAAAAGATAATGAAATTTTTTTACTTCCCCCCAAAAGCAATCCACTAATTAAATGAGTAAATAACAAATCATTTTAATTAAATGTTAAGAAAATTTAGAGGCCAAAGTTGATGACGTCCCAACATAGGGATCCAAGGACATGTTCAATCTAAACATACAAATAAATAACGAAACATTAATTTTATATTATAAAAAAACAAATTATTAATTTATTCCAATACAAAATAATAAACATACTTAACTAATTAATATAAAATGCAAAATTCTAGTTTATTTTGATAATATTATTATATTTAGGGGTAAAGATGTCCATCTCACCGATTCATTAAAATCAAAAATATAAAGTATTGTAATAACAAAATTTTTAAGTAAAAGTAAATAATAATACATACAACAAGAAATTCTCATGAATGCTTTCTTTTTAATCATATCATGAATATAAAATTTTATTACAATAAATAATTAAATAATAGTGCATACAACCATAAATAATTATATCTTAGGAACTATACTATTAAATAATTCTAATTAACCCTATTACCTTTTAAAGATTACAGAAACACCCTTAATGGCATTTCTATCCTTAGATTAACCTAGTCAAGGTTAGATAAATTTAAATGAATATAGTTATTATACCTTATCACTAGTTATTATACATTTTTGTTGACAGATAATGATTTTTCTAATCCCGTCAAGTTTAATAAATAACAAGTTCGTAAAACAAATTATATTCAAGTATACTCTGAGAATCATCATTAAAATAATTTTTCAAAAAAAAATAATGAAATTTTTTCACTTCCCTCCAAAAGCAATCCACTAATTAAATGAGTAAATAACAGATAATTTGAAAACTTAGAGGCTAAAGTTGATAACGTCCCAACATAGGGATCCAAAGACATGTTCAATCTAAACATACAAATAAATAACAAAATATTAATTTTATGTTAAAAAAAACAAAATATTATTTTATCCCAATAGACATAAAATTATGTAATAACAGAATTTTTAAATAATAGTAAATAATAATACATACAACAAAAATTCTAAGGAATGTTTGCTTTTTAAATCATATCATGAACATAAAATTTTATTACAATAAAAAATTAAATAATAGTGCATACAACAGTAAATAATTATATCTTAGGCCCTATACTAGTAAAATAATTTTTAATTAACCCTATTATCTTTTAAAGATTACAGAAACACCCTTAAGGGCATTTCTATCCTTAGGTTGACCTAGTAGTTATTAGTGGATTGCTTTTGGGGGAAATAAAAAAAATTCATTATTTTTGTTTTAAAATTTATTTTCATGATGATTCTCAGGGTATACTTGAATTGATTGTGTTTTATGAACTAGTTATTTATTAAACTTGATGGGATTAAAACGATCATTATTTATCAACAAAAATGTATAAAGTTAACTAGTGATAACGTATAATAACCATATTTATTTAAATTTATCTAGCCTTTTTACACAGAGTATTCTTGCCTTTTGAAAAATCACTAAAACCATCCCTAATTGCTTTTAAAATTCAAAAATACCCTTAGTTGATCTAGGTCAACCTAAGGCTAGAAATTCCCTTAAGGGCGTTTCTGTAATCTTTAAAAAGTAATATGGTAAATTTGAATTATTTACTAGTATAGTGCCTAAGATTTAATTATTATTGTTGTATGTACTATTATTTAATTATTTATGGTAATAAAATTTTATGCTCATGATATGATTAAAAAGCAAACATTCATGAGAATTTCTTGTTGTATGCATTATTATTTACTATTATTTTAAAATTATGTTATTGCAATACTTTATATTTACTTGATTTTAATGAACCGGTGCGCTGGACATTTTTATCCCTAAAATAATAATATCATGTATTATCTGAATAAACTAGAATTTTGTATTTTTTATTTATTAATTAAATATGTTTATTATTTTGTATTGAAATAAATTATTGTTTTTTTTTTTAACATAAAATTAATGTTTCGATATTTATGTGTATGTTCAGATTGAATGTCTTTTGATCCCTATGTTGGGACGTCCTCAACTTGGCCTCTAAGTTTTCTTAAAAAATAATTAAAATCATCTGTTAGTTACTCATTTAATTAGTGGATTGCTTTTGGGGGGAAATAAAAAAAATTCATTATCTTATTTTAAAATTTTATTTTCATGATGATTCTCAGGCTATAATTGAATTGAGTGTGTCTTTTGAAATACACACGGATTAGGGGGTTAGTTGCTAAATCATCATGGAATTAGATTCCTATCACAACTACAATTCTCTCTCATTTTAGAATTGAGAGTCACACGGTTTTTTCAAGTGCAAAAATGGTGATACTTTAAACTACAATTCTTTCTCAATACAAACATGTCCACGGTTTTTCAATTGAAACTTAAAAATAATTCTTCTCCATAGATTAATGTTGTCCTGGAATTGGAATCAAGTTGAGAATAGAGAAATCCAAATACACTTATTATTTAATCTTTTTTAACAAGAGGGTTAGAACCATCTTCCACTATGTGGTTTGGACTTGCTCTGGAGGGGTTCTACACTTGAACCCTCTAAGTGAACAGATCCGAGAAGGAGAGGAGTCAACGCTTATAGCCGTACGAGAAAATGACAACAGTAAATCTTTATTTACGTTTTTCGCATCTTGCCTTTTTCTCGTGGTTTCTTGACCTATGTTTTATTTTATACACCGAACGCCCGGAAAATGATCAAGAGTACACTCCTTGATCAGGATTAATTAGTATTATTTATCCCATAATTTATCGTTTTTTAGATTTTTCGCGCTTCCGCCACGCTTCCCGGGCCGATCTGCTTCCTTTAGTTAGACAGAAGGATCATACCCGTATGGACTCGAGAGCCTAAAAGTTCACATGAATAATCACCTAGTCTCTAGCGCCATGGACCATTGCTAGACGGCCACCCATGATGACGGGTTTTCTTGATCAAGGATTAATCAAGAATTATTAATTCAATTTGATTTAATTAATAATAGCTAAAGAGTCACACACAAATCACCGGAAGGAACAAGGGATTAATTTGGAATTAATTCCGCAAGTAATTGGATTACTTGTAGATGAGGGATCCATTGGATAGAAGACCCAATGATTAAATTAATAGGATTAATTTATATTTTGGGCTTGTCTTATTATTTAATAAGTTGGACTTATTAATTAATAAAGATAATTTTGGGCTTAAGTATTTAACTGGATTAAATACTTATTGGGCTTAATTAAGTGAATATTAATTAAATTAAATTTAACTAAAATTAGTTGGACCTTGTATTTTTAAGCATAAAAATTGGCCAACACACTTAAAATAAGCACATAGAAATTCTAGGAAAGGAAAAATTTGACTAGGAATCTAACTTTTGGAAAGTTCCATGCTAACTCACCGCCCTAGCACCTTATGGATGTTAGAATGAACCTAGACACATTCTAATACATCCATACAAGGTATATATATTATAATAATTATTTAAATAATTAATTACAATATTACACAAAAAAAAAAAAAAATCCTACCCTAGTCTCCAAGAAATTCGGCCGCCCCCCCTTCTCCTCTTTGCACTTGGTGCAATTTTCTTATATCTCTTGTTCTCTTCTAGCAAGGAGATCAAGAGGTCCTAACTCCAGTGTGGTGTGGACGAATTAGAGGGTTCTTGCGTTGGAGCCTCGGGTGAACAAAAAGAACAAAGGAGAACGACGAACCCTTCAAATCGAAAGAGGTATATTTTGATTTATATTATGGTTTCTCACATTTTTCTCTTTTCACCATAGCCCATCTTTATTTCTGCTTTTTTAATTTTATTATACTAAATCGATCGCCCGAAAACTCCAAGGGTACACCCCTTGGAACCACGGTTTGTTACTTTCAATTTTATTTATGTCCTTGCGCTTTCGCTAGTGCATTCTCGGGCCGGTCCACGAGGAACCGATTTCCTTCAAGAAACAACTGAGAGAAAGACTTGTAGCAAGAAGCACATGCTAGAGAGTAGTGAGAGTGTGTGAACAAAAAATGCTCCAAAGTGAGTTGTGTCTTTCTCTTCACCAATTGCTTCAATTTATAGAAGTTGATGACCTTAGTATTCTTTATGCACTTGAGTGAATTTGTTGAATATGGCTGTCCATCATGGCTATCATTGAAGGTGCCACTAATGCAGCTAGTGGCCTGCAAAAGCTTTTTTTAATTTTTTTTACTGATAATTTTGACAATACAACAAGAATTGACCTATTTTTAGAATTTTTACATCAATAATTTTTTTTTTTTATGAAATTGAGCTAAATATTCAAAAGAAATCATCTTCATTTTCATCTCTGAGGTTGTTGGGTGATGGGGAGTCCTCTTTGTCACAATGAATTTCTTTCTTTTAGAATTTTTTGCATTTTTCTTTTGTAGTTGCTTGGGCTATTTTGTAGACAAATTATTTTTCTACAATAGAAATTGCTCATGCTGTGAATTGATTTATTTTTCAAGAATTGTTGAAGTTTTACACATTGTAGAATTTTGCTTGAACAATTCAAGAATCGCTGGCTTGATCAAAATTTTCTGTATTCATTTTGTCCCACAAATTTGACACAACAATTTTTCCAGAGGGAAAATATAATTGTGTCTTCATCAATTTGAAGAGGTTTGAATTGTGACTCAATTTTTAGTATTCTGGTGGAATTGAATTGGATGTAGAATTTGCGAAGGTTGGGAATACGTTGTCCTGGGAATGCACCGAGTTTCAGATTTTCCGAAAAGAATTTGAAGGCTTTTTGGGACTTTGTAATTTGGTCCAAAATACTACCACCATTAGACAAACCAATTTGGAATTTTTGCTGGGGTAATTTTGGTATAAAAAAAATAAAAAAATGTGATATTTTTCTCATTCTGCTTGAGGAAAAAATGTTGGAAGGCTTTGATGTAATCCCAATAAGAAATTAATGGGTAGTTTTTATTGGGAATGCTCTTGAATCAATATGGACCTTTTTTCCCAATTAGATAATGAAAGAATGAAATTTATATAGAATTTTCGGTAGCCAATTTGTGAGGAGTTGGTAGGGGCTCCTTTGGGACGCATATTTTGAACATAAATAAATTTTGATTGAGAGAATCCTCATAAAATTGATGAGTTTAAGTGGATCTTTAGAGTTCCTATTATGATTTTGAACAAGGACCATGTTTGCCATTTGTACTGGATCATCTGAGTTTTTTTATTGATCCATTCGTTTTCAATTACACAGTCAAGATGAAAATATGATTTTTCAATATATGGCGAATTTATGGAATTGATTGATGAATTGACTCGTGAACTAGCTGGTCTAGCAGTACAAGTTCCTGCTATATCTTTGTAGATTTGAGTAAGTTTGTAAAGGCCAAGAGGAATTGGTTTTCCTAATGGGGTAAACTTATTTGTGATTTATATAGCAGTTTGTGGTGGAGATATATTTTTGAAACTAATTGGGTGAGGTTCTTTGGTTGAATTGAAGGGGAAAGAACCTGAAATGGTTTTGGATTTTAAAGACTTTGGGGTTTCAATAATCGAAGATTTTGAGGACTTTGAGGTTTTAATTGAAGTTTTTTTAGCGTAAAAGAATAATCCAATTTAAGAATTTGTGTAGAGGGTTTTGCTAAAGGGTACACCGTTACCTTGGATTCTTTAGTTGATTTTGACATCCCTGCAAAAATTCTCTTGTCAAATAGTCAGGAATATAATCGTGAATCCCCTTAATATATTCAAAATCAAAATAAAAAAAAGTTAGTAAAGCTTGCCATCTGACAAAAATTTATTTTAAAACTAAATTTTTAACATATTTTGTAAGTACATCTTTTGCAGCTCTACAATCAATTTTAAAAGAAATTTTTGATTTAATAAATCATCTTGATACTTGAAAATGCATAAAACAATAGGCAGTATTTCCTTTTGTATTGTCGGATAATTTTGTTGAGCTGTAGTTTTTCAAACTTCAAAATAATATCTTACTATTATTTTTTTCCCTTGAATAATTTGACTAAGGGTACCACCATATCTTATTTCAGATGCATTAGTTTGTACAATTTTCGGTGCAGTGAGATGACATATGCTTAAACAAGGAAGTTCTTTAATATCTATTTCTTAATTTTTTCACAAAACTGTATGAGTTTGAGTCCAAGGTGGTGGAGGAGTTTTCAATCTATCATATAATGATTTACATATTTGTCTAAGATTTAGATAAAAATCTAAGACATAATTTAAGCTTCCTAGAAATATTTGTAATTATGTTTTATCTAGAATTTGATTTGAAATTTTTTCTCCAAACGTTAAAGATCTTTGGACTGGGACAATAGTTCCTTGATGGGTTTGATTTCCTAAAAATCTAACATTGGTTTGGAAGTGTTTTACTACTAGACCATTATCTTTTATTAGTTTAAGAAATATTTATAAATGTTTCCAGTGTTTTTCTATATTTTCACTAAACACTAAAACATCAATATGAACAATATTAAAAGAAGTATATGGATTAAAAATATCGTTCATGATTTTTTGGAATTCTAAAAGAGTATTTTTTAATCAAAATGGCATAACATTCCATTCAAATTGGCCAAAGAGAGAGTAAAAGCTATTTGATATCTATCTTTTTCATCTATTTCAATTTGCCACAATCCGGATTTCATATCAAACTTAGAAATCTTTTTGCAATGTAAAGTCTTTTAAGGAGATCTGACTTATTAGGTATAGGATATCTAATCCATCTTAATACTTTATTTAAGGGTTTGTAATTTATGATTAACCTGGGAGTTCCTCTTTCTAATTCAATATTTTTTTGGACATAGAAGGCTGGACAAGACAAAGAAAATTTTGAAGGACAAATTAATTTTCTGTTGAGAGGATCTTGAATTTCATTTCTACAGTATTCTAGCAATTCCTGGTTCATTTGGAGTGACCTAGCCTTAGTGGGAATTTTTCTTTCATCAAAATCAGTTTCATATGGAAGACTAATGACATGCTTTTTTCTTTTTCGGAATGTATTTGGCAATTCTGAACATACTTGACCTTGAATTTGATTTTGGAATTCAAGAATTTTCTTTTGCACAAAAGGTGCAGAAATTTGTTCTTCTATTTTCTTATGGAGATTTATCCTTTAAGAAGAGAATTTATTTCTTTATTATTATTATATATTTTCTTGAAATATAAAGGTATCTTGGACTACTTTGATATCTCTTTAGGTTATAGGGAATTAAAATTGAAATAAGATTTCTTTTCCCATTACTTTGGTTGTAATTCCTTCAGAACTTACATTAATTGGATAGAACATTTGGAGGAAAGGATTTTCTAAGATTATTGGAGTATTAAGGTCTTTGACTAGAACAAAACTAGTTTTGAAACAAATTCTATTATTGCAAACATGAGCTTTTGAAAGTTTAAAATTAATTTTGAGACTGACCAAGTCAGTAGTTGAAAGTTTTTCTTTGGTTTTTTCAAAATATTTGGTGGGGATTAATCCTTCTTGTATGCAATTCATGTCGGCTCATGATCCATTAATGCAATAGCAGTTAATTTAAAATATTCGATAACTAGATTAATTTATACATACCATTTTTGGTAGGCAATTCTAGAGATAGAGTTGACAAAGGACTCTTCTTCTTCTTCTTTAGAAGTCTTAGATGGAGATGCTTTACTAGAATTTTCTCTAAAAATTTGATTCTGGAGTTTTATAATTAAAAAGTTTTGTTGTAATTGGTCATGATTATCTTATAGAGTTTTGACTTCTCTTTTTAATTTTCTAACTTCATGCTTTAAATATGATATTGAAAATTTAGAATTAGAGGAATCAAACAAGTTCACGATTTCTGAAAAATCTATTTTGGGAGGAGGTTTTGTTTTTTGAGGAATTTTATTTGAGATTAATTCTTGGAGTTTATGAAGATAGGTTTCCTTGTCTTCAAGATTTTGAATTTTGTTCATAAGATCTAAGATTAAGAAAAAGTGGTTTGTTAAAGAAGCTATTTGTTATTGCAAAACCATAATTCTGGAGGGCATCCAGTACATTCATTATTTTCTTCTGGGTTAGAATTTTGGGGTTATTCTTGTGATGTCCGAAGGATTTTATAAATAAATGACAGTTTAAATGGTAATTATAAAGAAAATTTAGATTTAATTATAATAAAATTATAGGTTGAAATTGAAATATAATAAAACTTGAACGGAGTAAATTGGAACTCGTTATAATATTTGAGAGTAAATTATATTAATTAAGAAATTAGGAAGAACGTAATGGTAATTATTAAAAAAGATTAAATATAATTAATATATATATATATATATATATATATATATATTATATATATATATATATATATATATATATATATATATATATATATGGAAACTCCCGCACACCCAAATCACAATCACAAAACTCCATTTACATAAGTATGTACAATCGAAAGTTTTCTCTCTCGGGGAAGAAGAAGAACATAGGTAAAAATATTTATTTTAATTTTTATTAGTTTATATAGTTATATTATCTAATTAGTACATTTACTAAAAGTAGTTTATTTTGGCCGATCTAGCATTTAATCGAGAAAATTTTATGAGTTTGACTATTAAAATTATTATCGAATTAAATATCACATTTGATTTAGGAATGCTATAGTTGGGTACTTAAATTACTAAATTGATTAGATTTAATCACTATTATTGTCAATTTACTCAATTTCATCAGGACTATTGGCTAAATTCTTAATTATATATGTGTTTAATCATATTATATAGTAGTAAGGAATTGATAGAAATTAATAGAAATATTAGAAAAGTTATATTTAACAAAAAATAATATTTTTATAATAATTTAAATTAAAAATATTATTAAGAACGGTAGTTATAAAGATATGAGGGTTTGATAGAATGATTTCATATAAGTTAGTCGATAAATTAGAAATATACCTGAGAAGTCTAGAAAGTTTAATTATTTAAAAGAAAATAGAATGGAGGACTGAATTTCGATATAAATAGAACTATATGAATATTATATAATATCTTAATTAGAATTTACGATGATTACAAAGTATTGATTATATAAATTGTAATTTAGTATAGGACGTGATGATAGAGTGAACGGTTGAGCAGCTCTTTGTGTTGACTGATCGTTTTGATATTTGAGGTAAGTATAGCTAATTATATATATATATATATATATATATATATATATATATATATATTGATATGAATATAAATATTGATTGTTGGAATTATATAAATATATTTATATATTTATATGAATGTAATATGTTGGCTATTTGATTTATAGATATCTATTTATATGGATTGCTTATATACTTGATCATGAGTGTTGACTGTTGTCAGGATGATCTTTATATATGTGAAATGGTTACCATGTGTTCAATTGTGATTGTATTGCACGGATGTTGGATGATTGATTATGTAATTGCATAGTTGTTGGTGAATTGAGATCGTATAATGAAACTATTGACGAACGAATAGTTATTACATGAAATTGAATAAGGAGGTTAATGATTTGATGTTAGGAATTAAAAAGAAACGATGGCTTACCTAACTGGGGACATACTCAATGGCTTAGATGATATGATCAATGACGAGTTGTGTGCTGTCATTGATCAATGGAGGCGATGGGAAACACACGAGATGTGTGCTGTGTGGTATCAGTGAGGATGGGATACACACGAGCTGTGTGCTGTGTGTATCAGTGAGGATGGGACACACACGAGCTGTGTGCTGTGTGGTATTAGAACAAAAAAAATGAAAAAAAAATGAAGAAGGCGTATTGTGATGGAGATGATGATGATGGT
Source organism: Sesamum angolense (assembly GCA_034509725.1). Taxonomy (NCBI): domain Eukaryota; kingdom Viridiplantae; phylum Streptophyta; class Magnoliopsida; order Lamiales; family Pedaliaceae; genus Sesamum; species Sesamum angolense. The sequence goes on from JACGWL010000016.1 coordinate 12,106,753, forward strand.
GAGAGCCGGCAAAGCTTATTGAGTGTTACACTCCAGTTTGGTTAAGCGGGCCCTAAAAAACAAACTAGAACACCTCTATTATATCTTAGTTAATGTTTGATTATAGCTATATGTTTTCTTACATCTGTTAATAATGTATGGCGCATGTTGGTTGTGTTAGTACAATTGCGTTATACTTGATTGGATGCTTGTGTGTGTATAAATATATATATAGGCCGAAAGACTCTACTTATTGAGTAGGCAGCTCACTCATTGCCACACATTTTTCAGGAGATAGGTCACACGGATTAACATCATCAAATTTTGAGCCGTGCCGTTATTTTGAATAGGTGTGTCAACCGTGACATTGAAAGTTAGAGTTTTGGGACTATGCATAGTATACATCATACTGTTATCGGGTTTGATTTTAAATTGTTGTACAGATTGACGTTGGATATCTTCTTTTTAGGTTGTGTACACTTATGGGAAAGTATATAAAAATTATTGGCGATATCGATGATCTCTTTTGGTATATATGTGTTATATTGATAAAATAAAATTTATATTATGTTATAGGATGAGTTGAAATGAAGGAAATGGTATATGAATTAGTGGTAATTAAGTATTATGTTGTAGGGGATGCTACATTAGGTGGTATCAGAGAAAGTCTACATTTCTAGGGTGATAGATTGATTATGAGATGTGTATAATGATTGAATTGTCTAGTGTAGGATGACATCTCATGGTGCACATGCTGACCCAGTAGCTAGTTGGTAGGGAAGTGTCAGGGGAGTCTGCAGAGGGAACGATTGCACCTACGAGTGGAGGTGGGGTGGATATAGGTCGAGAGGGTGTTGGTGTTGATGCTCCTATTCCTCCTACTGGTACTCCAATGATAGGGTTACCACCGGAATTTGCACAAATTCGTTAGATGGCCCTTCAGGCCCAAGCCCAAGCGCAAGAACAATTTTTTGCACAGACGTATGCACCCGCTCCAGCGCCAGCACCAGTAGTTGCTACAATTCATCATAATTATGAAAGAATCAGAAAGATGGGAGCTACAGAGTTTGAGGGTACTTTAGATCCTGAGATTGCTGAGAGATGGAGGGAAAAAATTGAAGACGTGCTGAACTTAGTAAACTGTACTAAGGAGAATTGACTTAAGTATGTCTTTTTTTGTTCGTGGGAATGCCTTGATGGCCACAACAATGAAGAATGATTGGATGGGCTAACTTTTGATTTTATGGAAAAACATTTATACGGGCTAGCAAATTTTGAATAGCAACAGGCCTATTTCAAGCAGAGTTCCTAAGGTGCCCTGGTATGTTAGTAATCCAAACAGGAGATAATTTCCAAGGCACTAGGGAAGAAAAAAAGAAATGGCATCCCGACTTCTTCATAGAGGATGCGGTTTGGAGGAATCGAGATTCTCGTCAGGTGGTTAAGTAAAATAGACTTGGACCAGCTCGTTTGAGCACAAAAAAGGAATGAATTTGGAAGCAAAAGAGGTTTCCCTATATTCTGCATACAACAGAAACACTAGCCTGCATACTAATAGATCTTGGGACCAACTAGTTTAGAGGAATATTAAACACAGAAGCCACATAAGAGAAAAATTTAGAGATAGGGAAGCAGAGACCAGCCTCAGTTGGGCTAGGTAAAGCATAAAAAACCATTAGAAGGAAAGTTCAATTGGGCATCAAAAGTGGGGGTCTAAATCACATACCCATCAGGAATCCCGTACATTTTCCTGATGCGCAACACGTCTTTGACAAAAATTCAAGATTGGTAGACCCTAAAGGAGTCAACATTGTCTTCTACTAACGTGTCTTCTAATACCCTCCTCATTTCTCCTCCCTATTATTTCTCTCTTTCTCCTCACTCTCACCTCCTTGGGGGGAAGCAGAGTCAGAGGAGTAGATTTTTCTTTCGCTTCCCCAAATGAACCTACAACAAGCTCATCAATATTAAATGGTAGACATACTTGAAAAAAAAAAAAAAAATTTGAGGAAGCGAAATCGTAGGTGACAAAGGTGAGAGAAAGGATCAAAGAGATTAGGAAACCCTAGGATGGGAATGCGGAAACATGAAAAGTAAAATAAAAAATTGTAAGGAATATGATTACTTCATGCAAGAGAAATAGGAAGAAGATGAAGAGACTTACCAAAGCTTGGAAATGTATGAATTTAAAAAAAATGAAGGTCTTTACTCTAAATATAGTAGTAGAACAATCCCGCCTGCATAGGGCTTGCGCCCCCTCTCTCCTACTTGTCACCACCAGCGAATAGGAGAGGGATCAACATAAGAGAGCAATCATTTTCTGGGGTTTCCCCCTTAGCATAAGTTCTATCCTTTCGGTGATCCTTCCTAGAGGGATCAACATATTGCTAATCGCTTCTGTTGGAAGCTTGCTGGTGGGAGAGCTCCTCTTGCTATTCACAACATCGATCTTTGTAGATATTGTAACATCCTCACATCTTGATACATAATTATCATTTATTATCTTAATAATATGGATAAGTGGTGTGATGAAGTATATAATAGTTGGTGTTTGAGTAGATATTTATTCTATTTGACATAATAAATTTTTAGAGATGAGTGAAAATTGGAGTAATAGTGAAGCCCTAAAATAGGGGTAATTGCACTTTTAGTCCCACAGGATAAGGGGTGTCTCACTTTTGGTCCTTTGCTTTTCGGGGCCAACAAATATAGTCCTCTAATTTTCGAAAAAATTGCATATTTAGTCCCGCTCATCTCCTTTTGCAAATTTAGTATAGTGCTCGGCCAGAATGATATCAGAGCCTAGGTTTATTGAATAAATATATGGGTTAATATTATATTTAGATATTTTTCACTAACGGAGGAGACTGTTCAAGAAAAACAGAACCGAACAAAAGTTCGAGTTACAATTACAATAGGGAATATTTCTAGATTCTGGAAAGACAAAAAAAGAACTTCATTTGGGAAATTTTTAAAAAATGTGACAACAGTCCCAAGAAGATTGACTCGAAACTTCTTACAAAATGCACAAATCACGCATATTCCTCATTTATTTGTACAACAAATTTAGGAAATCATACACTTACTACAATTAAAATATATTTTGTTCGACTTTTGTGATAATATTGTTCATACTACCTTGTTTTACTGCAAATTTTGGTGGGGAAAGAAGTATATATCATTTGATGCTTTTAAAGAAAATTAGCGCAAGGCTAATTGTAGAAAGGATACATGCTACTGGGTAGTAAAGAGAGATGGTATTTACTACGTAGACTATTATCCACCAAGAGGCCTAACAAAAAAGTTCGATTGGTGATATACAAGACAAGCTTTATGTTCTTATCAGTAATGCATTTCATCTTTAGTGATATAAGATATGCAACAAGTTGTCATGATCTTTTGTTAACATCAAAGTAATAAAAACGAGGTTAGATATCTCTTTCAGTTCAAGAAATGATGATGCAACTAGCACCATATGGTATCTTAAAGTGCTTGAGACAAAGGGTGTTTGAGTGAGCTTATAAGCTTTTTAAAATATCTTTTAATATATTTAAAAACATATACAATGTTAAAAAGTGTTTGGTGAACTTTTAAGAGAAGTCAGAGTTTTAAACTCTATTTTTTAAAAAAATAAAAAGTAAAAAGGAATTTCTAACTTATTCTGAGATATTAACAAACTCGTTTAAATGAATTACAAAATTTCGTTACTAAATATATTATAAACTCCATCATCTAATTTCATCATAACACTTTAAGAACATGTGAAATAAGATATGATATTCATGAGATGTATGGGCTTGTGAAATTTTCAAAAAAACTTAGCCAAACACAATCTGGGTATGGGCTTATAAACTCTTCAAATATCAATACATTAATTTTAATTTTTGAATAACGTGTATCCTTTAAGAAATAAATAAAAACAACTATAACTCTCCTACCTCAAATACCATCGCAAATTATACATTCACATTTTAAAAAAAGAATAATATTTTGAGTGTAGTAAACTCTTTTAAGTGCCATATATATCTTCAAAATGTGGTCTCCAAACCTCTAAGTCTCTTTGTTTGGTGAGAAGGAAATCTAACACAGGAATACAATTACCGAAAATTTGATTGCTAGAAATCTTATTCCCATTGCAAATGTTTGGATAATATGAGGTACTTAAACTATGGAAATAAATAAAATGTAATAAAAAAAATATTTATACTATATATGACATAGGAAGATGACATATTTGAATAAGTTGATAAAAATATAAATTTGCCAACTTCACTGCCTTTTGCCACTTCGACAGTTATAGAAGGAAGTCCCATGATCTATATGTATTCAATAAATTCCAAGTTATGGTTATTTTGCTCCTATCCTATATCTAGTCACATCTAGATTGAATTCCTTTCATTGCTTTCGTCATAGGATAGTAATGAAGGGATTTAACTCTACTCTTTCTAAATTATATTTTACTATCAGAAACTATGCTTGTTTCTATACTTTTCCATTTAATGTAATTTTTTTCTTTGTATCAATTTACCATCTCAAGTTCATAAAATCTGTACTTGTCATATATATGAAAGCTTTTTGAATGATTTTTCTGCTAGAAAAACATTAATTGTAGTGCACATATGATATTTAAAGGCAATGTGATGTGTGATTCAAGTTCAGTATCAAAGTTTCATATTCCTATTTCCTAACACGACAAAATGCTTCAACAACAAACATATTGTATTGAACTCAAGACATCAAATCTTGAAAGTAATGATTCTAAAGACAATATTTTGTCAAAATGTGGTTCATGATTTCTCTATAAATTTTGGTGGAAGCTATACATTTGCTTCAAAAAGAAAAACAGATCTAAACTAAGGAGAAGAATCGGAAATTAATTATTTCAGTTGATGATTTTAGTAGGAATTCTGACCTTTATGAATTAATCAAAAATTTATAATTATATTTCCTTGTTATTCTTTTAGAAATACAAAATTTACTGTTAACAATAACCTAACTATATCTTTTACATAATTACAACATGATTTAATTTCTTCGAATTTCCTAGTTTCCTATAAGAATTCCATAATCAAATGAAGGGACAAGGGGATCCGCCTGGGAGCGCGAGTGGAAGCGAGAGAGTGGAACATACGCAATATTAAAAACAAATAGCATAATAAAATATTCCAAGGGGTGTACCCTTGGATGCTCAATCGGGCGTTCAATGTAGAATATGACAACGTAAGCAAGGTACATAATATTGGGCACATAAATAAATGAAAAGAGAATACAATACTACAAAATATATAGCTACCTTTGCAGCTTCTCTTCCACGACTACTAGCATTGTTCCCATTTTCGACAGCGCCGAAGCATACACTTAGATTCAAACAGATGAATCCTCTAACATAGTCCATGCCACATCGGGAGAAGTCTCATTTTTCTTGTTAGAGAAAAAACGGACTTATCAATCAAGTCTACGACCTTACAAGGTATGATCAAATCATAGCATATAAGAGAAGCTTGATTAAGGTTGATTTGTCCCTTACCATAAGAAGCAAGTCAACCCTTCCAACATGGCCTCTATGTGGCCGGTTTTTTTCTCTTCCAAAACAGGAAAAAATCAGCCTTCCCACTTTTAAGAGAACTCCAACTTCTCCTAAATCCAATAGTGAAATTAATATCCCTCTTGGACCAAGATTTAATGGACTGAATTTTGTCATAATGCAATCTAATCAAGGTCCAATTTAAATAATGCACATGGAACCTTTAATCCAATTAAAAGATTCAAGCCTTTGCTCTTTGATTGATAAATCCCTTTTGTCAATCAACCATGGGTCTGATAGAATATCAGCCTGTCCATCCAATGGACCTTTCCATAAATAATTCAATTATTTATTATATTCTGAAATTAACTCCAAGTCGATTTCTCCACCTCCTCGGTGATGTTGTGTGTGATCCCAGTTAGACTTGGTCTCATGTCTAACAGAAACTCGTCATCATAGGTAGCAGTCTAGCAACGGTCCATAACACCAGAGACTAGGTGAATGTTGGCATGAACATTTAGGCTCTGATTTCATATGGGTACGGTCCTTTTGTCTACAATCTCCTGGCCTTAGTCTAGGTATGGAATTGGGCATCAGTTCCCATCTTTGACTAGGCAGCTATGCTTAAGACTCGAGACAACACATACCTCGATGAACCACTATGGCCACAGCTTTAAGTAGCATGAACGTGTCTCCAAGTGCATATGAGATACCTCTGTCATATACTGACAGGAGATGGATCCTCTTCTTGGAACTCATCATTCTCACTACACATTCTGACTACACTGGACAAGACTTATAATGAATGTGTCTATAACTCGATCATCTCTCGCCAGATCCAAGATACAACCATCATGTGCATGTGACTTCCGTGGTTCTTCAAGTTCGAGGACTTCTCTTGTATTACTGAAATAAAAAAACACCAGTCATACCGACCAAGGGTTCGAGGTTTATATATGGCGATCCCCGTGAGTCAGCATAGTCGGCTCGACTTCAATCGACCAATCTACTAAGATCGTATAGACGTTCCATGTCTATCGCCGATGAAACACGACACTCATCTAATGAATAGGACTCTTAGTGCAAGTCCTAATAGGACTCTCGATGCCCTGTCTCTTGGTTCTCGACTTCGAATATTTTAGACACAATCCTTTATCAGTTAGTTCCTTAACCACCATCAAATGTGTGGGCCAACTGCATGAGTTGTTAAGGTTGTTTGTGAGCTTTGTTGTGATATGTGCAAACAGATATGAACATACAATAATGATAACAACAAAGAGAATACCAAAGGTAACAAATACTCATTTTATTCATTACGTAATATTATAATACATTGAGTTGTCAAATAGGTTATATAAAAGGCCAATCTAATTAGCTTTCTGGTCACCTATTCTAACAATCTCCCACTTGACCTAAAGTTAATCACCCATTGACCTCAAGCCCATCTTACCTAGATGTTTGGTAAGGGCATTTTGCGATACTAGCTTAGTTAGTGGATCTACTATGTTTTCTGCAGATTTGACTCGGTCCATCCGAACGTCACCTCTGCTAACCATCTCTCTTAGCAGATGATAGCGTCTAAGGTTATGCTTAGATCGGTGATGAGATCTTGATTCCTTTGCTTGTTCTATAGCCCAGTTGTTATCATAGAAGATAACTACTTGCTCAACAATGCTAGGCACTACACCCAAACCGCCTCCTTAGCAGCTTCCAAAGATGTTATGTACTCAAACTCTGTGGTAGAATCTATTGTCGTAGCCTACTTGGAACTTTTCCAAGCATTCCCGCCACCATTAAGTTTGAATACATAACCAAATTGGGACTAGGCATCATCATCGTCCGATTGGAAGCTGGCATCGTTATAGCCTTTCAGTATCGATTTTGTACCTCTGTAGATCAAGAACATATCTGTAATCCTTTTTCGGTACTTGATAATGGTCTTGACCGTACTCCAGTGTGCCTCTCCGGCACACGCCTGATATCGACTCGTTATGCTTAAAGCAAAAGCGACATCGGGCCTAGTGCACTGGACAACGTACTGAATGTTGCCTATAGCTGAAGCATAAGGATGTCCTACATTGATTTAAGCTCCTCATCAGTCTTGGGAGACCATTTCTTAGATAGCTTAATTACATGCCTCTCAATGAAGGAATTCTCATTTTGAGTTTTCATCTTGAATCTCTTTAGGACCTTCTCAATGTATGAGGACTGGGTCATTCCCAACATCCCTCTGGATCTATCCCGGTAGATCTTGATGCTAAGGATGTAGGAAGCCTCACCCATATCCTTCACGAAAAATTGAGTTGACAACCAAGCTTTAGCGTCTCCTAACATCTTGACATCATTCCCAATGAGTAAGATATCGTCCACATAAAGCACAAGGTATGCGATTGAGTTCCCACTAATTTTCTTGTATACACAAAGTTCATATTTGTTCTTGATGAAATCATATCCCCATATGACTTAATCAGAACATATGTTCCAGCTTCGGGAAGCTTGGTTGAGGCTATTGATGGACCTTTGGAGATAACAGACCTTCTGCTTTTTTCCAACAGATGTGAAATGCTCTAGTTGATCCATGTAGATCACTTTCTCTATGAAACTATTAAGGAAGGCGATTTTCACGTTCATCTGCCATATTTCACAGTCATACCATGATGCTATGGCAAGTAGTATTCGAATGGATTTGGCAATTGCCACAGGTAAGTAGGTTTTCTCAAAGTCGACCTCGGGTCGTTGAATGTAACCTTTCGCCACGAGCCTGGCCTTGAAGGTAGAATCCTCCTCGTCAGCTTCAAGCTTACGTTTGTAGACCCATTTACACATTACGGGCTTAACGCCCTTGGGTGGGTCCACTAGGGTCCAAACCTGATTTGATCCCATCGAGCCCAATTCGAATTTCATGGCCTCAAGCTATCAACCTAAATTAATATGCGTCATTGCTTCTCCATACGTCTTTGGATTATTATCTAATTATCTGGTTAGGTCCACAAACCTATACCTCTCGGGTGGTTGGGTACTCTAGCCGACCTACGAAAGACTGGAACACTATCACTTGATTCCTCAAGGAGTATCTCATCGCGACGGCTATCTGATGGGAAACCCTTTTCCAAGTACACAGTGTTTCGCGAGATAAAGACCTTTTGCTCGGAGGGATAATAGAAATAATACCCCACAATTTCTTTCGGGTATCCGATGAACTTGCATAAACTAGATCTCGTGTCTAGTTTATCTCCCACTAATCTGTTAACATCTGCAGGGCTACCCCACACTTGCAATTATTTGTAGGAGGCAGGCTTGCCATGCGATATCTCATATGGCATTTGGGATATCTTCTTAGATGGTACCATATTCAAAAGCTTAGTCGCCGTCTCAAGAGCATATCCCCAGAAGGATAAAGGGCAGTAAAACTCATCATGCACTGGACCATATTCAACAAAGTCTGGTTCCACCTTTCAAACACACCGTTCAACTTCAATATTCTAGGAAGAATCTCTATTCTCTTTTAGGTAATCAACGAATTCACTACTTAAATACTCTCCTCCTCGGTCCTAGCAAAGGGTTTTGATCTTTCGACCGGTCTGGTTCTCAACTTCAAGTCTGTATTCCTTAAACCTTCCAAAGGCTTTAGACTTGTACCTCAACAAGTAAACATAACCATACTATGAGTGATCATCATAAAAGTTATGCAGTACGAGTACCCAGCTCTTGCTTGAGTATTTAATGATCCACAAACATCTGTATGGATCAAATTCAATAGACCATTGGCTAATGTGCTTGGTCCAACAAAGGGTTTTTTGGTCATCTTTCCCTTCAGACAAGATTCGCAAGTTGGCAGGTTGTCCAGATCGTCTATTTCTAGGCCTTTTTACTCCACCAATCTCCTTATCCTATCCTTCGAAATATACCCTAAACATGCATGTCATATCTGTGCGTTATCTTGATTATCATTTTTACATTTGTGTTCGGCAATCACAATCCAATTAGACTGTTGAAGTACGTATAGTCCATTTACTAGTGTACCAAGCAGATGAGAAGTACCATAATTGATAATGTAAAAACTATTTTTATTGATGGTAAAAGAGTACCCTTCCTTGTTAAGGACAGGGATTGAAATGATATTTTTAATCATATTGGGTATATAGAAATAATTATTAAGTACAACCCTAACATGATGACTAATAGCTAACTCGACTGATCCTACAGCTTCCGCAGCAACGGCTTTGCCGTCGCCTAACCTCAGGATCATCTCATCCTTGGTTACCCTTCTGCTTCTTATAGCACCTGAAAATTATTGCAGATGTGAGCAGCATATCCGATATCTAATACCCAAAAAGCAGAATTAATTATCATATTCACTTCAACCACAAACATTCCTTGATTGGAGAGGAGTTGTGGGCATTCCCTCTTCCAATGCCCCTTTCCTTGACAATATATGCAGACATCATTTACCTCAGACCACTAAGAACTCCGGGCTTTGCCTTTCCTTTTGCCCATTCCCACAGGGGCAACAAGGGCAACAGGGGCATTGGGAGTGCGTGCAATGGTTGCAATAACCTTCCCCTTTCCATTCTTCCTCTTCTAGTATCCGGCCATCTTGTCATTCGCTTTGGAGGTCGAAGCCTCTCCTATCAATACCGACAACTCCAACTTGTGGGTCATTGTCTCGTATTGAACCAGCATACTGATCAACTCATGAACAGACTTCTCAAGTCCATTCATGTTGTAGTTAAGCACAAACGGTCATAGGATGGAGAAAGCGACTAAAGGATCACGTCAATGTATGTGTCATTGTCAAGCCCAGCTTTTAGGCCCTCGAGTTTCTCAACTAGGGAGAGCATCTTGACCCTATGACTTTGTTCAGTGGACCCTTTAGCAAGCTTGGTCCAAGAGAATGATTTTTTGGTGGCATATCTAATATGCCTATCTGGAACCGCGCAGACATTGCTCATGCGGAGCATTATGGAGGAGACGCCATCTAACTTATCATATTGCTTTCGGATGTCATTAGACATTGAAACCAATATGATATTGCATACCTTCCGGTTATCCCCATGCCATTTCTCAAACATCAAACGTTCTTCAGGTGAGAAATCCTCCGGCAAGGCGCTCGACGGTGGCCCATTCAAAACATAGCCCTGTTCCTCAAAATTGAGGACAATCCTCATATTTCTTAGTCAGTTATTGTAGTTCGTACCATTGAATTTTTTTAGTCTCCAAAACCATAGTTAAAGGATTCTTAGACATATCAACATAAAGCAACGTCAAGCACAAATTAGCAAATTAAATGATGGCAATACTATTGTTCAAGTAGAAGAAATGGTCTTTTAATCTTTAACCCTCCTACTATTTCTACGAAAGCCCACTGCTCTCACGTGGAGTTTTGAAAAACTATTTTCTAGTGGGTTTGGGATCTATAAGCGTGATCTCCATGTCCCGCTTTTACTATTCACATGAAGAAAATCTTATGGGAGATATCCAATATCATTCTCATCCAAAGAATTCTCAAGATATTTTGCCTTACCTCTTCACATGATTCCGATGACTCCAAGCGAATCATGCTACTCGATGTTAGTCCCAACCCATCAACCAAATCATATATCAACTGTCGTCCTCCACAACTCGTGAGACAGGGAGACAACACACATAATCTCCTCTTTTTTTTAAAAAAAAAAAGAAAAGAAAGAAAACCACCTAGAGGAGGGGGAGCTTTTTGGAGTCCCCAGCAAGATAGTCTCTTTATTCACAACAATGGTGTAGACTTTCCCTAGTCCAAATATGCTATGACTCGTGAGACCACACCTGGGTAGTGGTAGCTTCCCCACCACATTATTGTGGGTGGAAGGCATGTACAGATCAAAATTATTTTGATCCAAGTCCATTAAGGATCTAATATTTTAATTTGATCCAACTAAATGAGAGTTTGTTTATAAATGATCGAGATCCCATCACATTAATGTCTTTGTATGCATTAATATTAAATATTTAAAGCGGTAAACAAACACGCCGCATACAATAAACATAGCATAACCCCTGTTTTGGATTATCACTAGCCCAACCCACGCGGCCCACTGAGCCCGTAGTGAATCTATAATCTGTCTAGAGTGGTCTTACTCTATTACAATAGATAAATCCCATTGTCATTCCAATGGCCTTGTGCTCTACTCATCTGTCCTTGGTATCTCACCTTAGGCCTCCGTCCAACGTGGGCTTCCTTCTCCATGGGTTTGCTAAATTATAAAACCTCACCAAAAATTCCTAACTACTCTCATTACAAGGTAAATGGAATACATGGTATGAAAATAAAAGCAAGCCTTTACATCATGAGGCTAAAGTGGGAGATGTTAGTACCAAAACAAGAGGCAGGCAGGCCCACCCAAACAGTAATGAAAAAGAACATTCATCCATACACTAGGTCTAGGGCTCTAATGATCATCCAATGTCAATACAATCAACATAAATGCACAATCATGCCAAATAATCATGCCCATAAAGATATAAAATATATCTATGTGATATCCAATATCACACTACACAAAAATATATGCAAAATGTATAAGTTCAAATTTTAATTAACAAATATCTAACTAATAATGCATCAAATGCATGTTAGAACACAAATTAATTGAGCAATTTAGTTATAGAAAAATTTTAAGTAATCCAAAATTAAATATACAAAATTAATATATTTTCAGAAAATATGCACAAATGTTCCAAAAAATCAAACTTTTAGAAAAATTCAAAAAACGACACAGAACTGCCCAACCATTCTGTTGCTATGGTCGACAGCGCTGGTCGACAGCGCCCGCAGGCGCACCCAACGCATCGCACACGGCATCACGTGTGCCCCTGTGCACAGCACCTACATTCAGTGCGCGTACCCAGCGCGCGCAGGTGCCTGCCTGTGTGCGGGGCACTATATGTAAACGCCCTTGCTAGCATGCCTGCTAGCAGGCGCGCGCAGTAGCCCGTGTGCACCCAACACACCCACTAGCCAGTGGCTCAATATTACAAAATATATAGCTATCTTTGTAGTTTCTCTTCAACAGCTACTAGTGTTGTTACTTTTTCCTGCAGCACCGAAATGTCCAATTAGATTCTAACAAATTAATCCTCTAACATAGTCCACACCACACTGGGAGAAGTCTTATTTTTCTTGCTAGAGAAAAATGGGACCTAGGAAGGGGGAACCTAGCGGCCAAGAGTGTGTGCAAGAGAGGAAGAGGATTTCACTTCTTTTTCCTAGAAAAAAAATGATGAATAGTATATATATATATCCATCATCAAAGAATTTCATGATATGAATCTCTTGATTTGTTGGTTGTTTTGTGATATATAAGAATCAAGAACAAAAATATTTGTGTTTATATGAGATTGTTGATAAAAAAAATTAACCTCTATTTGTTATGGGCTAATGGATCTCCATTTTAGTGTTTACACAAACATATTCTCTGTCCTTCAGAATTTAATGTCTATTTAGTTTAAATTTAATTGAGTAGTTATTTAGTATATGTTTATGTCATTATTTAGTGTATATTATTATGTCGATAGATCATTGTATACAACAAACTATATAAAAAATCTTCAAGTGGAAATCTTAATTATTTGATATCTATATTGGATTTGACTTTTTACTATAGGCATCCAGATGCAAATTCAAGGAATATATAGATCTCTAAACCATATTCACTAGTTTATCGTCTCATGTTTCAATATTACGTTGCGATAATATATGGTTCTTAACTGCACTGGATAAGACTTATAATGACTATATAAAAAACATGGTCATCTTTTGTCAGACCCAAGATATAACCATCACTTGTATGTGACTGCCTTGGTTCCTCAAGTTTAAGGACTGAAGATCCTGTACTATCGTTGCCGAGGATCACTAGTCTTACGGAATATGAATTTCTCGTGGGTCAGTTCAGTTGGCTTGAAAACCTTTGTCAACCACCTACTAAACTTGCATAAACATCTCGTGTCTATCGCCGATAAAACTCGATACCCATCTAATGAATGGAATAGTTAGTGCACGTTTCAATGTGACTCTCGTTGCCGAGTCACGATGTTCTCAACTTGAAATATTTTAGACCCAACTCTCAGATGTTGATTTCATAATTGGCATCTAATGCGCAACCATAAATAATACAATTAATTATATTTTGCCATCCGAACTATGGCCATTTTTTATACTTTGGCATCTAAATTTTGTGTCAACTTCATCAAATTTTGCACATTTCCATTTATAACTATTTTTTCACTAAGTTTTTTGCAAAAAAAAATCACATGCAGTGCATATGATATTTAATGATTATGTGATATGATAATTTTTACGTATTCACAGCATGTGATATTTTTTTGGCAAAAAAATCAGCACAAAAAGAATCATACATGGTAAAGTGCAAATTTCGCAAAGTTGAGATGACAAGTTGACAAAAAAAAAATTAGATGCCAAAGTATAAAAACGAGTATAGTTCGGATGACAAAATATAATATACCTAAATAATATGATAAGTATGAAATGACATGTTTAATTGTTAAAAATCAATTATTATTAATATTTGTGATTATTATTTAGCAATTTTTGGTATAAGGCTTGTTGGCTTCAGGGTCAACAAGTACTATCACGATATGATTAAAATTCAAATTTGATAGCTAATTTTTTTTTAAAAGAGATGTTAGATAGAGGTATAAATTCAAAAATAATCCAGGCTGAAAATTTTTTATATTTGAGACATGCAAGTAGTACAAAACTTTATTCACTTTGGAGGTAAAATTTTGAGCAAAAAGCAGATAGTGAAAACTATATAAATATACAAAAATAAATTCGTACTAATAGCCCACGGTTAAAATATGAGTGGTCTGTATATTATTATGTGCACTCCAAACTTTTAATAGTAAATTTGTTTGAATATCCTACTATGTTGTTTTACAAACAATTTTAACCTAACATCTTGTGAGTACCAAAAACAAATTACTAAATTAGTGATTTACTATTAATTAGTTAACATTCAACACAAGTATGGGTACTGTATTTGTTGCGTAATATCCAATGCATGTTCAAATGCATAAATAAATTATTTCAAAGTAAAAATTCTACAAGTTTAAAAAGTTTTGCCTTTTTGATTGGTCAGTAAGTACATTTTTATGATTATATAACACACATTTACTGAAAAGGTCCAAAAGTATTATTTATTCATTGGTCGTATATCGTTGCGAAGTAAAAAACTAAACATTTGACCAATATAGGGTTTCATTTACTCGGCTTGCAAGCACATGAGTTTATACATCATTTATAATGAAGGAGGATAGTAAAGCTATAATTTACCCATATAATGGATACTTAATTACATTATTCTTTCAATATCACAATATAACATATTCTATTCAAACAAATGAAATATAATCCTACGTGAGAGATGACTCACAATATAGTGTATGTGTGTGTGTGTCAAATTACAATAATATTTTAGGTAAATTATATTTTACCATCCATACTATGTTCGTTTTTACACTTTGCCATCGAAAATTTCTTTTATGTCAACTTAGTATCTCAACTTTGTGAAATTTTCACTTTGCCATATATGACCCTTCTTTTGTTGATTTTTCTACTGAAAAAAATATATATGTTGTGTATATTAAGAAAATATCCCATCACATAACCCTAAAATTTCACATGTGCACTGCATGTGATGTTTTTTCGATAAAAAATTTGATTGAAAAATAGTTATAAATGGCAAAGTAAAAAATTTTATAAGATTGAGATGGAAAAAAAAAAAAAAAAATACACTTAGATGCCAAAGTGCAAAATGGTCATGCTTTGGATGGAAAAAATTAATTAATTCTAATTTTTTTTTTTAGCAAAATTACAAAATTAGTCCTGTATGTATGGGAGGTTGGAAAAATTGGTCGTGTAACTATGAGACTGGCAATTTTAGTCCTTCATGTTTTAATTTTGTAGCAATTTTTGTCCTTCCAGCCAAAACTCACCTGAAATTAACAAATTAAATTGGGGCTCAGGTTTCGCCAACAGATGAAGATTGCTTACACAGTTGTTGGATGCTGACATGGCAAAGAATGGTTAATCACCACCAGCTCACAGCCAGTTACCGGAATTTTTTTTCCGGCGCGTCTCTAACCATGCGCACCACCACTGAACTCTCCATCCGACGTTGATTCCAACCCTACAATATATGTTTAAATTAGATTTCAAACGCGTCCCCAATTGCTGATTTTAGCCTTACCCTAAAACCTAGATTGATTTTCTCTCTCTTCTCAATTCGCCACCGTACCCATTGTTCGAGACTACCACCAATCAACTCCTCATCCTCCAGCCAGTTGATTGCACCAAGGCCCATCCATTTTCTTCCACTATTCGGCCTGTTCTCACCATTTTAATTTCTATTACTTTTTTGCCGCACTCGCCACTGATTTTTCCGTCATATCTCCACCGCTAGCGATCATCACACCGGCTGGCCAACACCCCTATGTTCGCCTCCCCATAGCACACACATCCCTCCGATCAGTTTACATCAACGACATTATCCACGTCATGGCTTTCTCATCGATTGACTTCTCCTATGGTTTTATTTTAGTGGAAATTTTGGTCCTTCCAGCCAAAATTACCCACTCCTTGCCATGTCAACATCAATGCCAGATGTCATGTCTTTAAGCTGAGACCAGTTGGCAATCAGAACAGTAAGCCCCAATTAGTCCGACTAAATTTTGGATAATTTTGGTCAGAAGGACCAAAATTGTGACTAAATTAAAAAATATAGTACTAAAATTGTTAGTCCAATAGTTACAAGCTAATTTTGCCACCCCTATACTACAGGACTAGCAATTTTGTCATTTTTTTTATGAAAGAATAGATTGCTCATAGTATATTATACTTATTTTTTACTTATTACAATAGGGTTGGGGGCTTGGAGACACACAAGACTCCCTCTTTCAGGGAGGAGAGTGATGTATATTCAAGCAACTAATTGATGCTAATTATTATAATTTTTCAACAATGATTAATGACTAGTTCGAAAATATCATCAAGAAGAGTCCATTAACCAAATTTTGGAATATTTTCTGATGAAAAAGTCATTTTTGTTGGGAAATAAATTTAAAAAACATTTATTTACTATTGATTTTATTTATGTAGTTGGGCAAAATTATCTTTTATTGTTTTGAAAAATCTCGAATTGAAATGGGCAATTTTTGCAAGTTACTAATTCACATTTCTTACCTAAACTGTAATTTGTGGAAGGTAAGTTTTATTTTAGATTTACATGATTATTTGTACAATAATAATTCTAGTTGCAAAACCCTCAAACTTTATCACCTAATCTAGTTTTCTTTTGACATAATTTCTTAGAAATCCAAATAGATTAATGCATATATATATATATATATATATATATATATATATATATATATATATATATATATATGTATATGAAGTTTTCATGGTTTCATATTTCAAGTCTTGTCTTGATTTATATAATTGTTTGTATTAATTCATCTTAAAAATTGTCACAATTTACTCGATTTTCAATATATTGTTCATAATTTTCATGAGAATCTGAATTATTTCACTTATAAAAACAACTGCAAAGGCCAAAGTTAACATATCAAATTCAACATATAACTCTCTCGTGAGGTAAAAAATTGTTGCCATGAAGAACTACATATTGCAATTTCTCATCATCTCAACTATCCTTCTCCATACAAATGCTCGCGAGAAATGTACTTGGAATGTTACACAATTCTATACCGTTTATATCGTCAACAACCTCCCTCAAACATCTTCATCATTATTGGTGCATTGTGCATCTGACGATGATGATTTAGGAAATCATACGCTTACAACAAATCAGATATATTCGTTTGATTTTTGTGACAATTTTTTTCATACTACCTTGTTCTACTGCAAACTTTGGTGGGAAAAGAAGTATATATCATTTGATGCTTTTAGAGAAAATTGGCGCAAGGCTATTTGTAAAAAGGATACTTGCTATTGGGCAGTGAAGATTGATGGTATTTACTACTCAGATTATTATCCACCACGAGGCCTAACAAAAAAGTACGATTGGTGATGTACAAGACATTGCTTTAAGCTCTTATCATTAACGTGTTTTAGCTTAGTAATATTAGATATGCAACAAGTTGTCATGACCTTTTGTTAACATCAAGTAATAAAAATGCTATGAGATGTGATCTCTTTCTGTTCAAGAAATAATAGGACAAACAACACCATATTGTATCCTACAGTGCGAGAGCTAATTAAGAGAATGTATGAGTAAGCCTGTAAGCATATAAAAAATTGAAAAGTATTTTTTATGATTTTTTGGAGAGAGACCTTATATGCTCCAAAATTATGAGTAAGGAGTCTATAAGTTTCTTTTTTAATTCAGAAAAAGATTACTAAATTATTTTGAAATATTAATAAATTTATTTAGATTAATTATAAAAATTTCATATAAGATTTTTTATGTGATGTATAAGCTTATAACTTTTTTTTTAAATAATTTACCCAAACACCCTCAAATTGTGTGCTTATAAGCTCTTTAAATGTCAAATACATGCATGAATTTGAATTTTTTGTTAAAATATTGTCAAATTAATATGTGCTCAAATAATAGTAATTTGTGAAAGCTGAATTTTATTTAAGGTTTGCATGATTATTTTTATATAATAATTCTAGTTGTGAAGCTTCAAACTTTATCACCGAAATTTTAGTTTCTTTTGACATAATTTCTTAAAATTAGTGAATTCACACATATTACGATAAACTAATCCATCTTAAATATTATAATTTTTCTATTGTCTAGTGTATTGATTATAATTTTTAGGGTTAATTATATTTAACCCCATTTGAAAGTATGAAATTATACTTTCCATAAAAGAAGTTCCATTTACACTTACACTCCTTCCGAAAATTCTCCATTTAAATCTAACCCACTTCTGTTAGAGTTTGAACGAAAACTATTGATGTCAAAAAATTGTTTTATACAACTTTCAATTTTTTTCTTCATTTAATATTCTCATGTATAATTTTGTACTTATAAGGAGACAAATATTATTTCTATAGAGTGAGGTTAAAATTATTATATTTTTTCCCTTATAAATAAAAAAAATATTATATGGAAATGTTGAATGAGGGGTCAAACTAGAAGATTTATGTAATTTTTTTGTTAACATCAGTATTTTTCTTCCTGACCATAACGAAAGGGGGTAAGGTGTAAACAGTGAATTTTCAGAGGGGATGTAAGTGTAATTTTAAAAAATCATTGCGGGAAGTGTAGTTCACATTTTTAAATGGGGTCTAAGTGTAATTAACTTTAGTTTTTTATGAGAATATGAATTATTTCACTTATAAAATCAACCATATAGCGAAGAGCTAACATCAGAATATCAACACATAGTTCTCTTTTAAGAAACTTTTACCATGAAGAATTACTTATTTCAATTACTCACTGTTTCAACTTTCCTTCTCCAAACAATAGCTTTGGAGAAATATAGTTGTATTTTTACATAATTTACTTAGTTAAAATTGTTAATGTCAAAAGATTTAGGATATGGACCATCAAGTTGTTAGGAATTTGATCCTATCTGGTCCTAGATTATGATCTGAATAATCTTAGTTGTGTCTATCTTTGCACTTTGGAGTAATCTGATAGATTAGGTGAGATCTCATAAAGATATAAATACCTCTTGTTTTTTTATTTTTTAATTAAGAGAGTGAGTATTTTTATCTGAAAACTTTTATGGTATCACAAGCATGTCTTTAGATTAAGCTTTAATGGCAAAAATTGCGATGATCGATACAAGAAACACTTCATCTTCTTCAGGAGAGACTGAAGAGAATATTCAGTAAGACACCACAAAATTACACTGTCGTTCCAATCTCTCTAAATTGCAAGTTAAATGGTAAAATTACTTGTTGTGGCCTCAGTCCGTAGAATTGGAATTTGATGGTAGAGGCAAGCTTGGCCATTTACCAGAGAAATGAGGAAACCAACAGAAGATGGCCCCAATCTAAGAAGATGGAGGTCAAAAAACTCCTTGACAATTGCTCGGCTTATCAACTCAATGGAGCCAGCTATGAAGAAACACATCTCCATAGAAATTGTGTCAGCCAAGGCAAGAATATCGGAAAGTCACAGCATACTACAACGAGATAGTTACATTATGGAAAGGGTTAGAACTGTTGTTGAAGATGAATAGAATTGTCCAAATGATTGAATGAGGCATAGGAAAAGAGAGGAAAATGATTGAGATTATGTGTTTCTTACTGAACTTAATCAAGAGTGGATGAGGTCAGAGAGCAGATCCTTGGCAGAAAACCTCTACCGTTCATGAGACAAGTTTTTTTAGAACTAAGAAGAGAGTAGGCTAGACAAAAAGTCATGTTACTAACTCCAGTACATAAGTCAAACCTAGAAACAGAAAGCTCGATTTTGGTTTCTAGAGGGTTTGATTCAGATAAAGATAGGAGGAAGAAACCATGACTTGAACACTACATAAAACCAGGGCATACAAAAGACATGTTGAAAAATTCATCGAAACCCTAATAATCTTAAGCAGAAAGGACATAGCATTTCAAACCATGAGTAAGGACACTCAAGGCAACAAATCAATTAAAAAAAGTCACCCTTTCAAAAAGGAATAATTAGACCAACAGTACACACTCTTTCAATCTCCACAATTCTCTAGTTCATCTTGTTCTTTAGCTCAAAATAATTATTGTCTCATAGCAACTCTCTCTAGTTTAGAATCGAATGTGTCTTACCCATGAGTTATTGACTCTGGAGCCACATATCACAGGATTGGCTTCGCAAAACTCCTTTCTTCCTACAAACCATGTGTAGGAAACAAAAAGATAAAAATTACAGATGGATCGTTTTCAACTATAGCTGGAATAGGATCAACCAGTATTTCTGCATCTCTCACGCTTCACAATGTCCTTCATGTTTCAAATTTATTATTTTTCATAAGTAAAATAACTCATGAACTTAGTGTCAAGCGGAATTCTATCCTTCTTAATATTAGTTTCAAAATCTAAGCTCGGAAAAGATGATTGGCAGTACTAGAGAGATTGGTGGACTTTACTTCTTTAAAGATGGACCTAAATCAAGAAAACCCGTACAAAGTACTTTCTTTAATCTGTTTCACTTGCAAGTAATGATGAAATAATGTTATGGAATTATTAGATTAAGCCTTTAAAATTTTTAATATTTAAAACATCTTTTCCAAGTTTGTTTAGAAATAAAAATCCATTATCTTTTCAATGTGAATTTTTCCAGCTAGCTAAACATCATCGTACTTCATTTTCATTATATCCATACAAAGTTTCAAAACCTTTTACTTTAATACATACTGATGTATGGGAGCCTTCAAGAATCTCAACTCCTTCTAGAACAAAAAATATGGTTTGTCGCCTCCATAGATGACCACACAAGGGTAAGTTGGGTTTATTCACTAAAAGAAAATTATGAAGTCAAAGAAGTTTTCATAAGTTTTCACACCATGCTGATGACACAATTTCAAAAAAAATTCAAGTTTTTCACAATGATAATGGAAAAGAGGGAAATTTTTTCTTAGGAAGGGCATCATTCACCAAAGTTCTTGTTGTGACACTCTTAAGCAAAATAGAATAGCTGAACGAAAGAATAGAAATTTGTAGGATGTGGCTAGGGCTTTATATTTCACAAACATATTCCAAATACTTGGGGGTGAAGCTATTCTTACACTTATCTATCTCATTAGTAAGATATTTTGCAAAATTTAAACTTCAAAGCACCTGTACAGGTGCTTACAAGTTGTCATCCTACACATAGACTATCATCCAAACTGCTCTTAAAATATTTGTATGAACTACGTATGTCCATATTCATGAAGAACATAGGGAAAAACTTGATCCAAGGCGAGAAAATATGTCTTTGTAGGATATGCACCTACTCAAAAACTATATAAGTGTCGTGATCCTATTTCAAGGAAAATTTAAACTTAATACTTTTGAAATAAGAAGAATACCAAATGATTTGTTTGAATCAAGAAATACAAATGAGGTGGTTCTTCCGGATGTTGAAGTTAATGTACTGGATATAACAATCCCTAATTTATCTTCTAAAAACCATAAAATGAAAGCAAAAAAAATCTTGAAAATTGGGGTGGCTCATCTCCATCGCCATTCCTTAATAGCATAGACAATAGGAATGAAACAAGTACTAAGAGTCCTAATTGGTGCTCTACTCGAGGAAGAGACACACTTTGAAGAAAAAATCCCAGTCCTTTACACGGCCATGAATCCGACCAAAGGGAAGAACTAACATCATCCTGAGTATCTAGGTAATCAAGTTGATCATTCTCAATCTGTTCGGTCTATTTCATATTATGAGCCCACCTTTTGATGATCTTGATGTTTGTATTGCTATACGTAAGGGTATTCATTCTTGCACCAAACACTCGATGCCTAACTTTGTGCCCTACAAATTTCCTTTTCTTTCTTTTATGCATTTACTTCACGTCTCTCTTTTGTTGAAATCCTAAAGAATGTTCATGAAGCTCTACAAATTCCTGAGTGGAAGAGGGTTATTTTTGAAGAGATGAAAGCATTTGAGAAAAATTAACCATGGGATGTGATGAGTCTACTGAAGGAAAAAGATATGGTTGGTTGAAAATGGGTGTTCACCATCAAGTATAATTCATATGGATCTCTGGAGAGGTATAAAGAATGAGTAGGGCTAATGATTTTACTCAAACCTATGGTATTGATTGTGACCTTTGCTCTAGTAGCTAAGTTGAATACTATTAGACTATTTTTTATTGCATCAAATCTTGATTCGCCGCTTCAATAGTTAGAT
This sequence comes from Sesamum angolense, assembly GCA_034509725.1. Taxonomy (NCBI): domain Eukaryota; kingdom Viridiplantae; phylum Streptophyta; class Magnoliopsida; order Lamiales; family Pedaliaceae; genus Sesamum; species Sesamum angolense. The sequence continues at coordinate 12,129,112 of JACGWL010000016.1, forward strand.
GTGAAGAATGCATTTTCAAATGGAGATTTAAAGGAGGAGGCTTATATGAACCCACCACCTAGATTTGATGAACACTTTGGGTCTAAAGTGTGGAAACTGAAAAAGTTACTATAGGGACTTAAGCAATCTCCAAGAGCATGGTTTGAATGACCCACTCAATCCATAAAGAATCAAGACTGTGTACAAGCCCGAAGTGACCATACTATATTTATAAAGCATACAGGCGAGGGTAAGGAGACAATTTTAATAGTATATATAGATGATATCTTAAGCAATCTTCAAGACCATGGTTTGAATGATTCACTCGATCTATAAAGAATCAAGACTATGTATAATTCAAAGTGACCATACTATGTTTATAAAGAATACGGGCAAGGGTAACGTTACAATTTTAATTGTATATATTGATGATATTATTCTTACTGGGAATAATACTACTGTTGGAATGGGTGACCAAAAGCCAACTGAATTGGTTGTTTGTCATTTTCCAATCTTTATCAAATAATATTAAATTAATAAATATGATAAGAATTCATCAAGTTGGTAGTGTGTTTCATTGTGCTTACCACTAACTTTGAACGGGGTTTTAATGTCACAACGAAATGCCCACAGACCGAAATGTTATTATCTTTAAGTTGGGCTGCACATAGATTTGGCAGCCATAAAACCAACTCTTGAGCGTTGGTCTAAAATATTCCAAGTCGAGAACCTCAAGATAGGGCATCGAGGATCCTTTAGAGACTTGCACTAAGTATTGCAGCCGTGTTTCGTCGGCAAGAGACATAGGTCGTCTGTGCAGTTTTAGTAGGTTAGTTGGCAAAATAGTTGACTGACTGAACTGACTCATGAAAATCGTCATATGAAAGTCTCTTAAGGCTTGTTCGGTATGATTGGGATTCTCGGTATTGATAGTAAGAGATTAGTCCTCGAACTTGAGGAATCATGGCAGTTGTATGCATACAAAGATCTTGGATCTGGCGAGCGGTGACTGTAGTGCAAGATATGATCATCATAAGGTTTGTCCAGTGCAGTTGGAGTATGTAGAGGTGATGGTGGATTTCTAGATGGAATCTATCCCTTGTCAATATATGACAGCGAGATGTCCTATGCGCTATGAGATGGTTTAGACTCTTCAAGTCAATGGTCATAGCAATTGATCAAGTGGGAAGGGATTTTCTACAATGATAAGAAGAGAAAACGCATCTCGAGTTTCAAGCATAGTTGCCTAGTCAAATATGAAAACTGTCGCCCAATTCCATGCCCTAAAACTAAAGCTGAGAGACGGTTGATAGTAGGACCGTACTCGTATGGACTTGAAGCCTAAATGTTCACGCCAATATCCACTTAGTCTCTAGAGCCATGGATTGTTTCTAGACGGTCAACCATGGTAACGGACATTTCTGGTTATGAGATTATTAAAATAATTAATTAAATTAAATTAAATTAATTTTGTTGGTCACACACGCCCAAGCCTAGCTGAGGGTGGACCTAAAGGGTCATAGAAAAATCATTGTGGAGGTGATGGCATTAATTTCGAAAGAAAAACTTAATTCAATTGAATTAAATTAATTCATGGAGAAAAATAAATGATTGAATCATTTATTTGGGATAACCCACAGGATGGATAGCCCAAGAATTTAATTGATTGAATTAATTAAATTTTGGGGTGAGTTTTTTTAAAAATGCTTGAGCTAATAAATTTTTGAATTGGATTCATTAATTAATTAGTAGATGGGCTTATTTAATTAATGGATGGGATTCATTAATTAATGGAGATGGGCTTAAATAAATTAGTTAGACTAATTAATTATTTAGACTTGATTAATAAAATGAATTTATTAATTAAGTATGTTTGAGCCTGTGTATATTTAATTGGATTAAAATATTCACATGGATTTTTTATTGGGTATATTATTTAATTAGATTAAATAATAAATCCAATAAATTATAATTGGGCTTAATTTAATTTATTGGACAAATTAAAATAAGTACGATCCAAATATTAGGTGCTTAGAATTCTAAAAAACTAGATCTTTTAAGCACATCATAACACCATATCATTAGAGGGCTTTTTGTCTCTCCCTTTACAGCACAACCACGAAATTCTCTCCCTTTTTCGATGAGTTTGAGTTCTCCTGGAATTAGATTTAATTTGAGAATGAGAAGAAATCATTTACGCTAATCGATAGTGTAAAACAATTTTGATTTCTTTCACCGAATCTAATCCTTCTAGCAAGAGGGTTAGATCCACCTTCTCACGGTGTGGTGTGGACTATCTTTAGAGTTGTTCACACTTGAACCTTTTAAGTGAACGGACTCGGAGAAGAAGATGAGTCAACGCTTGTAGCCGATCGAAGAAAACTACGAGGGTGAGGTTCTTGTTTAAATACTTGTTCCTCTCAGTTTTTCTTTGTGTTCTTGGCTTATTTTATTTTTTTGTACACCGAACGCTCGTGATCGGGATTTTATTTTATATATATGGTTACCTTGGCAACTAAATATTCACATATTATAGGTTTAAACTTGAGTAAGTGATCTATGCTATTAATTATTTTATCAAATTTTTTCTTACTTATTAAGATTTACTCAAGTGACATTTTGAAAAAGCATGATCCTAACATTTTATTACTATCAAAATCTATATTTAGTTCTTTTAATTGGAAATTGACACTTGTACATTTGGGAAATTTCTCAATGGATTATGATAATTTGATATTTCATATTTAAACTCTTACAGTAATTGGATTAACAATGTGTATGCATTATTATATAATCACATTTTGAATTAATTCCTTCATTTTGCATATATATAAATATATTATAACAATGTATATATCAATTGCTTTCTCTCCGAATGATTTTAATTAAAAGGTAAAATACACTTTTCCCCTTAAATTATAGAATTAACAGTCAATAGCTTTGAACATTACCCCGTTAAAGATTTCATCCAACTCATATCCAATCATCAAAAATTTTCCATGTATTTTTTTTATGTGAACAAGTACTTAGCAGTAATATTAGAAAAAGAAAAGTGATTTTAATTGTAACAAAAGAGTCAAAGACCTTTGAAATCATATTTCGAGAACTACGATTTGAAGAAGAGTGAAGACATTCAAATATCCCCATCATGTCTGCCTAATAAAATCCTTGAATGAGAAAAAGTGTATAGAAAGGTAGTTTGGGGGTAACTGCTATACCTATAATTCAAGGGCGAAAGTGTATTTTACCCTTTCATTGATATAGTAATTAAATTTATATTGAAATGAATATTCCTCTAAAATTACAAGAGTGATTGATCCCAAACCCTAAAATTGGAATAGGTGATCTATCTCTCTAAATATATTAAATCTGTGGTATTATAAAAGCATGCATTATTGGTTTTATTTCAATATTTTTATCTGATAAAAATGCCCTTATAAGCAGGTTAATTTTAGTGGTATTTGTGATGAAAATAGCTTGTAAAAAAATATATAATAAAAGTTCCTCCCACATTCAAAAAATAATTAAATCTAAAATGATTTATAATGAGATATATCTCCTTAAGTTTAAAAATTGAATTTCGAGGGAAAATTTGAGGGAATGAAAATAAATAAATAAATATATATATATATATATACACACACACTTGGCACTTGGTACAAGCACGAAACAAAATAAATAATTTTATTCATTTGTTTTCAAAATTAATTTTTATTAATTTTTAAAAATTAAATTGCAAATTTCCCGGCAAAAAATGGAAGAAATATGACTGCAACCTTTCTTCTGAAAAGTTATGCACCTTTCTCTGTATATTGTCAACCATTACAATGGTTGAAAGAATTATGCAACTTTTCTGCATAAACATTGCAATGATTTTGAACCAATCTGCAATTTACGCATTACCATGATTTGAAAAAAGGTTCAAAATTCCTATAAATACCAAGTGTCATCATATATCATCCCTGAATTCTATATTCATATATATAAGTTTTTTGTCTGTTCTTGATAGAAGTCTTCGAAATTGCTATTTGCAGACATCAAGGGGTTTGTCGTATCCTAGAAGTAAATTGCCATATAAACCCGATAGCAACTTATAGTAGGGGCAATTATCACTTTAAGGTAAGTGTGTCTTGTCCATGCCTCAAATCTAAATTCACTCTGCTTCCATCTTGTTTATTATTTTCCTAACAATCTTAAAGTGATAATATGGAAACGGTTCAAGTTCCAATCTGAAGATGATGAATCAAGATTTTGTCAAACTGGTTTGCTTTGATGGATCAAACTATCCCTATTGAAAGGATAAGATAATGTCCCTACTCACTTTCTTGAAGGTTGCCTACGTTTTGGATCTGAATCAACTAGCACCAACAACCAAGGAAAATGAATCCGATGATGATAAAGTTTCACGCTTGAAAAAGGAAGAAGATGAATTGTTGTGTCATGGGCATATCTTAAATACCTTATCTAATGGCATGTTTGATCTTTATGCTTCGCTGAATTCACCGTTGAGATATGGCTTGCTCTGGAGAACAAATGTAATACTAAGTAAACTAGACACAAATAAGTTTCTTTTCTTAAAATATTTTGAGTTTGTCATGCGTGAATATGTCGCTTATGGATCAAGTATGAATTACAAATTTATGTATCAAAACATAAAGATTTGAAAGTAAAAATTCTAGAAGTCGTGCAAGTACGGGCGATTATAGGCAAACTTCCTATTAGTTGGAACAATTACAGAAAGAAGTTATTGCATTCAACATAGGATTTTTCTGCTGATCAATTGCTCAAGCACTTACAAATAGAAGAGGAAAGTCGAGTTCGTGACAAAGTGCATGGGGTGCAGTCCAGTTCCAAAGTGAATTATGTTCTGGAAACCAACAAAATCCCGAGGAGGAAAGAAAAAAGAAGGTTTTTTAAGCTAGTTCCAATAACTATAAAGCGATCACACGTTATAATTTTGGAAAGAAAGGGCACATCAAGAAATATGATAGCTTTAGAAAGCGAAAGCACCAAATATCCAAGTGGCTAGGGCTAATCTCGATGAGATTGTTGCAATGATTAAAAATAAGCACATCAATTTCGTCACTGTAGTGAATATGGCAGCAGCAGTCCAGTCAAATGATTGGTGTGAAATTGGTGCCACCATTCATGTATGCAATGACAAGAATCATTTTAAAGATTATGAGATTACACCAGAAGGACAAAATGCTGCTTATGGGAAATGCAAACATGAAACAGTTCTCGAAAAAGGAAGTGTAGAAATGCATTTTACATCCGAAAAGAAGTTGATGTTTACCAATGTTCTTCATTTCCCTAAAATTTGCAAGAATTTGGATTCGACTACTCTTTTGTGCAAGAAAAGCTTGAAGGCTGCCACTGAGTCCGACAAATTAATCTTCACTAAAACTAGTATGTTTGTAAGCAAAGGCTCTTACTATGATGGAATGTTCAAACTTTGTACTAATGCAAACGCTACGAATAAAATAACTATTTCTACTTACTTTGTTGAGTTTTCTTCTTTTTGTTTATGGGCTTAATTCATTTTTGGTCCCATTAGATAGGGTTATTATCACCTTTCCTGCTTTACTTGATCGACACTTATAGTCCCAAAGTTTCCAGAATTTTAACAATATTTAGTCCGTTACTCAAATCATTTTGCCTTTTCCTACTTATGCTCGTAACTAACCCATCATGCTTCTGAAATAAATTAAGTCCTCATAAATTTGTACCTTTTTTTGATCACCTTGTTTTCAGGTGTTCCAAGTTCTCAGTTTTACGGACTTCCTCCAACCACATTACCGCAACAGATGGTTCGCAGGTACTTAACTCCTTCAGCAACAAACAGCACAACCCTATTTTGTTTCCTACCTTAGGGTATAGACGATACTCCAATATACGGACTTAATACAATTTCGAACAACAATTTGGATAGAAACCTTTCTTTTATAGAAGAAATATAGGAATATTACATGGATATTATTTCCTCCATTTGAGGAGACAACTATTTAGCCTCTCATGTAATAGAGGACTTGGTTTATTGGGAAACCCCCATATACTAAAAAATTGAAAAGAATACAAGGATTTTTAAAAACTTAAAATCTTGTGCTTTGAAAGAGTAGGATAAGTTTTTCCTGATGATCCCCTGCTTCGTTGCTTCCTTATTTATATTCATCCGCGGACTTCAAAGTTTGTTTTTATGACGTCATTTCATTCTTCATCACTTTGTCCTTTCTTGATGGCTTCATTGTGTTCGTCATCCCTTGTCCTTTCCAGCTGGTGGTCATAATGGCTTGTCGGCCATGTGATTGCTAGTTGGTCTTCTTGCTTTGTTGACTGTTGGTCATTGTCATTTTTCTGCCGACAGTCTTCTCCTTAAATTTTTATATCCTTTTTTTTGGGGTTAAATGCAATTTGCCCCCCTGTGTTAAGGGAAATGAACAATTTACCCCCCTGTGAAAAATAAAGTAGCAATTTACCCCCCTGTGTTATTAAAAATAGAGCAAATACCCCCTGACGCATTTCGTGTATTACACGCGCGTTTTTTATTCATTTTTTTATTTTTTTAATTTAAAATTTAAAATAATATTTATATCTTTATTTAATAATCGTTGAATCTTGATTAATCTAAGGTCCAAATTTAACTAATAAATCAACGGTGTAGATTTTATTTAATTCAAATCAACGGTTTAAATTTAAGTAAATAAAAATAAAAATAATATATTATATATAATTAAATTTAAAATATATATATATATTTGTATAATTAAATGATATAGTATATTTATATATGTATATATAGATATATATATATATATATATAGAGAGAGAGAGAGAGAGAGATGCCAGAGATGGAGGAGGAGCAGGCGGCGGAGGGGAAGGGGCGCTGGCGAATCTGGGAGGATGGGGCGGCGGGCGCGGGCGGGAGAAGGAGGAGGCGAAGTGGGAGGGGAAGGAGAGAGGAGGAGGCGGCGGACAGGGAGGGCGTAGGCAGATCTGGGCAGGGGGACGGCGGGAGAAGGAGGAGACGAAGGGGGAGGGGAGGGAGAGAGGAGGAGAAGGCGGCGGCGGCGGAGGGAGAAGGAGGAGGTGAAGGGGGAGGGGAGGAGGGAGGAGGAGGAGGCGGCGGATGACGAGGGGGCGACGGGGAGGGCGAGGCGGCGGCGGCGGCGGTGCTCCGGCGAAGATGAAGAAGAAAGAATATATATATATTATATATATATAATATATATATATATATATATCAATATATTATTTGTATAACTATTATATACATTAATATATATATTAATTTTATATATTAATATATATATATATATATAATTTATATATATATATTATTAGATATTACTTTTATAAATATATATACATTAATATATTAAAAAATATATATAATAATAATATTTTTTTTAAATTATGCCCAGTTGCAAGAGGGAGAGTGTGATACACTCTCTGGCTTAAGGGGGTATTTTGCTCTATTTTTTATAACATAAGGGGGTAAATTGCTGTTTTATTTTTCATAGGGAGTAAGTTGCACATTTCTTATAACACAGGGGGGTAAATTGCATTTTTCCCATTTTTTCTGTAAAAATTCATTCTTTTACCCTTGTCCTGATTTGTTCGGGTTTTTCTTAGTGACTCAAATTTTGGTCCCGAATAGGGGTTTCTCTTTTTTTCGCAGCAAGGACATACATGGTTATGCTATTACCCAACATACAACATATTGCGTGTCTTCATCCTTGTTGTTTTGGTTGCTAGCAGCTTATTTTCCCATATTAGTATTATTTTCTTCTCGAACAAGCTTTCAGCAGGCTCAGTGTTTTTTCCTGTCATGGAATTTAACAAGAACGATCCATTAACTTTGTTTGAGAAAATTTTGAATAGATACTTGACGTTGTCCATCTCAGTGAGACAGACCTATAGGCCCTAAGCTCTCTTGGTAGAAATGTGATCTTCACTTATAGCTGATACCAGTGGAGCTTCTCCTGAGGCAGCTTTGATTTTATTGAAAGCTACCATATCAGGTCTCTGCAGCTTCATGAAATGGAATGCCAAATAAGACCCTTTACCTGCTAATGAGGGAGCGGTTGATATAAATTTTATTTCCAGAATATCTCCTCTTTTCAAGTGGGGATAATTCTTTCATGAATCATAAACCGCCCCACTAATACATTCCAGAAGTTTTGAGATTTTCAAAAAACTCGGTGACATAGTATGAACTGAAGCCAGAGCTCCAAAATCATACCATTCTCACAAATCTTTTGGTTTGGGCCCTTTTAACATCTAGACTCTATTCTATTTTTTGGATGTCTCGATGATGGTCTTGCTTAGATTTATTCCTTTGTGGAAAATTAATTTTTTCCACATTCGCTAGTATACCTGTCAAGCATTAAAAGAATATATAATCTCATTAGTATTAGCCTTAGAGGTGATTGTCATTGGCCTAAAACTAATCTCTCTCTCTTTGACCCCAGAGGTGCTGAGTTAACTTGAATCATCAGGAGTTTGCACTTCCTGTGACCCAATTATTATCGTTTCATCAGAGTTTTGGAATGGTCTTATGCAATCGGTATTTGATCCGACGCTACAGGTCTAGAGTCATGTACTCTAAGTGCAGGTTTAGAAGCTTTCTCTCTCAACTCGTAGTCACCACCGAGGGTGATGCCTTCCGTATCGGTTCTTGTAAGTCGTTCTATAGTGAGGTTGAAGCCACCATGGTAGTTCTTATTGCGATCTGTACAGCGTCAAGATCAGCCTTTTGCATTTGTCTGGCCAATTGGGCATCCACCGCTAGCCATCCAAACTTCTTGTCAAGCTCCTCGAGATTTTCTCTAAGGTGTCTAAGCTTCAACATGATGGAATTTTGCTTTAAATCCCTCCATCACTTGTCAAAAAATCTGCAAAAACGTTATCATGAGATTTTATAACGATAATATTATAACAATAATATTGGCATTCAACTTGCCATCTGATAATACGTGCTTTCTCAATTTTGGATTTTAATTTATTTTTCAGGAAAGCTTTAACATTAATATTATCAACCTTTAAAATGAACTCTTTAGCGAGTAAAAATAAGGGTCATTTCTTAAAAGCCTTTCAAACTGCAAAGAACTCTTTCTCGTTGATATGCCAAATTTGGGCTTGTTGTTCGGAGAACAACCCTCCTGTATATCTACAAGGTTCTTCCCCTGTAGTGGTCTTCTTCATGAGCACGGCTGCCCCTCTATAGCCATTGGTGTTCGTATAGACTACCAATTTATCCTTGTCTTGTGGTATAGCAAGATTTGGTAGGTTACTACAAACCTGTTTCAGCTCACGAACCTTTTGAGTTTGAATTTCTTCCCACTTCCACTTTGAGCTTTCCATTTCCTTCAAAAATTGTTGGAAATCACTTCTACATCTTGCAAGATCCTTAATAAAGAAACCTGCAAAATTAACAACTCCCAAGAAGCTTTGCATATGTTTCTTATCCTTGAGTACGTTTGGAAAATTGCAGAGTTTTACTACAATATTATCCTGTAACTCAAGGTATCAATAAAAATTCCTAAAAATTTTATTTTATTGACAACTATAATAACTTTCTTTTAGAAAGCACTAATTTTCTCTACGGCATGCATCAGAAAGTATCTCAAGACGTTTAATATGATCTTTCATATTCTTAGATGCAATTAATATGTCATCAATATAGACAAACATAACTCAAAATAATCTTTGAAAAGATTATCCATTTTTCTTTGAAATGTCTGGGGTGCATTAGCTAACCCCATTGGTAGCAAATTCCAAATATATTGTCCCTATGGTGTGGAGAATGCAGTAAACTTCTTTGATTCACTCTCCATTTTAATCTGATAAAAACCATATTTGCAGTCGAATTTAGAAAATACTTTTTCACCTTAAATTCAATCAATTAAGTGCTCTCTACTAGGAATGTAACAACCATCTAATTCTAATATTTTATTAATGCCTTGATAGTTAATTACTAACTTCGGTTACCTCTTTTTAACTCACCATGGTTTCTTATCAGAAAACTAGGGCTACTGTAAGCAGATATTCCAAGCTCGATAAGTCCAAGATTGATATGCTCTTTGATAATCATTTGCATATCCTTCTTATCCTCCATGTTCATCTAGATAGTTTTGTATCGAACATACCTGTACTTACATTCTTCTTTAACTTTTAGAGTTGCTTCGATCTTGTTTCTATCCTACGAGGCCAGAGGATTTTCACTGAAGTTCCTCTGGATAAGCATCTTGACATTCTCCAGAGAAAGCATGTTTTCCTCGCTTATGTCTAATGACTTAATCTCCTACAATGCCTCCTTGAGGTTCTTAATCTCTTCTTCAAATACCTCGTAGAAGCTATCGCTATCAATGAGTCCCTGTTGCCTGGAAAAAAAAAAAAAAAAAGAGCTTTACCAAATTTTCTCTTGTCCTGCATTTTTGGATTAATTAATTTAGCATCAAAATCACCACGCTTGCTGCGAAAATTTATGGGCATTATTCTATTAAATGTCTTTACTCTTTGCAGAACCTATATCTCACTACCACAGTTAGTAGTAAAAAATTAATAGATTCCTTTAGTTATCCTGCATATATCTTGCAAATATTTGAATGAAATTATTACCTAGCAAGATATCAACACCTGTATCATTAAAGTAGATAGGAGGTGTTTTTACCCTAAACTAGGGTGTTCCAAATGCTCCCCCAATCATGATTTTGGCTTCATGAATTCCCTTTTTAAGTATTAGGATTTTTTTTAGAAAAATCCCTTCTTGCAATAACGGGTAAGGTTTCTCTTGCTTTTTTAGGGAAAACTCTTGGTTTTGCTATGCAAATCCCTGATCCTAAGTCAATATAAGCTACAAAGTATTTTGTCTTATATTGATCATATAACATACCAACATATATGTATATAGAAAAGGTGTTAGTCATTCAATCCTTATGGTAACCCCATCAATAATGAATTCCATTCCGTTACCTTTCTTTCTCATGGTTTATGATCTTCGAGAAAACTTAACCCCAAAATCATGCACCCATTTTCTCGTCCTGCAACACTTGCAATCAAAGTTTCATGGCTTGCTATTTCTAACATGTCTTCATATCTACCAATAACAAGTTGCTACAAAAAATATAAGCCATCACAAGAAAAAAAGTTTTCTTTCTTAGTGATATCAAATATAACTTGTATTTCTTTCCATCCTTTAGGGCATCTAAGTTTTACATTTGCTACCCTAATCTCTTGAGGAGTTAAAGCTTTTAACAACTCTTTCTCCTTTTCCTTGTAGCCTGTAATCCTATCTTCCAAAAGGACATCCTATTACTAAATTCAGTTCTAGAGCTAAGTGTTCGGTCTAAAATTGGGTGATCTTTATAACAATATTGGCATCACCTAGTCTAGGTATCCTAATTGGATCTGGTACCATAACTTTGCAAATTCTTTGAAATTCTAGGAATCTGAATGTACTATTTCCTAAGAAACATATCAGAATGATGTGTGTTGGAAAGGGCATAAGTTATTCTATAAGTTATAAAATATGGTCTATTACCTTCTTTCATTAGATCTTTTTTTAAAATTCTGATGAAGGGTTAAGACTCTACTGAATCTTGGTCTGCTAAGTTGTATGCAATCCTAGGATGAATGTCAAACATCAATTTTTCAGCATACAGATTTCCTATTATTGTCCCAAGACAACCATATCTTAAGTTATTGATTCTTCTGTCCATTATTGATAAATTTATTTTTGAATCAATTCCTTCCTTAAAAGTTGTTTTTATTACTACTTCAATAGTTCCTATGTGGATCCATTTCGTAGTAACAACTACTTCTTCTCTAAGCTTAATCCTTCAAGAATTTCTTCTTTGGGACTAGGCTACATTTCCATCACATTACCTGTAAGTTCCATAGGAATAGCAAACTCACCTGAACTTACTTTGTAGATTATATGACGTTTCCTCTGGTTCAGTCCTATCTGGTTTAGGACTTTCCTGATCCCTTCAATCCTTAAACCATCGTATGGGCTGAGGCTGGAGTCTTGGAGCATGATTCTTTTCATGGTTTGTTTGACACCATCATTCTAGAACAGAATCCTGACAGGCTTTCAGATGTCTGAAGCCTATCCTCTTCATAGAAGTTACTCTGACTCGGTTAAAGATCCATTTGAATCAATCTCTATCTCCTCCTCATAGACACTCTCAACTAAAGGAATACCTTCGAATTGGTATATGAGTACGAAATCGTCGTAGTAGATTATGTCTAAGATATCATCTGTGGCTTCAAATTTTCTTATTTCACCATATTTTTGCGGGTAGTCTGAAGATATATGACATTTTACTCCGCAGGTCCAATAATTGCAGTCTTTGAAACTTTCATTGGCTCGGGTATGGGCTCGTCTAAAAGCTCTCCTTGTAGGAGTTCTTCCTCTGGATCTTGCATATGTTCATCTAGATCCTTGGGATAAAACCCTTGTTGGTCCAATCCTCTGTCCAGAAATGTAGGTTTTGGCCTTGGATTTGGACCACCATGGTCTACACTTGAAAGAAGGTCGTCTGCAACTCCTAGGGCAAGAGTTATTACTCTATTTTTTTGTCTTCCTTTGCTCACTTGATTCTCCTATAATACTGGAAAAATCATTGTTATCACAATAAAGAGGGGTTCGATTAATCATACCACTCAGCCTTTTCAAATTTTTTTGATGGATGCTTGATAACATCAATCCTTCAACTTGTCTTTAAGGAAAGACATTCTCCTTGCAATTGAATACATCTATCTTTCAGGTACTTTGTATGACTGGATCAACATTTCCCTCGATGGACTGCAAATTTTTGCATTGGAGCTGCTACTTCCACTGCCACTCCACTTTGGAAGAAATACTTGTAAAATCAATAGATATATACATCTACTGTGCAAATACTTCTTAATTCAAGGCCAAAGAGAGCTTGTGCATATTCTCTAGTCTTCTCCTCTCTACTTCCTTCAAAGTATCAATCTTCGATGAAGTGTATCTTTATAAGCCTTCCTAGCCCATCTGCTATTGCACTCTTTGAATCTCCAGCAAGTATACTGGCATTAGTATCTTTTGGGATATTATCTCATCCGATCTTTATAATACCCTCTAAGCTTAACAGCATTAGTTTTATGAAATTTTCTTTGTCTAGTTCTAGGATAGTTGCTATTATTCCCACAAACGTTGGTGTCAAGTTGGTGTGGAAATCCGCACTTTTTCTCATTGGATGATCATGTGGAGGATCATTAGAGCATGTGCTTCCCTCCGGCGCTGGTAGTGCTAGAGTGATTTCATTGATTTGAACGTTGATTAATTCCACATTCCCAAGTTGGGAAAAGGATTCAGCTACTTTCTATAGATCTGATAGATCCATTCTAGTTGCCTTCATCATTTTATGGAGTTGATAACTTCTCGGATCTGTTCAACTCTTATCTTTGGCTTTGGAATCTCCATCGCCTTTTTCTTCTGATGTAGAAGAGGTATTGTACCAAGGGCATCCTTGATCCGCTCTTCTTTGGATCTCGATGTTTGAGGATTCTCCCGTTGGTTTCTCTTTAGATCTGCAACTTCTGTCTTCAGATCTGTAAGATCCTTGTGTAAATCTGGAAGGATCTTAAGGATCTCGTCCACCTTTTGGTTCAAGATTTCTATTTTTATAGGTATATGGATTAACCTATGTCCATAATTTTGAACTGCCATATGAATTTCTCACAAATCTTACGAGATCTTTGAGGTATTCGGTTCAAATTATTTCTAATCAGTTCCACTAATCATAATTTTTAGACATGTAGCAGTGAAGAATTTACCCATTCCATTTCTCCTGGATGGAATTCTTCCATGGAGTTCGGTGGAGTGTAAGCGCCTCACCTCATTTCCTTGTAGCGTCTGTGGACTTGGGAAGCCCACATCTTTTTCTCTACTTCTTCTTTTGTAAGAAGATCCGAGTTAATCCTCTTGGGACTGTTGCAATATTTTTCGAGAACTTCCATAAGATCATTTCTTTGCATTTCTACAATCCGAAAATAATCCTTGTTGTCATTGTAACTCAAACTTCCGTTCAATCCTTTTGGGACTGTTGCAACATTTTTTGAGAACTTCCATAAGAAGTTCCTTTCTTTGTATTTCCAGAATCCGAAAATAATCCCTGTTGTCATTGTAACTTGAACTTTTGTTCGATTCCATTTCTCTCAAAGAGTCTCTCCTCCGTTAGTGGAAAAATAATATCTAAATGTAATATAAACAAATATTTCTTTAATAAACATAGGCTCTTATACCACTTTTTTGCAAGCAAGGGTATTGGCATGCAATTAGAGATGAATTCAGACTAAATGTGCAAATTTTATAAAAGCTATGGGACTAAATCTGTTGGCCCGAAAAGTAAAGGACCGAAAGTGAGAACTACCCCAATCGTATGGGACTAATTCTGCATTTTTCCCTTATTTATGGCATCATAGATTAGGTAACGTAAATTTTCTTTATTTAAATTTTATGTCTAAGAATGGATTTATATCTTATGATAAAGAAGATAATGCAAAGTATTAAATATGTATTCAAGCTAAAATATATAGAAAACCATTTCCTAAAGCAGAATGAAATATTGAATTCTTACAACTTTTTCATTATGACATATTTGAATTAAATGGTGTATTGACTCGTGGCGGAAATAGATATTTCATTACAGATAGATGATTATTCACGGTTTACTTATGTATATTTTATGAAACATAAAAATAAAGCGTTTAGTAAATCTAAAACCTATAAAGCCATTGTTGAAAAAAAAAAAAAAAGAAAGAAAATAAAAACTTTTCAAAGTGATCGAGGAAGTGAATATTTTCTACATGAATTTTTTTTATTTTGTGAAGAGAATGGTATTATACATCAATGCAGAGCGCCGCATACTCCATAACAAAATGGATTTGCAGAAAGGAAAAATACGACATTGATTGACATGACTAATGCTATGCTACTAAATTCGAATTTGCCTAAAAATCTATGGGGTGAAGCAATCTTAACTGCATGCCATGTACATAACAGAATACCTTCTAAGAAATTAAAGGTATCTCCATCTGAATTATGGAAAGGCAGAAAACCAAGTCTAAGTTATCTTAGAGTTTGAATTTTTGGCTTTTTATAGGATAAACGAACTAAAAAGAACAAAATTGGCACCTAGAGCTTTAAGAAGTGTTCTTTTTTAAGGCTATGCAGAAAACTCTAAAGCTTATAGGCTCTTGGACTTAGATTCAAATGTTATAATTGAATCTAGAGATGTTGATTTTTTTAAAAAATAAATTCATAGGAAAGAAACCTATACTAGCTATTGAATCACGAGAAGTAAGTTCAAACTCTAAACTTGACAATAAGAGAAAATTAATTGATGTTACTAGTGAGTTAAGAAAAAGTCAAGAGGTAGAATTGAAAAGAAAAGAGATCCAAACTTTATTTATTATATTTTTAAAGCTAATCGAGATATCTTCTTAACAAAATACCTGTGTTTTTTAATATCGAAAACGATCCTAAGGAATTTAATGAAGCAATGTCTTCAAGAGATGTTGCAGTCTGGAAGGAGGCAAAAAATGATGAAATAGATTCATTATTAGGTAACAACACATGGATTCTTACTGAATTACCTCCTAGAGCCAAGCGTATAGGATGCAAATGGATATTTAAAAGAAAATATAATACTAATGGGTCTATTCATACTTTTAAAGCAACGGAAATTGCTAAAGAATTTAGACAAAAAGGAGGCTTTGATTATGTTGATACTTTTGTTCCAGTGGCACGAATTACATCAATTCTAGGTTTACTTGCTCTTGCATCAATCTGTAAGTTATATGTTCATCAAATGGATGTAAAAGCTGCATTTTTCAATGGAAAATTTGGAAGAAAAAGTATATATGGAACAACAATAAGATTTTGTTTTACCTGGTAATTAGAAAAAAGTATGCAAGTTGCTTAAATCTCTTTATGGCTTAAAGTAAGCTCCAAAACAATGGCATGAAAATATTTGACCATGTTGTTTTGTTATTTAGTTTTCAGCATAGTAGTGTTGATAAATACATTTATTCAAAATTTAATGATGAATATAGTGTTGTCATTTGTTTATCTGTGGATGACATGCTCATATTTGGGACTAATATGTATAGGATAAATGAAACAAAGAAGTACTTATCCTCTCAGTTTAAATTTGAAAGATTTAGACAAAGTTGATACTATTTTAGGCATCAAGATTAAAAACATAGTGGGGGTTATGCTTTAAGTCAGTCTCACTATATCGAGAAAATATTGAATAAATTCAAGTATTTACATATTAAAGAATGTTGAGCGCCATATGATGCTTCATTTAAATTATTTTGAGATGAAGGAAGAGCAGCAGCTCAACTTGAGTATTCTAGTGTAATCGACAGTTTAATGTATGCAATGCATTGAACTAGATCAAACATTGCACATGCAGTGTGTGCACTTTTCAGATTTACTCATAATCCAAATTTTGAGCATTAGAAAGGGATTACAAGGATATTAGGCTATCTAAAAATAACACAAAATTTAGGATTATATTATAATCACTTTCCTGTAGTTTTAGAAGGTTATTCTGATGCTAGTTAGCTAACTAGTTTGAATAATAACAAATCTACCACCGGATGGAATTTTATGCTTGGTGGAGGAGCAGTGGGCTTCTAGAAAGCAAGCATGCATTACTCACTCCACTATGGAAGCCGAATTTATTGCATTAGCAGCCACAAGCAAAGAAGTAGAACATTTGAGGAATTTATTATTAGATATAAAGTTGTGGCCACAACCGATGCCAACCATATCTCTATATTATGATAGTGAGGCAACGATGTCCAGAGCTCTTAGTAAACTGTACAATGGAAAGTCTAGGCACATTGGCCTAAGACAAGAATATGTCCGAGAATTAATTACTAGAGATACCATTACTATAATCTTTGTTAGATCAAACAAGAATTTAGTTGACCCATTAACTAAAAGAATAGCAAGAGATGCAGTTAGTAGTATTGCAGCAGGAATGGGACTCGGCCCATTCTTATAATAAAATTACCAGTAGTAGGAGCCCTGCCATTAACTAGTAAAATCACTAGATAAATAGTTTAAAGGGTAACAACAAACTACTGATAAGTGATTTGATTAACACTAGAGGTATTCTAAGTGTTGGACATTAGAGGATGAGTAACAAATTCTTAATGAAGTCAACATGTATTGATATTTAAGAACTTCACCCAAGTGACACATAAGGAGTGGTACCGCTTCTAATAAAACATAGACTTTTTTGTATATGTTCATGATACTAGGATGGAGCTCAAGGCCATTTATGTGCTTATGTTTTCAAAACTGATTAGAAAACTATACATTCATATGTACGATATTTTCGGTTAAAACAATTGAATTTTCAATTTAAACTAGGACCACCTTAATTTCGTTTTAGCTTTGAAATATTTGTACTAACAGAAAGTTTAAATTGACATGATACTTTCTTATATTTGAACATAGTTGAATATTTGTGAATACGTTATATTACAAGCTAAGTGGGGGATTGATGGAAATAATTTGTAAATAAAATATCAAACAAAAGCACCTCCCACATTGAAATAATAAATAAATCTAAAATGATTTATAATGAGATATGTCTCCTTAAGTTTCAAAATAAAACTTGGAGGGAAAATTGCAGGGAATGAAAATAAATAAATAATATATATATATATAGACACGCTTGCCACTTGGATATTTGGTACGTGCTCCTGCTTGAAACGAATTCAAAACTAATTTTTATTTAATTTTTAAAAATTGAATTTTGAATTTCTCAACAAAAAAAAAATGGAAGATATATGGCTGTAACTTTTCTTTTGAAAAGTTATGCACCTTTTTTCTGCATAATGTCAATCATTGGCAGTGGTTGAAAGAATTATGATTTTTTTCTGCATAAACATTGCAATGATTGTGAACCAATATGCAATTTAAGCATTGCAATGATTTCGGAAAAAGTTTGAAATGCTTATAAATACTAAGTGTCAAATGTTATATATCATTTTTGAATTCTGTATTCACATATATAAGTTTTATGTCTAAAAGTGAAATGTCATATCAACCCGGCAACTTATAATGGAGACAATTATCACTTTTAAGAAAAGTGTGTCTTGTCCACCTCTAAAAGTCTAAATTCATTCTGCTTCTATCTTGTTTATTATATTAAAATTTGTGTAAATTAACCTGTCATTAGCTAATGTGTAATTTTAATATCTTGAGTTCATAAAAACATTGAACTTAAACAATCTAATTATAAATGGATTTCAAAGTTTGTTAAATTGTTTAAATTCATTTCTAGAATTACTAAATTTCAAAATTATTTCTCTAAGTAAATTTCTTGAACGGTATGTGTTATATAATTATTATTTAAGTCTTTTTTAAGGATTTATACATGTAATTTAAATCTAACTATATATACATGAATATATGTACTATTAATCTAAGAGTATGCACATTTAAACATACATATTTTATTAACTTATGCTTGAGATAAGAGTATCTTTATACAGAAAGCTATAAGGAAAAAAGCGTGGATTCAATACAATTTATCCCCATATAAAACCTAAAAAACTACTAAAATTACATATATATATATATATATATATAAACCCTCATAAAAAGGAGAAAGAAGTAAAATACCTCCTCAATCAGGGTTTTTTGGCTCTTTTCTTTTGGGATGATGATTTTGATACTCCTAATTTATGATTTTATATAATTATTTTTCATTTTTTTGTATAGTTATAAAAATCACATTTTGCAATAAAAATAGAAGTAGTTTATGTAATGATGTTAATATTTTATGGGGGTGTATGTGTAGTTTTTAGAAAGTATGAGTATTTAGTACATGATATGACATTTATGATCTTTTGTGCAAAATAGATCATAGATCAAAAGTTATAAATGTATTTTTTTAGTGATGGCAATGGAGTGGGCCGGCCCCGAGACCCACCCCACTTCAATAAACCCAGACCCGTACCCTGCCCAAACTGCCCCACCACCCTGCCTTGGATAGGACTACAGCCAAACCGTTCACCTCAGAATTTAAATTTTTTATTTTTTTTAGTCAAATTTACACAATTAAACAATATGTAATTAACGTGTTCTTTTATCATTAGAAAATAATTAATATTATTCATTAAAAAAATACTTAAAAAGTTTGCGCAATATAAATATAGCTATCTATTGGACTATAAATGATAAACCAATTAGGTGTCAATACAAATAACTGGTAAAGATAGCAGAATATATGCTTGATTACAAATAAGTTCAATTATTATGTATTAAGATAGAATCTTAAATTAGTATATTAAAACATAGATTTTTTGAATAAAAGTAAATTATAATACAAAGAACACAACAATGCAATAAATTTTATTAAGAAACATATAATCCATTAAGATTGGGTAATAAGAATAATTTTTCAGGGAATACAGAATACACCCTCCTAGAAACATCCCTATAAAACATCCCGCCAAGTTAAACTTCAAAACTATATACATGACTTTGATTTAAAAATTAAATCCTTTACCCATTTATACGCCTTAATACATCTCATATACAAATAGTTATCCAAAATATTTATAACAAATTATATGACTCATTAAAAATAAAATGGTCACAATACAGGATAAAACTCAAAGGCTGAAAACTAATAAGATAACAACAAAAATAGGAGGTGACTCAGCATAATATTTTAGTAGATAAGGATGCACTGTGGTACTTTAATGCGTATATCCTAAAGTAGTACCTGGTGACAAAGAATCAAATGAAAATGAAAAACGCACATATGACGTTCGGGATACTAAAAATAAAATAGAGTGCATTGATGAGAGAGAAATGGAAGAAGTTGTAGACAAATGTGATTGCGTTAGTAAATTGATCTTTACGTTTTGTTATCTAGATAAAGCCATTTTACTAAAAGCCTAAGAGGGGGGCGAGAGGTCAAACTTTAAACGAGCAAAGGGTAAATCGACAGTTACATATAGTTTGAAGTTTTTTTAATACTAGATGGTTAGTCAGTGTAAGGGGGGTTTATGAGTTGAACAGTACACTTCAAGGAGGGGAATTACTGTTATTTCTAACCTTTCATTTTATAATAAGATTTAATAATATAAACAAAACTAATCTATGCTTTTTTATTGCTATGTTATTAGGATCTTCACAATAAATATATACCATTAAACATAAAACATAGTTCATATTAATAATGAGAATAAAGAGAATATTTTCGAAGCTAGAATTGAGAAATGTTCAATAAGCTGTTTTATAGATTCTATATAAATTATAATATGATAATGAATAGATTAACACATTATTTTGTTTGTATCTGAAGGATATTTAAAAATAAACAATACCTAACAGTTTCTTCACAACTAGTATTTGGGGGCTATTCCCTTATAATTAAGAGTCCAATGGATATATAAACTACAAATTTATGGCAAAATTTGCCTTAAAATATTATATATTCTATAAATATTGCATACAATAGATAGATATAAATAATAAATAAATATGACATGTTTAAAAATGTGCATGGCCCGTTAGTCAGGCGGTCTGTGGATCGGTACAGAACCGGAACCCGTCTGGATTCCGAACCAGATAAATGTAGTAGAGTGGCTGTACACCCGGAAAATCGAGCAATCTGCCATCTAGTAGTTCCTCAGTTTATGTGTAAATGTGAGTTTTCTCCTCTTTTTTTTTTTATCTTAGGGTAAGTCATTAAAACTAAAAAGGAGTAGCAAATCGTTATTCTTTTCCTGCTAGGTGTTTAAGTCTAAAGAAAAGTTGACGTTGGCAAAACGGGTTGGATTCCTCGAAAACGGTTCTTTTCGGACGACAGAGGAAGCAATTGCGAAGAAACTGGAGCAGACTGCATCAGGGCTGTCCACGATCTCTTAATCCCCCGCGAAATTAAAGGCCATGCTTCAGTCTTTCCTGCGCAATTTCCCAACTCAGCCAGGAATAGAGTAATAATGTGCATTTCACCTCTCAACCCATTGGCACCGGTTCTTGAAATTGATCCGCAGCTCCACCTTCTCCATCTCTGAGCGTGAAAAATGCGACACATTCAAGTAAACTCAATCGGGCGCTTACGTTTAGTATAAAGAAGGATAAATCACGAAGTGTCGTGACGTAACTGCATAGCGGGTAGTTGTGGCAAAATCAGTCCTGGACATTCGTGTCTCAAAATTGGACAGTCAAGACGAGAGAGTAATTAATCGTTACTGTCGAGTACCTGGGAGATAATAAACTACTGAGATTGCCATGAGTTCTCGGTAAAAGCTAAAAAGACAGAAGCTAGTTCGTGAATGATGACCGAAGGTAAAAGAGCTTTGGTACGCAATAGGATAGTGGTTGGCGATAGTTGGATTGAAAAAAGAGCACTGGAGTATGCACAACAAAAGGAATCAATCACACTAGATCATAGCTAGCCATCTAGAGTATGTATACTGTGCGGAAACAACCATTGGAACTGCCAGGAAGAGATCTGAGATCACTGAGCTGGAATCACATCCCGTTTCTTGATTGTAAAAGGTGTAATTTTATGTGAAAGGTAATGTGTATACTCAAAAAAAAGAAAAAGAGTATAGAACAAATACTTTGGTAATTATATTTAATCACCGCACTGAAATAAAACATTGCACACATCCACTTGGCATAGGCTATTTGTTTAGTATATATACAGAGCGCAATACCTCATATGGCAAAATATTGACTTTGGTAAGACACTACTCGGTTACTGGTCGAGGGTGGAGAACGTCAACTCATGGAGAAAAAATAAATTCTACTCAGGTCAGAGCTGTGGGCAATGCTGTTGCACTGATAAATTTAAGCAAAGGATAGATAAAACCAAAAGAAATCGAGTACTACAGATTTTGCTAGAACCATTTCTAGAAGGGGGATTTAAAACGACCAATCGCGATGCAGACCGAAATACTACCAAATTAAGCGAGAGGATATATTGTGGTATGTCTAAATTTCTAAAGGAGGAAAACCAAATTAAATTTAGTCTTGTGAATTGATTCAGGCAATTTATCGCAGAGAATATATATCAAATGCAAAAGTTCTGTGTATTGATATACTCTGTTTTAATTAAAAAAAAAAAAAGAAATCAATCTGTATGGAACATTAGACTTAAATTCTTTCCCACTAAGATGACCTGACTAAAGAACTTCAATACAAGAGTAGTAAATGATCAATAGATGAGCCGGGTGCTTCTGAGTTCCTCGTTACGATGACAGCCAAAGCGAGTACAAAGGATAGTTGAGATGGTGATTTTGGGAAAAGGTCTCTTCTTGAACTGAGTAGATGCTCGCACCTCTTTATATAGTATTATATTATATTGCTATGCAATACTATCTTGCAAGAGAACAATCTGCTGTCTTGATGACAGTGGAGGTCTGGAATGAAGCAAATAATTAATTCTGTGTGAAAGGGAGGAGAGGAAAACAAGCTGCGCTGCACGTTAAGTTAAGGAAGGCAGCACTAAGGCCATCCTACTCATAGTTTCAAGGGATCTAGCACATTCCTTGAGTGATTCATTTCTGCCCAGATGTTGAAATAGTGTTATTTCTATTTATAGCGACTGTCACAAGAGTAGGTCAAGTAAGTTCGGGTAACAAACTGATAAATTCAGTATAGATGTCTTAAGCCTTGAACTGCTTTCAACTAGGAAATGGAAGAATCAGTACTGTATAGGGCTACCGATTTCCACTTTTGCCTTGAGGTGAGAGGAGTGAGATCTGAAATCTCTTACTCGATAAGTTGATACCTAATCAGAGAGGGATGCCAGGGATCATAGAAAGCAAATCGAGATGTTTTTCGGCAGTATAACTCCGGCAGACGTGAAAAGCACAGGGAGAGAATTTCGAATGCCAGTCCAGAGATAAATGTGGTCTAGCGGAGTAACAAAGTAAAAAGATTCATGGACTGGCAGTGGTCTACGGATGGATTGCGGACAGGTAATGTGTCCCTGGCAAATTATCAGCTAATGAAGCTATGAACTTAGTAGTAGATAGGAGTTATCTGAAAGTGAATATGCGAGTGATGCTAGTACATTGCAAAAGAAGTGTCCCGCTAATGGATGACCAACACTACCTCATAAAGGGTCTCTTTACTTGAATGATTTCACTATTAGATGTTCAGTCATTACACTTGATAAGAATGCAAACATCTTAAGAGGTGTATATAGACTCTTGTGATATTGGATTGAATCGTAGTTTGATGGAATGTTGATGGATTTACATTAACATCTATGAAGAGAACTTACAAACATTAGTCGAGATATAAAGCATGTGCATAATTAAGAATCGACGCTTGCCTTAATTCGTATATTACAAACCAGTATTAGCTAAATTGAACATGCATTAGGCTGCAAATGATCAATGATTCTATTTAAAGCAGTCTCTGTCCACATTAGTCAGATAATGCAGCGCATATTAAGACAGCTGCGCTATCTATTTTAAGATTAATGACAACTAAAAGATGGTCATAGTCAATCCACTAAATCATTATCTCAGTTCCATTTATCCATATATAAAAAGAAAAATATACACTTCCTCAGAGAAACAGCACTAATTACTAGTAAATTAATATATTGTATTTACATCACAATGGGTCTTCCTAGTTGTATAACTTACAGGTCTGAAATAATCGTTTCTGAAGGTTCTGCGCATAATTTAAGGGACTTCAGTTGAGTATGTATCCTGGGTAATTTGGTGATTGCTTAAGGGGACTAGTGCCCGGACAGAGTTAGTGGCAGCCTCGACAAATTGGACCATCAAATTAAGCAACAAAGATTGTGACCTTATAACCGATGTGTTTGAGTAAATTTCAGTAACAGTTCTGGTTGTTCAGCGACTGCTGAGATATGTAATAGTCAAAATTATGGTTACTTCTGCTTTCCTGTTCCCTGGAGCTATTTCCAGCAGCTTTTAGAACCTCATATAATTGAGATTTGATAAATTTTTCAGGAATTATTTTCATGTTCCGGAACTCTTTTTTTAAACTAAACCTCCTGGGACTAGTTGGCTTCGCTGCTGGATTTCTGCTGGTTGAAATGATAGTGGCGTTCTTTCCTTAAAATAATCAATGTCTTGTTTCTTGGAAAAACAGCCAACTGAATGATACCTAAAGTTTGTTTGATATCTTTAATGCATACATATAGCATGAATTCAGATGAGTTTACAGTTACGGCTTCCATGAATTGCCTCTTGAGTTGGACTGGTAGTACAGAGTTCGATAGACAAAGTGAACATCTGAACTTTCTCTTTCTTATTAACCTTCTACACAAACTGTCTGGTCTAATATTTTATATCGACCTTGTTTGAATCCTAATTGCTGGCTCTTTTTTCCATATCTAAGTATTTGGTCTGGCACTTGGATATATTTGGTGTTTGAGAAAAACCTTATCTTACCTTCATTTGCCTCTCAATAACTACTTTGTCACATTTGAAATTTTCTCTGGCCATAGCTTGGGGAACTCAAGCTTGGAGAGTTGCTGGACACACCTCCTCCAGGTCTAGATGAAGCTATAGCAATTTCAAGGCATGTCTGATGTTCAATTGGAAAGTCTTTCTGAGATTTTGTTAGTGAGGAACTTCACTTCTTTCTGTTTCTATTGCTGATTTGGAAACATTTACCAGGTTATTCAATTCCTTGAACATACAAGAGTACAACATGTTTACTCGGATAGTGTTTGAAAGATACAGGATCCCACATAAGGAGAATGATACTTCTTAATTAATCTGATAATGTTGAAAAGTCTCTTGTTCTCACTGCTATTCTGCTAGGGTTACACATTGACGACAATTCTGCCAGATCTCTTGGATGATCGATTGGGAAAATATTGTAAGGTAAAAGTATTCATGTATCATAGATATAGAGTAAATTACACTTACATGGTAGCTGTATGCAATAATTTTGGAGGCCCAGAGGTGGGGATGGAGTGGATGGAGATGCATTCAGTTTGATCAATTACTGACATCTATCTACTTGAAGTATTAAAAGGAAGATAAAATAAAAAGGCCTAGATATGTAAGTACAGAAGAAAATACAGTATTATGTTCTTCCACTCTCAGTTCCCTTTCTTTCTTTTAGTTATGTTTATTTTTTCCTCACCTTTCTCGGTCCATTCCTGTTTCAGTTAAGGCAGAAAATATCTGCAGCTACTTCAGCCATAAAATCTGTCTTTGGCCAGGAAGAAACTCAGCAAAAAATGCTGTAGATTCATTTTCTTGAAACACAAAACTTTCCTTTGCTATTTTTGACTGGATTCGCTGCACATACTTCATTTGTCTCTTAGGCTGACATTAGAGAAATTAAGGGAGAGAATGATAAAAGTGAGGGAGCTTTTCGTGACACAACTCTCGGAGTTGGTAATTGTAAACCTACGGTAATGGCATCTTAAGCTAAAGGCCTTATATTATTGAAAATTCCATTGTAATAATTTTTTACTATTGTTTAATTTGAAATAGTTCAAACGGCAGTGCAGCAAGCATGTAACTCCACAATAAATAGGTTCACGTGCCCCACTCTCTCTTTTGTCAACCTGAGATTATATTGGAAGATCTAGTACACTACCATTCTGTGGCTAAAATAGGTGCAGATTCTCTCGTGGTTATAAATAATTAGAATTTGACATTACTGTTGGTAGAAATTTGTAGAAAATTACGACTTGAATACAACATCAAAAACTTTTCAGGTGATGGGCAAGGTCAGTGGATCAGAATTATGTGCTTCCTTACGAAAAGGTGTCCTGTCAAGAGATGGTTGTTAACCAAATCCTTCCACCGTCCGCCTCTGATTGCAAGTTCTGCAATGAAGGGGATATAAATCATTATCTCATCTTTGACAATCTCCATTCAGCGTTAGTAGGAAAATATGCATTTTCATTTTCTTATACAATTGTAATTTGGGCTGGAGAAGAAGTTGTATGCATTGGTGGTTGGATAACAAAGAGCAGGCAGAAGGACCAAAGATAATTTCAATCATACAATA
This sequence comes from Sesamum angolense, assembly GCA_034509725.1. Classification (NCBI taxonomy): domain Eukaryota; kingdom Viridiplantae; phylum Streptophyta; class Magnoliopsida; order Lamiales; family Pedaliaceae; genus Sesamum; species Sesamum angolense. The sequence continues at coordinate 12,155,129 of JACGWL010000016.1, forward strand.
GATTACACAATCCTTGTTCTAAATTCTCAAGGCAATGACCAAGAGAGGCCAAGAAGGATTATTCTCTTAATACAGTCACCACGTACCAGCGCAATGTTCTACTTTTTCTGGCTTGTTTTATCCACCAAAAGTGTGATCACAAATTATCCATCTGTCTGCATTTTGTTAATCCCTAGGGGTTGCAAGGTGAATGATGTCTTCTCTCAAGAATATATTTTAAATTACGTTGAAACAGTATGGCTTAAGGCTAAATTAAGGGGTAGCCCATGGATTACCAAGGACAATGCGTGATGTGCGCTGAAATAAAGTGTCTTTCTTAAAAATGCAACCCTTGTTTTCAAAGCCTGGTAGACGTGTGGTAAAATTACAAAATGTTGAGAACAACTGAGTTTTTGGTTCTACTATCCAGTATATTGAATTGGCCGATTTTATGTTCAGGATCAAACACGAGCGTCGGCATGATACAAAATGATCCAGAACTCTCCAGCTTGACGATGATCCAGGCACCTCTCGTTGATGTAGAAATCAGGGGTGTTCCTGCTGCTCTTCAGTTTTTAGGGACATCGTCTGGAAATGAAACCTCCTCATAGTATCAGCTATCCAGTAAGTTTCTTTAACTAATATTTATTTTCTTTTTTAATCTGGCATGTTGTTTGAGGACGAAATCTTCTTCATAAACGTCTTGCACGGCCATATGCTTATCCTAAACTGAAGTATGCTGGTATTTAATCTATGGTAGGTTGGATACAATTACATGGAAGCCAAAACGAATAGTGATGTCTGGGGATGAGTTACTGTATTCATTATTGGGAATCTTGAATCATGGAATAGCTCACCAAATCAATTTGTAGATGCATGAGATTAATAAGTATTGATAAAGTCAAATATTTCCAGCCTTTTAGTCTGCCCCTTCTTTCTCTTGTTTCCTTCAAAGGTATCTTCTGTTTCATCTTAGCTTCAAAATATAGTCTCTCTCTCTCTACATATATATATTTATTAATTTTCTGTTGTGGTGTTAAAAATTTTACATTTGTCCGATGCAGATCTTTGTGCAGTCCTGAAATGCTACTGCAATTTCACCAACTACATTGTCTAGACAGCCTCAGAATGGTCTTGTTAGAACTGGACTAAAGCTTTGGCGCTTGACTTCGGAATATCGGCCATGAGCTGCCAATTCCTGCGTTGTATAATCACAGTGCTTTCAGATACAAGCCTTCCCAAATGAAAATCCCTTAACTAATAAATCAAGAGTAAGATGAATATAGCTTGATTTTGCTTCAAGGATCCTCATTTTTTACACAAAGGAGTCGTAGGAAAATCAAATTACATTTGAACTAATATCTTTCCTGGACATATGTTGTAACTAACTGATTGTGTACTTATACGCCATTGATATTTATATATATATATATATATATATCTTACCTTCGGATTCGTGGAGTTGGCATCTTCAATAACCTTGTTTGAAAGGGTTTAAGGATCATCGTTTGTTAGAGATTTAGTTACAACGATATCAATGTGTATCTGTTGAACGGGAACTTAAGAAATTATTGTCGTTCTGATATTGAACATGACGAGTAGTTCTCAATCTTAATATTTCAACTAAAGGCCTTATTGAAAAGCAAAAGATTCACATCACAGGGAGAACATCAATTGACCTCCTAATGTCATCTTGACATTTAGATAGGAAAGATGCGTTCATATCTCTGTTAACTCTACATGATAGTCTGATTCTGAGAAAATCAAGTTTTAGTTATGAAACAATGTTACCTGTAGCTCGGACCATGAAAATTTAGTTTCATTGTTGAACTCACAGTCCAGTGCAAACCGGTAAATATGAAACTGTTTTAAGTAACAGGATATGAGTTAAGGATAAAATATAATATTATATACAAATCATAAATATTTCCCTCAAAGCCCTGTGGATCCTATTCTTGTGTAATGTTGTCATCTAATCTACTCTCGTTACAACTTGTTAGCCGGAACTTGGTCAACTTCCAAGAAACATCCCGATATCATGAATATTTACACGGTATTTACTATGGCAAACTCGGAGAGACTGCCATCCAAAGGTTATTTTACATGTCACTTTTTCCCTAAAGTTAACATACCAATGAAAGCTAAAATTCGACAAGCTGCACCTGCTGCCAAGAGAAGAGATATACAAAGATTCCACTGATGGAGATTATAGCCTGTTCTGAGAAGTGCACCACACCGTTGTATGAGCCATACACCATAGTATCTACAAGCAGCACGTGGTCAAGTGAGACAAGATGCACTCATGTGAATATGTTATTGATCAGAGATTTGTAGATGTGTGAATTTGCATTTCCAGTGTTTAAATGACATGCATAATCAGTTTCTTGATGGTTTTAATGCGAGATTCAATATAACGTGATGGATGGATAGTATGCATTGCTAAAGCTCAATGAAGAAGGGAATCTTAACATACCTCTTTGCATTTGAGACTATAAATGCTTCTAAAGCCCAGCGTGGATAACACAAGCTTGTCAAAATCTTCATAAAAGTACTGTCTTTGGGCCGAGTCGAAAGAAGAGTCAGAACCACTGGAAGAAGTACAGAACACTGCACAATGTGGAGGAACAATATCAGCCAAAACTCTGTCTAATATATAAAATCAGCAAAATCATAAATGAACAGCTCTATTGAGTGGTCTTGATCACCAGTTGAGATGGACCGGGCTCAAGGAAAATTGCCAATGCATAAGCTACACCCGTCACGCAATAAACAAGACAGAGCAAGACAATGTAATTGTCGAGGAAGAGAGATCTTGGATTGCTGAAGAAATAGAACATGGAGAGGTAGACCAATGGCTTAATCAGGGTATTGAAATGATCTATAGTGTCCTTTGCAACAAAATGAGCGAGGCTGCTAATGCCGGAAGCACGTTCCCTACGGTATTGTAACTTGTCCAGGGCAAATGTTCTCAGAGCCGCAATTTTGCACAGCAAAGCTGCTCAAAACGTGAAAGGGACAAACTGTAAGGGAGAAGGAAAAACATTTGAGGAAGAAGATGCTGTTGGAGAAATTTGAAATGATACTTCTGCTAATATGATTCACGTTTAATGGGATAAGGAGACATATTAACAAAGATTGTACTATATTATACAAGTCAAGAAGAGAAGTAAAGACAATTTAATGCAGAAATATAAAAAAAGAGCACATGGCACAGAGCAACATGAAGCAACTGGAAAATACTAATTAATGGTTTTCCAACTCACAAGTAGCTATAATGGTGTAAGTATAACCAGGTGCGCCAAAATTTTCGTCGCCTCCTTTCGAGATCAGTCCCAAGCAAGCACCAGCAAGCAACAAAATAAGATAGTCTATTGATTGGATTCTAGCTTCTCGAAGTCGCTGCTTAGACATCCTGAGATAAGTGGGAAACAGAGATCAGAGTTTACTTAATGATTCGCTGAAAGATCGATTTGTTAACACCAAAAATGTTGCATTAGCAGCATATCGTAACTTCAAGTGTATGGGACCATCATGCAGTTGGGTTCCCAGACAATACATTTGAATTTAGAATAAAAAATGTAAAATTGAATCACATCTAACATATCCATATCAAACTAGAACCTTGCCATTTGTATGAATCTGACCTTTCAGAATGTATAAGATAAGCTCCGTGGAAAGATCTGCACTATTCCACATTAACATCTTTTCATTGAGAGTCGTCATCAAAGTGCTCCAAAAAAACAGCTTTATTTTGAACCTTAGAGAAGGAATAGCATTCTTGCAATTACAATTCCGCAAGGCTGAATGAGAATATTTGGTATATAACTAATGCTGTGATACTGAATTTCTCTACTTGTATTTCACCTTTCATGTCAATACAATATCAAAAGAAGGTGACTCTAATGAATTTTAAAAGAAATGTGACACTATATCTGTTCACAGGATTCCAGGTGGTCACTGCTGGTTGTCAGAAAGTAGGCATGTGAGTGGATTTTAAAAAGAGTTTCAATGATCTCAGTAAGAGATAAAAGTTTGAATCAAATGAAATAGTTTAGTTTTTACCTTGCAAGGAAGTATTTATATTGTTGGAGAATGCGGGGAGTTCTTCTACTTGACAAATCCTTAGACTTCAAGAAGTTATTCCGTAATACATCATATCGTGCCTCCACTTTATACTTTAAATTTTGCCAGAACTCCCCCCAAAAGGATAATTGCTCACTGCCAGAACCAGAGTAATTTTCTTGATTCCTGGACAGGCATACATTGCAGGCATACCGACCGCAGAAAGATTATTTTGCATATCTGGAGGTACAGGATAACCTTTATGTAGCATCCACCGGAGAGGAAGCTCTTCATAAGTCACGCCGGAGCTTGTGCTTGGTTTGACCATTCCCTCCAAAACGTCTATAAAGTAGTCTGGTGGATTAATACGTTCAGGGACAACAAGCCCGAGTTGTGCAAAGTAGTCTTCGACATCCTTAACTGCCCCATGGTAGACAGTAAGACCTCCCTTTGCCAGAAGTATCAAATCATCAAACATCCTGAACAAGGAATAGCTGGAAAAAATAATGGATACCTCAGCCACTGAAATCATAAAGCAAAACAGTCAAAGGAAAAATGTGTAGCTGAGTACTAAATTTCAAATTCAAATGAAAAAAAGGAAGTCTGTTGGTTCCTATTAATAAATCAGAATGAAACTAGATAGAAGTGAAGTCAATACTGTAAGAGAAGTTAGGTAACAAGAAGTTTAGATATTACCTTGGTTGGTGAACGACCATGCAAATGTTTACCCCCTCAAGAGCTTCACGCTTGAGAGCTCTAAGAAGCAGTTGAGAAGAGGAGCTGTCCAATCCAGAGGTCGGTTCATCTAAGAATAAAAGTGAAGGTTCCATCACCAGCTCCAGACCCACATTCACACGCTTCCTCTGTCCTCCAGAGATACCTCGCTTCTCCACAGTGCCAACCAAGTAGTCCCGTACTGGCTGCAAACCCAGGGACTCGATCACTCTTTCAACAACAAGCACCTTGTCTGCTTTTGCTAAATCTGCCAACAATCTTCAAACATTTTGGACATAAATATTACTTAAGAGAAAATGTAACTTTAAGCACACAAGAATCTGAGGAAAACAAAATTAATGCTGAGAGCAAGGCAGTAGCTGATGTCTTAAATTGTCCTTCAACCATAGAAAGTTGGTCATCATGAGGTTTTACGTGCTTTCAACACGATGGTGGAATATGATCTGGAAATTGTATTTTACAACTCATACATGAATATCACTGTGCTGCAGGTTGAAAAATAATAGTGCAAGTTTGTTTACCTGCAGTTGGCACTGAACCATATATCTCTTCTACTGTCAAATTTCCATGCACGACATCATCCTGGGGCACAAAGCCAACAATCTTTTTATACGATCGGATCGACTCCACTTTTCCATTTATTAGGATTAAACCAGCTATCGAGCACCCAACTGTTTTTCCAGCCAGTGCTGAAAGCAGAGTTGTTTTTCCTGCCCCTGATGGACCCATGAGAGCAGTAATTCGACCTGGCCTGATTTCCCCAGTGACAGACCTTAAAAGATGTTTTTTCTTTTGTTTCAAAGTGACCATAAGATCTCTGAAAGCAATCTCAATTGTGGGTCTACTCCTGGTCTCGCTGTTGATTGCCATCGAGACGGCTGCTGAGAAGCTAAGGTCTCTGTTCTGCTGCTGTTCAGCTTTCTCTTTTTCAAGTTGAGAATAGGCATACCTGAAAATCTGTGTATTTGTACGAATGTGTTTCACCTTCACCTTTTTTTCTTGTCCTCATTTTCAGTTTCAGCATTGGCACCTTCCAAACTATTACTATATTCGTCATTATCCTGTAACGGAGGATGACCAGATTCTATTTCCATCCGTCCAGATGTAGCACCACGCTGCTGAGAAGCACTCAAATTATAAGAGCATACATAGTGATGCAATTCGCATTTGTTTCAACGTCTAGTTCAGTATTCTAACCTGCACACCAGGTTGGACAACATTTCTACGTGAAAATGAGTGGGACACTTCAATAGCTCTCTTTTTAATTGCATCCTTTGCAGCGAGCCATCTTGCTTGTGCTTGAGCATTCTCCTTTACACTTTTCACTGCAACTTCCCTTGATCTAGCATATCGCCTTTCTCTAAGGGTGATAACTTGCTCATAACAATTGTAGAAGAGGAAAAGGATAACACTAATACCAACCTGGAGCAACAGAAGCATTCAATCCATTAGCTATGGTTGCATCAGAACAGAGAACAAGGGCATGGCAGATGGTTATGAGAAGGTGCGCACCAAACAATTTTTTTTATGGAGAATTTATATAAAATATTCTTATTTAACTGCAGCAATTTAATTTCAGGAATGACGAATCAAAATTATCAAGGAACTACACAATAGCTCCTGATCTTATCAGATTAGTGTATTCTCAGACCATAGTTAACACCAGTTTCGCGTAGATGTATAACATGAAGATATGTATCATATCAATCAGTCTTCAGACTTGGAATGTGGCAATTTCCCTTGTCAAACTGTTCCACCAAACTGATTTTCAGGCTTTCGCTGGAGAGGTGATGTGCAGTAAAAGATTATAATAGACTATTTTGTTATGTGCTTCCATGTGACTAGTAATTATTAGCTAATCCTCGTTACTTTCCTTTTTCCAGATGAGGCTACAGATTAGAAGCATGAAACCACATCACCAATATTCTAAAATATTTCAAAGCTAGATCTTGAAGGATAAGATTATCTAGGGAAACTTACAATTAGCATTAACCCATATTGAGTTATATTCTGCCTCGTTGTGTTGGAAACGCATGAAGTCAACTTGTAGCATCCTGCCAGTTTATCCTCATGGATTATTTATGATTAAGAAAGCATGAAGTATTGGAAACAAGCTAGAAGGTTGTAATGCAACAAGATTATGAAGTAGGAATAGAGAAAACAGAAATATATCAGAGGCAAATTATGAAAAGACCCATTCACGACAGTAATAGTTTGTCATGCAGCTGAGAAATAATTTAGATTCACTAGACCACACAAGATGCAGTTGATCACACTTTGAGAAAGGGCTTACGTGTTTCAGTTGTAGAGCCCATGCGGCAGTAATGCCTGAAATTCAAAGACAAAGAAGATGGCCTTAAGATTGGTTACCAGAAAAAATAACTTAAACAAAAGAAGAGGCTACAACGCAAAAATCAAAAGAGAAGTCATCCAGGTAAAAGCTGGACAACTAAATTCAAGAACTACTCTCAAGCACAACTTGAAAGCACATACACATGTTTACTGAACGACCACCTCAAATCAGGATAAAAATCAGTACCCGCTGGCACAAGGAATTTCTTGTGTGTTTGTTGGACAATATGATCCTGCAGAACAGAACATTGAACCGCCTCTGCTAACATCTGCCCAAATATTAGCACCTCCACAAGTATGATTTGGCCTTCCAGGAGGTAACTGGTAAAGATATCTGCAGATGAAAATCATTAAGTAAAATGCAGAAACATGTAATAATGTAAAACACAAGAACATCAACTTACGGGTTGCATAGGCTGGTGCTCACATTGAACGTTGCTAGCGGGCAGTATGAACCTAATGGACATGCTGCACAATCGCCACAAATTGGATATATTAGTTATTATCACGGCCACAGAATTTTCAAGTTCAATTTTTTCTTGTGCAATGCTACATAATCCTACACATATTCCAGAAATTAAAATAAAACACCATAATACATCTTAGCCACAAACAAAAGTCCTAACATGTCACTGAAAGATTACATACACCAGTTCTTTTTCCTCATAAAATCACTCTATCCTCCAAGAAAAGAAAACAGGGTTCAAGAAATTTTATGGGTTCATTCACACTCGATCAATAGCAATCATCCAAACAACATTAGAGGACAGAGCAAACCAAAAAAAAAAAAAAAGAAAACGGAGGAAGAAGAAAAAGTGAGAGAAACCTATTCGCATACTTACGTATCATGCATGTAAGACCCTGAGGGCAGAAGAAGCCCTCACAGCAAGGCTGACAATCAGAAGTTCGGGCTGGTATTTCATGGGAGTCAGTGAAATCGACAGGGTGAGTCAAGCCAGCACTACAAGCCCATCCGGGCTCGCAGCCCGATAACCATTTCGTTATGTTACAGTTCCTGTTGGGTTTGAGGAAAGTAGCTGGAGAGTTCGCCTTTGCTATGAAATTAGTGAAGTAGTCAAAGCTCATATAATGACAAAAGACACCCAAACTGAAAAAAAGAACCCGTCCCAAGGAACTTTTTGGACATATGGTTCCGGATAAATTACACTTTTGATCCTTATACTGAGGGTCAAAATTAATTTTGGCCCCTAAGCATTTTATTACATAATTTTAATTTTTAATTTTTTTTAAAGAATTACAAATTTGGTCCAACTGTTAAAAGGTGCAGTAAAAATTAAAGAACACAGTTGGGTTGGAGAGCACGGCTGTGTAATCTGGATCTAGAGGAATGAAGGCGGAGTGAAGAGAAGGGGGGACGATGGTGAAAAGAAAGGAGATCGGGAGATCTCATCAACGACGGAGCAGACAAAGATGGGTGGGGTGGGGGCAATGATCATGGTGGAGTGAACTTTCAAATGATTGTGGTGCCCAGCGAGAGGACAGTGAAGAGTGGCAAAAAATGGGGAGAAGAGAGGAGATCACGGGCAAAGTTGGATTTTTTTACAAGTTTTTTATTTTTTTGAAAAAACTAAAAAGTACTGGAAGGGCAAAGTTGACAATTTCATACCTCAATCCAAGGATTACATAATTTCATTAAACATTAAGGGGGTATTTGCAATTTTTCAAACAACGAGAGAATATTCATAATTATACAAAATCTCAAGAGAGATCCTTGTAATTTACCCTATTTTTTTATGAGGACATAATTGCCCTTGTTTATTTATCACTCTTTTACTACAATAAACTCATTTTTTTACAACCAACTTGACTTAATTATATTTAAGACAAAACTTTTTTTTTTTAAAAAAGGAGTAAATTTTTATTTTTAAAAATATAAATATATTCATTTCATTAACGTTTTATTCTGGAAAATCCAACAAATAATTTTTACACCAACATTATCAAGACAACAATTCTTAGACCTTCTTATATTAAGATATTCCTTTAGGTCATGTTTGGTTGATGGATTTGGATTTAAAATATTTTTTTTGGAGAAAATATTTAAGAAGATTTCATATTATAGAAGAATTTAAAATCTATCCATTTTGTTAAAAAGAACATAGTTCAAATTTAATGTGATTTTTTTTATTCATAATTATCCAAAACAAAATTTAAAAAATTATTATTAAAATTTTAAAATTCATAATTTTAAATCAATTGAAATGAAATCTTAGATTTTTCAATTGTATCATTAACCATTTTAATTTCAATTAATTAAATGCTTGAAAAAAAAATATTCTCCAATCCCAAACTTTTAGATATATAAAGTTAGTATGTATACCATTTTAATTACTAATTAAGGAAAACATTAAATCTTTTTAAAAGTTCATAAATCAAATTTTGTAAAATTACTGTAATAAATTAATACAAGCAAAAATAAATTCTAAATTGATATCAAAATTAGTAACTTAAATTCCTGCTAAATCAAGTAAGTATATGAAAATTTTCAGATTACAAGCACAAATATGAGGACATTGTCAATATGATTTAGTCTCCGTCTAAATTAGGAAAAAATGTAATTTTAATTCTTTAAGTATAGAGTTGACAATTTTAATTCCGTAACTAAAAAAAATAGCTATTGAAGAACAATTCTGACCAAAAATTTTATAATTTACTGATTAATTGGCAATTCTTTAATTGGAAGACTAAATTGTCAAAATTAATTTCAATAGGACCAAAATTCTCACCTCTATACTTACAGGACTAGAATTATAATTTTGAAAGTATTTAAATTAATACCGAAAAAAATGGTGAAATACAATTCATCAGCATTGTCGAATGAAGCGTAGCTTAATTTGCGAAGTTGAGCATAATCGGTTATGGGTTCGAACCCTATAATATGTATGACATGTTTGTACTGCATAGTATGTGTTGTTTCTACAAAATAGTAGGTACTATCTGTTGTAATAGTAAGTGTTGGCGAGATTTAATTTATTTTATATTATTGATTAGGGTATAATTATTGTAATAATTTTTGTTACATATTGATATTCAATATAAATAATTATAATCGATTTATTTTAATTAATAATAATTTTCATACTTAAAAAAAAAAAAAAATTGGATGAAAAGAAGTCATATGGATATACATACCTCGAGTGGTGAGAATGCAGTTCGACAAGAAACTCAAATTATCTGAATAATTAAAGGATCTGTTCCAATCATCATCTCTGCACCACCATTCATCAACATCCCACAAAATTATACATACATATATATATATACATATATAGAGAGAGAGAGGGAGAGAGAGATGGAGAGAGAGAGATTGTTGAACTTATATATATATATGAACTTACGGGTTGGTAACGCAGAAAGAAGCCCTGTCACCAATCTGACTGTGTATGAGCTGGGAGGTGACGCCGGAGAGACGCCGGTACACCATCTCCGTGACCACGTTCAGCACCGCAGGATCGTTCAGCTGAGTCGTGTTGACGCCGTTGTAGTCGCCGTCGTCGGGAATCTGCTGGCACTGCACGAGCTGCACCATTGTGATGATCGCCTGCATGAAAATCAAGAAACAAGCCAGCACCCTCATCATCATCATCATTTCCCGCGGAGCTCATCAACGACGGAGATGATTATCTCTTCTCGGTGTGTGTTTTTCTGGGTGGCGAAGAAGAATTCTTATAATTAAGAGGAAATTAAATTAATTACTATATGTAAAGCAAATGGCAATAGTTGACTAATTTTTATTTATTTATTTCCTTTTAATTAATTTTCTAATATTAATTATTGACTAATTCAAGGGACAATTTTTCTTTTTTTTTTTATTTTTCCTTTTTGCTTTGATGAGTTCAAGAGAATTCATATACATGTTTTTTTATGACTAATTCCTTTTCTTTCATTTTTTCTTATTTTTTGACAAATAAAAACCAGAAGTATTTTTAATTAATTGATATTAAAAATTTAAATATTAAATAATTCTTCTTTAAAATTTTAAATTCTTAGATGAAGTGATTGTTTAGCGTATGTGATTGTTTTGTAAAATCAAATATATAGATGAGTGATTGTTTAAATTCTCCTTAATAACGTATGTGATTCCTTTGTAAAATCAAATATATATATATATATATATATATATATATATATATATATTTTTGATTAATTGATATTAAAATATTAAATACTAAATGATTTTTCGTAATTTGGGTTTCTACTTGAGCCAGTATATTAATTATATATTAAATATTAAATGATTGTCCCCTCTAACAATTTGGCAATTGAAAACAAGCCATAGTCCACAAGAATAACTTTGATCAGTTCATCATAAAAAATAAATGAAAATCTAATGAAGGCTAACAAAATAGACTAAATATTGGATGATCGTTAAAATTAAGAAATATTGATAATTTTAAAGTAATAAAAGAATATTATAATTATATCAAATCTCAAAAAATCTTATCGTAATTTACCCTTTAAATCATAGCAATGGACACAAATTTATATAAACAAATTAAATAAATAAATAAAAAGGAAGAAGAAGAAGATTGGGATAGTACAAAGATTATTTCTTGCCCACTGTTGCCTATCTAGTGAAGTTACACATATCGACTTTTTATTAGGCTACTTAACTTGGTAAACCAACGTACAATACATTAATTATTACAATTTGTGATGTTTCCAAGAAAACCAACCATAAGAAAATCCTCAAAATTGTCGGAATGTAAGTTTAGTTTAGTTGGCGAAGTTAAAGCTTTATGATAAAATCTCATGATTTCGAATTCTGTTAATATATGAATATTAATTTGGGATAATTACACTCTCTTCCCCTGATGTTTGGTGTAATTACACGTAGACCCTCTGTAGCTTGGAAAATTAAACCTAGCATCCCTAAGGTTTGCTTCTGTCTAACAAATTAGTCCATCCGTTAGTCAGAATTCACTAAATTTGTTGATATTAACAAAAAAACTGAATGAAAATTGATATATACCCTCGATTGACTTATTATAGGTCAAACAATTTTTTTTCGGACTAACTACCCTTATAACGGTGAAAATATATCTCCTATATGCATTAACGCATGAAGACGTATGAGGGTAATTTGGTCATAAAAAGATTTATTTACTGCAGTAAGTCAATAATAAGTCAATTGGAGGTAAATAGATTTTTAATTTTTTTTTGATTATATCAACAAGTTCAGTGAGTTTTAACTAATTGAGGAACTAATTAGTTAGACGGAAACAAATCTCAGGAGTGTTAGACGTAATTTTCCAAATTACAAAGGGTCTATGTGTAATTGCACCAAACCTCAGGGGAGGGGAGTGTAATTATCTCTATTAAATTTACTCTAATAGTAGTTATTGATTTGTAATACATATTTAATATTAGTAATGGATGTATATTAATTTATGGTAATTAAATGTATGATGTAATTATAATCAATTCATAAGAAAACCCTCAAGTTGGTTTACATAATTATATGTGTTGAGGATTTTTTTTTTTTTTTAAAGAAATTTGTTTATGTTATGTTTGAACCAGTAAAATTGTCGATCATACTATGGTTACCGTTTCTATTTATTTTCTTAAGTGGAAAGATACGTATCATTATTTTTGTATAAACTTCTATATGACATGATGTGATTTATGTTAATTGATGAAACTTGGAAGTGTGTTGTTATAAGGTGATAAATTTAATGTATTTTATTTAATAAAATTAATAACTATATATATACATATTCTTTTTGGACTTAGGAGTGTTATTCACGTTATTTTAATACATTATTAGAATTATATATATATTATATATATATATATATACTCATCTTATTAAATTATTACTTAGGCATTATTTACTTAAAAGGATTGAGCTTGATATCTCTTTTAATCAAGGTACTATTTTTGTTTACTCATTTAGCCCAAGTCCAGTATTAGTGTGGTTAACCCGTTATTAATTATGATAAATGCATGATTGAAATTATGGAATTATTTGTCTCGCCTTAATCTCATCATATAAAGTAAACAAGCCTGACTATATAATTGAATCGAGAAAATAAATTCCGTATTTTCAAATAAATAAAAAATAAAAAGAAACAAGTCATTAGTTTCTCAAAAAAATCTATATGTATATATATATATATATATATATATATATACATTTATATAACTGAAAAACACCCTTTTGGTGTCTTTAATTATTTGGTCTGTCAATTTATTTTAATTATCTCAGAAACAAGTCGTTAGTTTCTCAAAAATCTATATATATCTATACCTTTATATAATTAAAAAGTATCTTTTTGATATCTTTAATTATTTGATGTATCAATTTATTTAATTATTTTATCAACCTATCCTCCCCTCTCTCCACATTTCTTTTTCTTCTCTAATTTTTTCCATTAATAACTCTCCAAAACTTTCTTAAATTGTTTAAGAATTTTTTGTTTTATCAATTAATATATTTTTAAATTTATATTTTATTATTTATACACATTTAAGTGTGCCCCTGACTATATTTATTATATTTATTTCTTCCGTCAATACTATGTTTTAGGGTGAATAGTAATTTACCCCCTGTGATATTGAAAATGAGCAAATTATCCCCCTGTGAAAAATAAATAGCAAATTATCTCCCTAAATTTTTTAAAATAAAACATTTTACCTCCCTGCCCAATGAGGTAAATTGCTTCAATTTTAAAAAAATAGGGAGGTAAATTGCTACATTTTGAAAAATATAATAAGATAAATTAGTGTTTTATTTTTCGTAGGGGAGTAATTTGCCCTTTTGCAATATCATAGGAGATAAATTGCATTTTTTCCCTATGTTTTATAAATATATATCAAGTGTGCTTAATCGCCAATAATTTTGAAATAAACAAGGACCATTTCAGATCGATGGGAAGCGTTGTAGTTTGTTGGTTTGATCTTTTCTTAGAGTGTAAGACATACGTATTACGTAGTATAGTATTCATAATTATCCAAATAGCATTTTTCGAAATTAAATTTTGCTTATAGTTAGGATCAGTTTCATTCATTACCATCATTCTTGACTAAAGCTAAAAATTATAGTTTAATGAAATAGTAGTTTAATATGTAGTTTTATTTTAATAATTATGATTGGGTTAAGGGTAAATTACAACGAGGACTCTTAAGATTTGACATAATTATATATACTTCTTAATATTTGAAAAACTATCAATGCATTCTTAATTATAACGTCTGTCAACAACTAATTCAATCTGTTAATCTCCATTAAATTTTCATTCAACTTTTATGGTAAACTAACCAAAATATCATTGTGGATTATGAATTATAATTTTACTTATTTCTTAAAATTTTCTGATTTTTTTATGAACTTTAAGAGTGTACGAGCTGCGGGTTGGACCAATTTAGGTAATTTTTCACCCCAATCCAATATTTGTGATTTTTTAAAAGCTTAGCCCAGACCCAACCCGACAATCATTAAAATCGCACTTTGCAGTCAAATTGTGTTGAAGCGATTTTTACGATTTTTAGTATAGAGTCAATAACTTGTACAGTTATATTAGTATTTTATGACAACTTATGCTTTTGGTATAATTATTTATTATAATAAATGTATTTCCCTATAGTGATAGTTAGCAAAAAATATAAAAATATGATATATCAATTACAATATATAAAATATGCATGGTTATATATTTAATGTAGAAAAAAAAATATAGAATACTTACCACCTTTTTGAAAAAGATTGTTAAAAAAAATTCCTTATTTCGAATTAAATTGAAAATTAAACCGATCATAATAATATAAAAATATTACATAAATGTTATTTGAAATAAAATAAGATGATTTTGAAAATAAATTATAACAAAATAATAATTAATATCATATACAACAAGCATGCAAAAAGGCACACACATAAATCAATGACTAAGACAGATAAATAAAATATATAGTGATTAATTTTTTTATATTGAGAAGTAATGCATACGAAATTTAAAAGTATGTGCATCATATACTTCACAATATAAAAATACATTAAAATAACATAAATGTATTTATTTAATTTATTTTGACTTGGTGTTTTTAATTAGCGTTCAATATTTGTTCTCAAATATTTTTCAGTAAGCCTCATACATTCTCAATAAATATTACTTTACCTTGATGATTACATTACATAATCAAACAATGAAAATAATGAGACATTGTTCCACAGATACTTTCGTTCATAAAAATAGTATGTTTTTTCAAGTTTCTACATCATATCTTCTTCTATTTATGTAGCCTATGTATTTTTTCTAGTAACTATTAAAATTTTCAATTTTTTTTTATTTAAATAGTTATTGATTGTGACTAAAACTCTTTATTATTATTTATTTTATTAAAATTTTATTTCAATTCAACTATGTAAATAATTAACAACTATATTGTAAGAACTAATTGCAAAACTAATTATTTGAACGCATAAATTTATAATTCTATTATTCTATGAAAGAATTTATTGGCATCGCTAAAAGAAAAGAAACATAAAACATAACAAATCATTCACACATTTATAATTTAGAAGATAGATATATTATACAATACTAATTATAAAAAGTATCGTAATTATTATTATTGTCTTAAATATTACCTTATGTATTATAAAAGCAATTTTGGTCCTTTATCTTTAGCATTTTTCTGATTTGATCCTCTAACTTTTCGGCTTCCCAATTTGGTTCCGTATCTTTCAAATCTGCTCGATTTTGGTCCTTTAGCCAAATTAGTGAATATTTTGCCCTTCTATAAAAAATATCAATATAGTCCATACACGTGCTCTAGTTTGGCCTAACATGCTTCTGAAATAATATTAAGCCTTTGTAAATTCATACATTGCTTTGACCGTCTTGTTTTCGGGTATTCCAAATCCTCGATTTTATGGACGTCCTCCAACCACACTACTGCAACAGATGGTTCGCAGGCACTTGGCTTCAGTAACAAAACAACACAACCCTATTTCGTTTCCTACCTAAGGGCGTAAAGATACTCCAAAATTGAGACTTAATAAAATTTTTGGAAAATAAATTGAACAAAAGCATTTCTTTATTGAAGAAATATATGAAATATTACATAGATATTATTTTCCTCCGTCGAAGGAGACAACTATTTAGCCTCTCATATGGTAGAGGGCTAGACTCTTTGGGGAAACCCCCATAAACTAAAAAATTGAAAACTAAAAAGATTTGAAAAGACTCAGATTATTATACTTTGAAGAGTTGGGGAAAATTTCTGATGATCTCCTTCTGCTTCATTGCTTCTTTATTTATAGACGTCCGCAGACTTCAAACCCAGACTTCAAACTTGTTTATTGATGACGTCAGTGCGTTAGTCACCACTTTGTTCTTTTTGGATGACGTCATTGCGTTTGTCATCCTTTGGCCTTTCTAGCTAGTAGTCATGATGGCTTGTCGGCTATGTGATTTTCTAGCTGGCTCTCTTGCTTTGCTGACTGTTGGCTTTTGTCGTCTTCTGCTGACAGTCTCCTTCTTCAATTTTTACATCCTTCAAATTTTACTTTAGTTTGTAAAAATTCTTCCTTTTACCCTTGTCTTGATTCGGTTCGGGCTTATTTTGGGTGTCCCAAATTTGGTCCCGAACAGGGGTTTTTCTTGTTTGTCGCAGCAAGGGCATATGTAGTTATGCCATCGTCCAACATATTGCATGTCTTCATCCTTGTTGCTTCGATTGCTGGCAGCTTATTTTTTCATATTAGCATTCTTTTCTTCACGAACAAACTTCAACAAACTCAGTATTTTTTTCTGTCATGGATTTAATAAGAATGATCCATTCACTTTGTTTGAGAAGATCTTGAATGGATACTTGATCTTGTTCATCTCGGTGAGACAAACCCAAAGGCCCCTAGCTCTTCGGGTGGAAATATCATCTTCTTTTATTGCTTACACCAATGTAGGTTCTCCTGAGGCAACCTTAATTTTGTTGAATGCTATCATATTCGGCCTCTGCAGCTTTGATAAAATGGAACGCTTGATGACACCCTTTCCTACTGTTTCTGGAGCAGTTGATATGAATTTCAACTCCAGAATATCTCCTGGCTTTAAGTGGCGTGAACATTTTGGCTCCGGATCCATACGAGTATGGTCCTACTGTCAACCGTCTCCTGGTCTTAGTTTAAGGCATGGAATTGGGTGTCGGTTCCCATCCTTGACTAGGCAACTATGCTTAACACTCGAGATGCGTTTACTCTACTGATCCGATCTAGGAAACCTATCCGTGATCGATCAATCGCATTGGCCAAAGACTTTTAGAGTCTAAACCATCTCAAGGTGCATAGGAGAACTCTCTGCCATATTATGACAGGGGACAGATCCTCTCTTGGAATCCACCGTCCTCGCTACATACTCCGAGTGCACTGGATAAGGCTTATGATGATCATGCCTCATGACACAATCACCGCTCGCCATATCCAAGATACAGTCTTCATATGCATGTGACTGCCATGATTCCTCAAGTCAGAGGACTAATTCTCGTACTATCAGAATCGAAAATCCCAGTCATACCGACCAAGCCTTAAAAGGCTTCCATATGACGATTCCCGCGAGTCACTTCAGTCAGTTGACTACCTTGCCAACTAACCCACTAAAACTGCATGGACGACCTACGTCTCATGCCGACGAAACACGGCTGCAGTACTTAGTGCAAGTCTCCATAGGATCCTCGATGCACAATCTCGAGGTCCTCGACTTGGAAAGTTCCAGACCGACCCTTAGGAGTTGGTTTCATAGCTGCCAAACTAATGCGTAGCCCAACTCAACGAGTTAACCTTTCGATCCGTGGGTATGTCGTTGTGATATTGAAACCTCGTTCAATATCAGTGGTAAGCACAATGAAACATATTGTCATCTTAATGAATTCTTACCATATTCACCAATCTAATAATATTTAAATAAAGATTGTCGAATGAAAAACAACCAATCCAATTGGGTTTTGGTCACCCATTCCAACAATCTCCCACTTGACCATTAAGCCAATTACCCATGTCGCTCAGAGCCTTCTGAGCATGAGCAATCTACGATACCGACTCGATTTCACGGGTCTACTTTATTTTTTGCTGGATCTATACGGTCCAACCGTGTATTTCCTTTCACCATCGCTGCCTGCAGATGGTTGTTATCTAAGAATTTTGTGGATCTTGTGATGAGATCTCGGGCCCATAAGGCTCTTGCCCTAGCCTTGTTGTTCGCCTCTAAGGCTACAACTGGCTCGACTGTGCTAGGCACCACATCCATCCGATGGATGTTGTTTTTCGATCCAAACCACTTTCCTAGACTGACTTGTTAAAGTCACCCCACATTCAACTTTTAAGATGGGGCGTTTGCTTGAAATCCCTCCAAGCTACCATGCCTACCATCAAGTCCAAGCGTTATTATACTTTGAGGACTTATCTGTTATTCACAAGAGTCTGGAAGCTAATATCGCTTTAGCCTTCCAGAATTAACTCTCCACAAATCGTGTATCAGACACACTTCTTTAATCCTTATTCAGGAATTAAAGACTGTTCATGCCCTAATCAGACACAATATCAGGTCCAACACACCACACCAACACTTTCGTGTTGTCTTCGGCACAGACGTAGGGAATATCCAAGACATCTGAGCTTTCTCATCAGTCAACCATGATTGAGATTTGAATAGCTCGACCCTAATGTAGGAATCTAATTCCTTTTATGGAGAATTTCGTGAACAAATTTAAATGTGTCTTAGTGTTTCTCAAACATCTTAACCTCATTCCAAATGGGAAAGACGTTTATACACTAAACACATTGGAACTCATACCAACTCCCACTGATGTTGGGCTCATTTTATCAAATCATACCTAGTATGAACTTTAGATAAAAATGAATATTCCAGTTTTACGAAGTCTCAAACCTAGTTTGAACTTCTTAGTGAATCCTTAGGCTCTAAGCCGTTGATTCCAAACGATGTCCAACATCGCTCCTCCTTATGTCTTTTTGGATTAAAATCCAATTTCCATAAACAAATAATGACTGGGATATGGTGAGTTAGAGATGTAGTTGATTACGAATGATGCATTTGAGAAGTTATATGAAAACTTACTCCCACTATTTCCTTGACGTGTATAGGACCATCCTATTAACTCAAGTACTTTGTGGGACGAGAGTTTCATCATACAGTAAGGGTCAATCTGTTTCAGTGAAACACCAATCAAACAAAGTCCAACTTGGTTTGATTTCTTCCTTATCAGAGACCGTTCAACCGTGGTCCTTTCAGGAAGAACTTCACCGAGTGATAATCACATTTTCATAAAGAACTCTCACTAAATACACACCCTCTCGATTCAATCGAAAGTTGATCATATTGGTTCACTACTCCGAGTCTAATTCTTTGAACCTCATCAAATAAAATTAGACTGGTGAACCCCCACAACGATCTTGTGTATTTTAGTAACTCACAGATATCATACTGGATTCAATCCATCATGTAACTGGTAAACTCATTTTGTCCCACAAAAGAGCTTTTGCGGTCTTTCTCCTTCTCAGTAAGGTTTTGAAAACTAATAGATCCAAATCGCCTATTTCTAGTGCTCTTTGAATCCATCAATCTCTCTCTTCCTCAACTAGAATAGATTGACCTACCAGGACTGTAAGCTTGGGCTCTTTGATTATCATTTTATTCTTTATTTGAGTATCCATAATCCAATTATGAAATAATATACGTTTCACCCAGCAGACATGAATCCATTCAATGTCAAATAAGAAGCTTTATTGATCAAAATATGTAATCAAAACTGTCCAAAAATAATTGAAAACATTATTTCGATCATGCTAGGTTACATAGATACTATCCTAACATGATCACCATTAAGCCTAACTAAGCCCCTAGTCTTTTATAGCAACAGCCCCGCTATCGCTAAGCCTTAAGACTTTTTGTTTCGACTTTTCTACTCCTCATCACCATCTGCAAACCATTTGCAAATTATGAATTCGTCGGTATCCAATACCAAGAGTAGAATGGTGATTATGTTAATACTCAATTAAAGATTTATACCTTCATCGGAGAGGAGCTTAGTACACTCCCTCTTCTAATAGCCCTTCTCTCGGTAATAAATGCAAACATCATTCGAAATCCTTGACTGACGAACCCTCTTCCTCTTTCCTTTACCCCGCCTAGCGGTGTAACAGGAATACTTTAAATGTTAGCAGTGGTAGAAAACATCTCACCCTTCTTCCTCTTCTCGCGTCCGACAACCTTGCCTTTCGCTTTAGAGGTTGAAGCCTCTACCACTAGTACCGTCGATGCAAATTTTTCAATCGTTGCCTCGTACTTGACCAATATATTAATCAACTCATGAAAGCTTTCCTTAAGCTCATTCATGTTATAGTTGATAGTAAATTGATCAAGGGAGAGAGATAGTGATTATAGAATCAAATCAACGTTCGTTTCTTCCTCCTTGAAATCAACCTGGAGGTCTTTGAGCTTCTCCACTAGGGAAAGCATCATCACTCCATGCTCACGTACGGACGATCCCTTAATCATTATCATGTCGAATAATGTCTTTCGTCACGGCATATCTAATATGCCATTCCGGTATCGCATAAAGTTCTTTTCAAGCGGTGCATTATTGACAAGACGTTCTTATACCTTTCGTACTGTTTCTGGATCTCGTTACTCATCGAGCCAGTACGATACTGTGTACTTTTCGGTTGTTCTCATGCCACTGAGTAAACTTTTCGAACGTCAAACGTTCTCCGGGCAAGAACCCTTTCGGCAAAGTCCGAGGTAGAGACTTATCCAGAACGTAAGTCTGGTTCTTGAAATCGAGGACCATCCTCAGATTTCTCAGTCAATCCAAAAAGTTTGTTCCATTAAATATTAGCCTCAAGTATAGTTAAGTGGATTCTTAGAAATTAACAATAAATAGAAAAATAAGTAGAATATTATAATATTAGGTTCAAGTTAAGGACTTGGACTTCAGTCATTAACCTTCCCACTATTTCTGCGAAAGCCCATCACTCTCAAATGGGTTTCGGGAAAACCATTTTCCTAGTGGGCTTGAGGTCCACAAGCGAAATTCTCCATGCCCCGCTTTTGCGATTCACATGGAAATAACCTTGTGGGAGGTATCCAATACCATTCTCGTCTTACGAGATCCCCAAGATATTTTGCCTCACGTTTTCACGTGATTATGAGGACTCCAAGCAAATCACGTTACTTGGTGTTAGACCGACCCATCAAGCGAATCATACCGCAAACTATCGCCCCCCACGACTCGTGAGACAGGGAAATAGAAGTGTAGTCTTTTTGTTCACAATAATAGTGCAGCTTTATTTCAGTCCAAACGTGCCACGACTCATGAGACCACGTATGAGTGAAATCAGTTTCCTTACTACATTATTGTGGATGGAAGGCATGGAAATTACATCACTTGGCATTAGTCCTAATCCATCAACCGAATCATAGCACACACTATCGCCCCCCACGACTCGTGAGACAGGGAAATAGGTGTGTATTCACTGCGTTCACAATAACAGTGCAGCTTCATTTCAGTCCAAACGTGCCACGACTCGTGAGACCACGTATGGGTGAAATTGGCTTCCTCACTACATTACTGTGGATGGGATATATGGAATAACGAGTCATTGTGTTTATTTCCAATTTTAGGGTCTAATATAATTAGCTTGGTCTAACCAAGTGAGAGTTCATTTTAGTAGTTTGACCGAGGCCTCATCACAATTAATATCTTGTATGACAATATATCCAATATATAATGCATTTAAATAAAACGCATCGCATGCAAAATAAAAGCCTAGCATGCCCCTGTTGGATGATCACAAGCCCAAAACCTATGCGACCCACTGAGCCCACAGTGGATCTATGGTCAGTCTAAGGGTAGGCCTACGCTATTACAAGATGTTTAACCCATTAACACATTATGGGCCTTGTAATTTTCTCTTATTTCTTCATCTCCTTCGTGGGCTCCATCATTCGAGCCTCTAATCCATGGATCTCCGTGGACCAACCCATGGCCTGCTCCATGGCCTCCATCGTCTGGGCTTGCTCTTTACAATTATTAAAAATAAAGTAAAATCCTCTCCACCTATTCTACTCTCATTACAACTTAAAAAGAAACCCCAATCATCAGATGGGGAGTACATTAATAGGGAGAAAGCAAGCCTTAAACATATTAGGCTAAAAACGAAGAGAAAAGGAAAATAAGAGGCGCGCAGGCCCCAACCCAACAGAAAATAAACCATACACATGGTCCAATAGGCTTCGTGATCATCCATGTTAATCCAATTGACAAAATAGCACATTTATTTCCAAAATAAACATGCACCCACAACATAATGCAAACCATGCATTATAATTAATGATATCCAATATCATAATTTAATTACACATCAAATCTCAGAAATTTATATGTAAAATAATGCAACTTAATAATGGACATAAGTGCAATCCATGCTAAAATCAATTCTTGTTTGAAAACCCATCCAAATTAATTTTAGTAATTTAATCTTGGGAAATACCAAATCTCAACCAAAAATTAAATTAACCAAAATTAATTGTTTCAGAAAAATATGCAGAAAAATAAAAAAAATAAAAAATAAAAAATTCTTGAAAAATCAGAAAAATCAGGTCAGACGGCCGGCCGGCCCAGCCGGCGGGGAGCACTCGCCCGCACGCGCGCGCCTGCCTGCGCGCCTGCCAAACGGCGGGCAACGTCGGCCACTGCTCGTTTTTTTTCTTCAATTTTTTGAAACCTTTTTTCTGAAATTTCTGAAACAACAAGAAAATTATCAATTTTCAGAAATTCCAAATTTCAATAAAAAATCTCATGTCCAAAATTAAATGCAAAATAGAACACATAAACCCTAGATCTAGATATGCAATTAAAATCCAAAAAACATGCTTCCAAAGCCAATTAAAAACATGTAAACATGCTGAAACACGTAATACACGTTAGACTCTAGGCCTATACACCGAACCGGGCTCTGATACCACTTGAAGGAAGCGGATCGGCCTGGGAAAGCGGCGGAAGCGAATAATAAAAAAAAAATGGTAAAATAAGCAATAAATCAATTCTGATCAAAGGGTGTACCCTTGATCTTTCCCGAGAGTTCGGTGTATCAAACAATACATAGGCCAAGAATAATATGAGAAAAAACAGAAAGAGCAAAAACGAAGTTTACCTTTGTAGTTTTCTCGTACGGCTACAAGCATTGATCCCCTTTTCAACCCGATTCTTCTCCACGAGGTTTCAACATTGAAACCCTCTAAATCCGTCCACTTTAATCACCGTGGATCTTCCTTTTTCTCATGCTAGCAAGAAAGAAAAAGGGAAGGGAGAAATCAACAACACGTTATTAGTTAAAGGCGTCGATTTCTCATCGTTCCTTCTCTGATTCGATGAACCAAAGAAACGAATAAGGAGAGGAGTATTTTGGGAAGAGAAAAACCAAGAAGAAAGCTGATTGTTAGAGTGCAAAATCATGAGTTAGGGTTGTTAGAGTTATGAGAGTGTGTTAGTGTTTTTGACCTAGTCACAACACCACACTAGATTAGACCTATCTCATCCAAACCCTCTCCTCTCTTTTCCTTGAAACCCTAGCCGCTTTTTCATCAAAATTGGCTGAATATTTGGTGCTCTCCTTCTTATAAAACCAACCATCTCTTCCTTTAACTTATACAAAGTCAAAACGGGTCATGGGCTTGGTCTAAAGTGGACTAGGCTCCAATAGATTGAGCCCATGTCCAATGGCCCTAAATTAAATCCAATTTAATCTTCAAGTCCATCACTTTAAGTCCTTTAATCCAATTAAAATACCCAAGCCCATTCTCTCATTTAATTTATGAATCCAATCCATAAATAAAATCAAGCCGACTAAATTAATCCAATTAATTCAAAAGGCTTAAAGCCCAAAATTAACTAATCCAATTAATTAATCTTTGGAAAAATCCAACCTACGGATTGATTTATAAATGATCTAATCATTTATCCTCTCCAAAAAATTAATTTAATCCAATTAAATTAATCTCTTCCTTTCGGAATTAATTCTAAATTAATTCCATCACATGTCGGTGATTAGAGTGTGACTCTTTAGGTTCACCCTCAACTAGACTTGGGCATGTGTTACCAACACAATTAATTAAATCTAATTTAATTAATTATTTATAATTATCCCATAATTAAAAATCGCCCGTTACCATGGGTGACCGTCTAGCAACGGTCCATGGCACTAGAGACTAGGTGAATATTGGCGTGAACATTTAGGCTCCGGATCCATACGAGTACGGTCCTACTGTCAACCATCTCCTGGCCTTAGTCTAGGGCATGGAATTGGGTGTCGGTTTCCATCCTTGACTAGGCAACTATGCTTAACACTCGAGATGCGTTTACTCTATTGATCCGATCTAGGAAACCTATCCCTGATCGATCAATCGCTTTGGCCAAAGACTTTTAGAGTCTAAACCATCTCAAGGTGCATAGGAGAACTCTCTGCCATAATATGACAGGGGACAGATCCTCTCTTGGAATCCACCGTCCTCGCTACATACTCCGAGTGCACTGGATAAGGCTTATGATGACCATGCCTCATGACACAGCCACCGCTCGCCATATCCAAGATACAGTCTTCGTATGCACGTGATTCTTCAAGTCAGAGGACTAATTCTCGTACTATCGGAATCGAGAATCCCAGTCATACCGACCAAGCCTTAAAAGGCTTCCATATGACGATTCCCGTGAGTCACTTCAGTCAGTTGACTACCTTACCAACTAACCCACTAAAACTGCATGAATGACCTACGTCACCTGCCGACGAAACACGGCTACAGTACTTAGTGCAAGTCTCCATAGGATCCTCAATGCCCAATCTCGAGGTCCTCGACTTGGAAAGTTCCAGACCGACCCTTAGGAGTTGGTTTCATAGCT
Organism: Sesamum angolense; assembly: GCA_034509725.1. Lineage (NCBI taxonomy): Eukaryota > Viridiplantae > Streptophyta > Magnoliopsida > Lamiales > Pedaliaceae > Sesamum > Sesamum angolense. The sequence goes on from JACGWL010000016.1 coordinate 12,180,188, forward strand.
GCCAAACTTATGCGCAGCCCAACTCCACGGGTTAACCTTTTGATCCGTGGGCATTTCGTTGTGATATTGAAACCTCATTCAATATCAGTGGTAAGCACAACGAAACATATTGTCATCTTGATGAATTCTTACCATATTCACCAATCTAATAATATTTAATAAAGATTGTTGAATGGAAAACAGCCAATCCAATTGGCTTTTGATCACCCATTCCAACAGTAGATGCTAACAAGGAAGTCCTTATTGCAATCTAGACAGTGTCAAAATCAACTCTTTGAATCTGTCTGGCAACTTGGGCATTCACCACTTGCTGTCCGACCTTCTTGTCAAGCTCCTCAAGGTTTTTTTCTGAGGTGCCTGAGTCTCAACATGATGGAGTTTGCTTCAGATGCCTCTATCTCTTGTCAGAAATCTGCAATAACATTCTCGTGAGATTTTATAATGATAATATTATAACAATAATATTGAAATTCAGTTTGTTATATGATAATACGAGCCTTCTCAATTTTAGATTCTAATTTATTTTTCAAGAAAGCTTTAACATTTGTATTATCAACTTTTAATGTGAATTCTTTAGCAAGTAGAAACAAAGGTCATTTCTTAAAAGCCTTTCAAACTGCAAAGAACACGTTCTCGTTGATGTGCCAGACTTGAGCTTGTTATCCTGAGAACAACCCTCCTGTGTATCTACAAGGTTCGTACCCTATAGCAATCTTTTTTATGAGCACTGCTGCCCAATGATAGTCATTGGCGTCTGTGTAGACTACCAATTCATCCTCGTTTAATGGGATAGAAGGCTTGGGCAGGTTACTCCAAACCTGTTTTAGCTCAGGAATCCTTTGAGTATGAATTTCCCCCCATTTCCACTTTAACTTTCTGTTTCCTTCAAAAGTAATTGAAAATCCTTTCTATATCTTGCAAGATCCTTTATAAAGATACTTGCTTAATTAACAACTCCCAAAAAGCTTTGTAAATGCTTCTTATCCTTGAGTACATCTAAAAAATTGCGGATTTTCTCTACAATATGCTCCTGCAACTCAATACCTGTTTCGTCAATATGAATTCCTAAAAATTCTATTTTATTGATAGCAATATTAGCTTTCTTCTCAGAAAGCACTAAACCTTCTCTATGGCATGCATCAGAAAATATTTCAAGATGTTTAATATGATGTCTTATATTTTTGGATGCAATCAATATGTCGTCAATGTTGACAAATATGAACTCAAAATAATCTTTAAAAAGATTATCCATTTTTGTTTGAAATATCTAGGGTGCATTAGCTAATCCCATTAGTAGCACATTCCAGATATACTGTCCCTGCGGTGTGGAGAATGTAGTAAACTTTTTTTATTCACTCTCTATTTTAATCTGATAAAAATTAAATTTGCAATCAAATTTAAAAAACACTTTTGCACCTTTAATGCAGTCAATTAAGTGCTCTCTACTTGGAATATAATAAACATCAAATTTTTAGATTTTATTAATCCCTTGATAGTTAATAACCAACCTAGGTTTACCTCTTTTTATTTCATTGTGGTTCCTTACCAGAAAACTAAGGCTACTGTAAGCAGATATTCCCAGCTTGATAAGTCCAAGACTGATATGCTCTTTGATGATCATTTGCATATCTTTCTTATCTTCCATGTTCATCTGGATGGGCTTATATCGAACGTACTCATACTTGCATTCTTTTTGGACTTTCAGAGTAGCTTCGATCTTGTTTCTTTCCCACCAGGCCAGAGAGTTCTCACTGAAGTTCCTCTGAATAAGTCTCTTGACGCTCTCAAAAGAGAGCCAGCTTTCTTCGCTAACATCTACCGATTTTATCTCCTGCAATGCTTCTTTGAGCTTCTTAATATCTTCTTCAGATTCCTCGTAGACAAAAGAACTTTACCAAATTTTCTCTTATCCTGCATTTTAGGATGAGTTAATTTGGCATCGAAATCACCATGCTTGCTGCAAAAATTTATAGGCATTATCATGTTAAATGGCTTTGCTCTTCCCATATCTTGTATCTCACTACCACAGTTAGTAGTAAAAATCAATAGATTTATGTTGTCATCTTGCACATATTTTGCAAAGGTTTGAATAAAATTGTTCCCCAGCAAAATATCAACACCTGTATCATGAAAGTAGATAGGAGGTATTTTCACCCTGAACCAAGGTGTTCCAAATGCTCATCTGATCATGATTTTTGCTTCTCATAGACCCTTATTGAGTATTAGGGTTTTCTGGGAAAATCAATTGGATCACAGGAAGTGCAAACTCTTGATGATGCAAGTCAACTCAGCACCTCTAGGGTAAAGAGGGAGAGATTAGCCTTAGGTCAATGACAGACACCTCTGAGGTATTACTAACGAGTTGATATCTTTTTCTTCTGCTTGGCAGGTTTACCAGTGAATTTGGAAAAAATTAATTTCTTGCAAAGAAGTGAATCCTAGCAAGACCATAATTGAAACATCCGAAAAATATAACCGAGTCTGGATGTTAGAAGGATCCAAACCATAAGATGCACGAGAATGGTATGATTTTGGAGCTATGGCTTTAGTTCATACTATGTGACCAAGTTTTTCGAAAATTTCAAGGCTTCTAGAATGGATTAGTGTTGTGGTCTACGATTCATGAAAAAACAACCCCCACTTGAAAAGAGGAGATATTCTCGAGTTAAAATTCATATGTGCCACTCCAAAAACCACACGAAAAGGTTCTCATCCAACATTCCATTTTATCTAGCTGCAGAAACCAGACATGATAGCTTTCAACGAAATCAAAAGCTACCTCAGGAGAAGCTCCGTTGGTGTCAGTTGTAAGTGAGGATATATTTCCACCAAAAGAGTTGGGGTTTATGGGTCTGTCTCACAGAGATGGACAAAGTCAAGTATTCATTTAAAATATTTTCACACAAAATAAAATGGATCACTCCTATTAAACTCCATGACAGGGAAAAACACCAAGTTCGCAGAAAGCATGTTCGAGAAAATGAGGATGCTTAATGGGAGAACAAACTATCTTCAACCGAAACTACAAGGATGCAGACATTCAACATGCTGCATATTGGGCAATGACACAACCACATATGCTTTTGTTGTAAAAAAACAAGAAAAGTACTTGCTCGAGACTAAATTTGGTTCACCCAAAAGGAACCCAAACCAAAACAGGATAAGGGTAAAAGAAAGGATTTTTACAAGGTAAAGTAAAACCTGCAAAATATAAAAAATTAAAAGTGAGACTGTCGGCAGAAGAAGACAAAGGCCAACAGTCAGGAAAGCAGGAAAACCAGATAGCAATCACATGGCCAAGAAGCCATCATGACCAATAGCGGGAAAGGATGCGGTGATGATGAACGCAATAACGTCATCCCCCCCCCTAAAAAAAAATGACGAACGCAGTGACATCATCAGAAAACAAGATTGAAATCTATGTTTGAAATTCGCGAATGACTATAAGTAAAAAGGTAATAAAGCAGATGAGGATTATCAGAAAATTTTCTCCAACTCTTCAAAGCATAAGATTTTACGTTTTCAAATTCTTATAGTTTTAAATTTTTAGTTTTTATGGGGGATTCCCCAAGAAATATAGTCCTCTATATGAGCCACCCGAGGTTCCTAATGAATGAAGAGCTCGTCTGGAGCATCTTCAGCAAGGGCTCCAAGATGTATAACACCAAGTCCTTGGGGTCCCACTAGAGAAACGGGAATGTATCTCTTTTAGTGAAGAGGTCATGATTGATGAACTCTTTCCTAATTGCCAAACCCCGGCTATAGCAGAGTTTGATGGGTCTACAAATAACAAAGAGCAATTGTCTTGGTTTGAGAATACAACCCTCCTTCATTTCTACATGGATGAGCTCAAATGCCTAGTGCTCGTCACTATGTTTGCTCAAGTGGCCCAACAATAGTTTAACCAATTGCAGGCTGGCTTAATCAGGATTTTCCAAGAGTTCTGTTACCTCTTCCTACACTAATTTTCTAGCAGCAGGCAACATCGAAAGACGACCATGAGCCTCTTTTCAATCTAACTGAATAAATTGGAATCCCTTTGAGACTACCTGTAGTGCTTCAATGCTGTGATCTTAGAGATCCTTTTAGCTATCCTTGAAGTACGAGCCCGAGCTTTCTCCCAGAGACTTCAAGATGAAGATTTTTAAAATTTCTAGCCAAAACTCGATACTCGATTTTGAAAGTCTCCTAGAGCAGGCAGAAAAATTCATTAACATGGAAGAAGCTCGGGAGTCTAAGAAAGATTAATAAGGAAGGACTGTAAGGAGGAAGGTTCTTCCAAGAACCCAAAAACAGAGTTTCAAGACAAGAAACCCCCTTCCAGCATTTGAGTAATGAAATTGAAATATTTATCTAGAATGAATACCTTGAGGAGTTCGTTGGAGAAAAGAGAGAGAAAATGTCCTTATCATAAGCATGATGTCCGTAATGGGAAAGTGGTCAAAGACTCCAACCTATAAGGCCCTCAACACAGGGACAACCTGAGGAATCTAGCGCCCCCCGAGAGTTATCTATATGGTGTTGAATGGGTGATCAAAAACCAATTGGATTGACTATTTTTCATTCAACAATCTTTATCAAATAATATTAGATTGATAAATACGATAAGAATTAATCAAGATGACAACGTGTTTCGTTGTGCTTACCACTGACATTGAACGGGGTTTAAATATCATAATGAAATGCCCATGGACCAAAAGGCTAAACCCGTGGAGTTGGGTTGCGTATAGATTTGACAGCTATGAAACCAACTCCTGAGGGTCGATCTGAAATGTTTCAAGTTCAGGACCTCGAGACTGGGCATCGAGGGTCCTACGAAGACTTGCACTAAGTATTGTAGTCGTTTTTCGTCGGCAGGAGACGTAGGTTTTCTGTGCTGTTTTAGTAGGTTAGTTGGCAAGATAGTTAATTGACTGAAGTAGCTCATGAGAATCGTCATATGGAAGCCTCTTAAGGTTTGATCGGTATGACTGGGATTTTTTGTTCTGGTAGTACGAGAATTAGTCCTCTGACTTGAGGAATTATTGCAGTCACGTGCATACAAAGACTGTTTCTTGGATATGGCGAGCGGTGGCTGTGTCGTGAGGCATGGTCATCATAAGCCTTATCTAGTGCACTCAGAGAGTGTGTAGTGAGGACGATGGATTCCAAGAGAGGATCTATCCCCTGTTAGTATATGACATAGAGTTCTCCCATGCACCTTGAGATGGTATGGACTCTGAAAGTCTTTGGCCAAAACGATTGATCTATTAGGGATATGTTTCCTAGATCGGATCAGTAAAGTAAATGTGTCTCGAGTGTTAAGTATAGATGCCTAGTCAAGAATGGGAACCGACACCCAAACCATGCCCTAGACTAAGGCCAGGAGACGATTGACAGTAGGACCATACGCATATGAATTTGCAACCTAAATGTTCACGCCAATATTCACCTAGTCTCTAGGGCCATGAACTGTTGCTAGACGTCTACCCATGATAACGGGCAATTTCTAATTATGGGATAATTAGAAATAATTAATTAGATTAATTGATTGTGTTGATCACACACGCCTAAGTCTAGTTGAGGATGAACCTAAAAAGTCAGACTCTAATCACCAACGTGTGATGGAATTAGTTTAGAATTAATTCCGGAAGGAAGAGATTAATTTAATTAGATCAAATTAATATTTTGGAGAGGATAAATGATTAGATCATTTATAAATAAATTCATGGATTAGATTTTCTCAAAAATTAATTAATTGAATTAGTTTAATTATGGATTTTAAGCCTTTTGAATTAATTGAATTAATTTAATCGGCTTGATTTAATTTATGGATTGGATTCATAAATTAAATGAGAGAATGGGCTTAGGTCTTTTAATTGGATTAAAGGATTTAAGTGATGGACTTAAATATTAAATTGAATTTAATTTAGGTCCATCGGACATGGCTTAATCTATTAGAGCCTAGTCCACTTTAGTCCAAGCTCAAGACCCGCTCTGACTTTGTATAGGTTAAAGGAAGGGTTGGTTGGTTTGGGATGATGAGGTGAATGAAATTTTCAGCCATTTTTGACGAAAAAAAACGGCTAGGATTTCAAGAAAAAGAGAGGAGAGAGTTTGGATGAGATAGGTCTCACCTAGTGTGGTGTTGTGACTAGGTCAAAAGCACTAACACACTCTCCTAACTCTATGAACCTCAACCCATGAATTTTGCACTCCCCAATCAGCTTTCTTCTTGGTTTTTCTCTCCCAAAATATTCCTCTCATTCCTCATTCCTAATTTCTCATTCCTTTTGGTTCATCGAATTAGAGAAGGAACAAAGAGAAATCGATGCCATTAACTAATAACGTGTTGTTAATTTCTCCCTTCTCTTTCTTTATCTTGTTTGCACGAGGAAAAGAAAGATCCTCGGTGATTATAGTGGACTGATTTAGAGAGTTTCAAAGTTGAAACCTCGTGGACGAGAATAGGGTTGAAAGAAGAAACAATGCTTGTAGTCGTACAAGAAAACAATAAAAGGTAAAATTGTATTTACGTTTTCGCATCATGTGTTTCTTGTATTAAATTCTATGGCCTATGTTTTATTAGAGAGCGGGATGAAGATGAAAGAATTGGTAAGACCTGAGAACGCGGCGGAAGCGTGAAAATAAAATAATTTAAATTGGTTTCAAAGGGGTGTTCCCTTTAAATTTCCGAGCATTCGGTGTTATCAAATGCATAATAACAGCAAACAAAAGATGCATAGGAATGTGGCTAAAGGAGAAAACAAAAAAGGTACAAGAAATGTAAATTGAAACATTACCTTTTTCATTTTCCTACGTAAAACGACAACAAGTGTTGTTTCCCTTTGCGTTCTTCTTGCGTTCACCTTAGGATCCAAATTAGAATCCCTCTAGTTTATCCACACCACACTTATGGAATCAAATCTAGATCTACTGCTAGGTAGATGCTAGATCAAGGAAGAAATGAAACCGTATTACACTATTGGTTAGCATATATGGATTTTTCTTGTTCTTTAGCTTGAATCCAATTCAAGAACTCAAAACATGGAGAAAAAGTAAGGAAAATTTCGTGGCTTTTGTGGTGGTTAAGCTCAAGAGAATGTGTATGTAATGTGTGTTATGGGTAGCATGAAAAAACCACTAGTTATCTCTAAGACAACTACCATACATACACATGCACCACTAAGCCATCATGGCCTTCATGTGGAGGAGTTAAAACTCCTTCTCAACTTACTCCAACTTCCTTTAACCTTTGATTTTGACTTTTGACATGGACATCAAGCCATGGACTAATTTGACCGGTTTCGGTTTAATCATATTAAATCAAGTCCAACTAATGTCCATGGATCTCAAATTAATCCAATTAATTTAAAACCTTATAGAAATAAAAAATTTTATTCAATCTAATTAAGAAAATATAAGTCCAAACGCTAATTAATTGATTCAATCAGTTAATTAAGCCAAACCGATAAATTAATCTAATTCATTTAAAGGTATTAATCCCAAAATTAATTAATCCAATTAATTAATTTTTGGCTATCCGTCCAATGGAAAGTTTCAAATAAATGATCCAATCATTTATATTCTCCTATAATTAATTTATTCCAATTAAACTAATTCATTTCTTCTAGTGTTAATTTCAAATTAATCTACCGATTCCATAGTAATTTTTGTGTGACTCTTTAGGTTCATCCTCAACTAGATTTGGGTATTGTGTCCAACATACATAATTAATTAAATCTAATTTAACTAATTATTTTTAATTAACCATTAATTGGAAACGACCATCACCATGGGTGGCCGTCTAACAACGGTCCCTGAGACTAGGTGAATGTTGGCATGAATATTTAGGCTCCTGAATTCCATACAGGTATGGTCCTTCCATCGACCATCTCCCCGCCTTAGTCTAAGGCATGAAATTGAGTGTCGATTCTCATCCTGGACCAGGCAACTATGCTGAATACTTGAGATGCATTTACTCTATTGATTGACAAAAGAAACCATTTTCTATTCAACCAATCGGTATGGCCATAGAATTATTGGAATGGGTGACCAAAAGCCAATTAGATTGGCGGTTTCCGATCGATAATCTTTATCAAATAATATTAGACTGACGAATAAGGTAAGAATTCATCAAGATGGCAACGTATTTCGTAGTGCTTACCACTGATACTGAACGAGGTTTCAATGTCACAACGAAATGCCTACAGACCGAAAGGTTAAACCCATGGATTTGGGTTGTGAATAGGTTTGGCAATTATGAAATCAATTCCTGAGGGTCAGTCTAAAACGTTCTAAGTCGAGGACGTCGACACTGGGTATCGAGGGCCCTATGGAGACTTGTACTAAGTACTACAATCGTGTGTCGTCGGCAGGAGACGTAGGTCGTCTATGCAGTTTTAGTGGGTTAGTTGGCAAGGTAGTCAACTGACTGAAGTGACTCGCGAGAATCATCATATGAAAACCTCTTAAGGCTTGGTCGATATGACAGGATTTTTGGTTCTAATAGTACGAGAATTAGTCCTCTGATTTGAGGAATCATGGTAGTCACGTGCATACGAAGACTGTATCTTGGATATGGCAAGCGGTGGCTGTATCATGAGGCATAGTCATCATAAGCCTTATCTAGTGTACTCGGAGTATGTAGCGAGGAAGGTAGATTCTAAGAAATAATCTGTTCCCTGTCAGCATGTGACATAGAATTCTCCCATGCATCTTGAAATGGTTTAGACTCTAAAAGTCTTTGGTAAAAGCGATTGATCGATCAAGAATACATTTTCTAGATCGAATTGGTAGAGTAAACGCATCTCGAGTGTTAAGCATAGTTGCCTAGACAAGAATGGGAACCAACACCTAATTTCATGCCCTGGACTAAGGTGAGAAGACAATTGATAGTAGGACCGTACTTGTATGGATTCGGAGCCTAAATATTCACGCCAATATTCACGTAGTCTCTAGTGCTATGGACTGTTGCTTGACAGCCACCCATGGTATTGGGCCATTTTCGGTTATGGGATAATTAAAAATAATTAATTTAATTTAATTTAATTAATTGTGTTGGTCACACATGCCCAAGTTTAACTGAGGGTGAACCTAAAGAGTCACACCCTACCACCATAATAGGATTGAATTATTTTAGAATTAATTTTAGAAGAGTCGGATAAATGTAATTGGATTAAATTAATCTTTGGAGAGAATAAACTATTGGATCATTTATTTAGACCAATCCATCGGATGGATGACTTGAAATTTAATTAATTGGATTAATTAGAATTTCAAGTTAGCTATTAAAAATAATTGAATTAATTTTATTGTGCTTGGTCGAATTTATAAATGCAATTTATAAATCGAAAGAGAGCATGGGCTTGGATCTTTTAATTAGGTTAAAAGTTAAGAATTTTAATATTGTGCTTATGATTAAATTCTATTTATTTTAAGTTCGTGAGACGTGGACTTGATTTTATCGAGTCCGGTCCATTAAATACAAGCCCAATGCCTTGGTTGGACCTTGGCTAGGTTAAGGAGGAAATTTTGGAGGATTTTGGTTGATTTGGGAGCCTCAATTTTCTTGCATGAGGGTGGCTAGGGTTAGGATAGTTGTTTTGGAACTTAACTAGGTTAAAACTCCTTGTATGTGTATGACTAGCTCATATATATACCTTCATTAAACCCTAGCCGCACACACAACACACACTAGCCTCTCCAAATCTAAAAAATTTCGTGTCTTTCTCTCTCTCCCATGTTCTCCATCTTCAAGTTTTTCTTTTGGTCTTCGAGATCAAAGAAAAATGAAAGAGAGATCAAAACACGTTAATTCATAGCGATTGATTTGATCTCTATCTCTTCTATGGAGATTTTGCTAGCACGAAATCTCCACATCCTTTAGTGGTGGTGTGTCATTCTTAGGAGGGTCTCAAGATCGAGATCTCGCCGTAGACTGATATAAAAACGAAAACAGAGAGGAGACAACGCTTATAGCCATACGAGAAAAACGACAATGGTAAATTTCTATTTACGTTTCGCATATTGTTTTTCTCATATTAATTCTTGGCCTATGTGTTTATTTTGTACACCGAATTCCGGGAAAAGATCAAGGGTACACCCTTGATCGGGATTAATTTTTTTAATTATCACATGATTTATTGTTTTTTGTTTTTTCTTGGCCTATCTACTTCCTTCAAGTGGTATTAGAGTCCGGTTTGGTGTGTAGGCCTAGAATATAACGTGTGTTACGTGTTTCAACATGTTTACATATTTAAATTGGCTTTCGAAGCATGTTTTTTGGATTTTAATTGCATATCTGGATCTAGGGTTTATGTGTTTAATTTTGCTTTTAATTTTGGGGATAAGAAATTTTTTAAAATTTGGAATTTCTGAAAATTGATTATTTTCTTGTTGTTTCAGAAATTGCAGGAAAAAAGGAAAGTTTCAAAAAAAAATCGAAAAAAAAATGCACAGATGACCGCTGCTGCCCCCCGCGCTGGCCCCAGCAAACCCCGCTGGCAAGCGCCCGCGCCTGCTGCCGATCAGTTGGGCCGGCCGGTCATCTGACCGTTTTTTCTGTTTTTTTTCAAAATTTTCATATTTTTTATTTTTCTAATTTTTCTGCATATTTTTCTGAAAACGACTAATTTTGGTGAATTTAATTTTTGGTTGAGATTTGGTATTTTCAAAATTTAAATTACTAAAATTAATTTGAATGGATTTTCAAACAAGAATTAATTTTACATAGGTTGGACTTATGTCCATTATTAAGTTGTATTATTTTACATAAAAAAATTCTAAGATTTGATGTGTAATTAATTTATAATATTGGATATCATTTCTTATAATGCATGGTTTACGTTATATTTTATGTGCATCTTTATTTTGGAAATAAATGTGCTATTTTGTTAATTGAATTAACACGGATGATCACAGAGCCCATTGAACCCTGTGTATGGTTTATTTTCTATTAGATTGGGCCTGCGTGCCTCTTATTTTCTTCTTCTCTTCGTTTTTAGCCTAATATGTTTAAAGCCTGCTTTCTCCCTATTAATGTACTCCCCCAACTGATGATTGGGGTTTCTTTTTAAGTTGTAATGAGAGTAGAATAGGTGGAGAGATTTTTACATTTATTTTATTTTTAAATAATTGTAAAGAGCAAACCCATACGATGGAGGCCCATGGAGGAGGCCATGGGTTGGTCCACGGAGATCCATGGAGAAGAGACCTGAAGGACAGAGCCCACGAAGGAGATGAAGAAATAAAGAGATATTGCAAGGCCCATAGTGTGTTAATGGGTTAAATCTCTTGTAAAAGCGTAGGCCTACCCTTAGACTGACCATAGATCCACTACGGGCTCAATGGGTCGCATAGGTTTTGGGCTTGTGATCATCTAACAAGGGCGTGCTAGGCTTTGATTTGGCATGCGATGCATTTTATTTAATGCGTTAATATGTTAAATATATTTATCATGCAAGATACTAATATTGTGATGAGGTCTCGGTCATATTAAAAATGAACTCTCACTTGGTTGGATCAAGTTAAAATATTAGATCCTAAAAATAGAAATAAACAAATGGCTCTTTATTCCATACATTCCATCCAAAGTAATGTAGTGAGGAAGTCAATTTCACCTATACGTAGTCTCACGAGTTGTGGCACGTTTACACTGAAATGAAGCTGCATTGTTACTATGAACGAAGTGAATACGCACCTATTTCCCTGTCTGACGAGACGTGGGAGGCGATAGTGTGTGCTATGATTCGGTTGATGGATTAGGACTAATGCCATGTGATGTAATTTCCTTGCCTTCAATCCATAGTAATATAGTAAGGAAGCTGATTTCACTCATACGTGATCTCACGAGTCGTGGCACGTATGAATTAAAATGAAGCTGCACTATTATTGTGAATGAAAAGACTACGCTTCTATTTTCCTGTTTCACGAGTCGTGGGGGACAATAGTTTGAGCTATGATTCGGTTGATGGCTCGGTCTAACACCAAGTAACGTGATTTGCTTGGAGTCCTCAGAATCACATGAAAAAAATGAGGAAAAATATCTGGGGGATCTCGTGAGATGAGAATGGTATTAGATACCTCGCACAAGGCTATTTCCATGTGAATTGTAAAAGTGGGGCATGGAGAATTACGCTTTTGGATAGGAAAATGATTTTTCCGAAACCCCATTTGAGAATGATGGGCTTTCAAAGAAATAGTGAGAGGGTTAATGACTGAAGTCCAAGTCCTTAACTTGAACCTAATATTATGATAATCTGCTTATATTTTCTGTTTATTTCTAAAAATCCACTTACTATGTAATTGAGGCTAATAATTTGGTGCAAGTCTCTATAGGACTCTCAATGCCCAGTCTCGAGATCTTCGACTTGGAACGTTTCAAACAAATATTCAGAAGTTGGTTTCATAGCTGCCATCTAATGCGCAGGCTAACTACATAGGTTATCTAATTAGTCTGTAGACATTTGTTGTGACGTTAAAACATCGTTCAACGTAAATAGTAAGCACAACAAACACATGGTGCCATAGACAGATGCTTACATTCATCAAAATAATATTACATTGATAGAGATTTCTAAATGGTTCCCAAAATCGTCAATCTAATTGGCTTTCTGGTCACTTATCCTAACAGAAGATTCCCTGCAAATGTCCTGGATGTGGATGTAGTAGTTGATGCCCCTATCATTTAGTTTAGACCGACTAAAAGGCGTGGATTGGCATCCCTTCATAATATCACCCTAATTATAATAGCTAGGCCAACAAATTATTACCTCAAACAAGTTTGTCCAAGGATTTCTATCCCCTCCCATGGATCAATCAACTGGTAGATTCCACCTCAAGGTGTGAGCTCATCAACATGATGAATGCCTCACAGGGCTTCACCAAATAATGTTGGCCTAAGGATCATAATTGGGTTAGTTTCTCACCTCATCAAGAACTTTCTATTATATCGCCCTTTAGGCTCAAGAACACTAGAGCTACCTACTAGCTCATAGTAAATAAAATCTTTCATCCCCAATAGGGGATGAACATAAAGGTATATGTGGATGATATGCTGGTGAAGAGCAAAAAGGTAGGAGATCACGTAATAGAATCTCAAAGAAACATTTATAATCCTAAGAAAGTATAGGCTCAAGCTTATTCCGGTCAAGTGTGCAATCGGAATAAAAAGTGAGCAGTTCCTGGGATTCATGGTGATAAAAAGGGGCATCGAAGTAAACCCCTTCAAAATTAAGGCTATACTAGTTATGAACCCCCTCTAATGTCAATGAATACAACTCCTCATGAGAAGAGTAGTAGCTATTAGTCGATTTTATTTTGAAATTGCGGAGAAGATTCGCCTTTTTTCAGGGTCTTAAGGAAAGCTAACAACTTTAAGTGGGGCTGAAAATGCTAAAGCTCTTTCGAGGACCTTAGGGGATACTTGATACTACTCCCTTTCTAGTAAAGCCGACCCCTAGGGATACCCTCTACTTATACATATTTACTGGTCCTTGGGCAGTGAGCTTCCTCCTCTTGCTAGTGGAGGATGGGAATGAAATGGCTACATAATATGTTAACAAAGTAATCCATAGGGCAAATGGTTGGTATACGACCATCGAGAAAGTAGCCTTCGCCTTGATCATTACGGCTTAAAGGCTAAGACCATACTTTCTCTCTCATCTCGTGGGGGTGTAGAAAAATCACTCGCTGAAACAAACTCGGGGGAAGCTTGAGACGTCTGAAAGTTTGATTAAGTGGGTAATTTAGTTAAATGAATACGATATATCTTATTTGCCTTGGACAACCATCAAGAGACATGCCTTGGCTAACTTTATATTTGAATTTCAGCCTTCACTCATAACAAGGAGGTTTGGCTACTACACGTGGATTGGTCTACCACCCTCTAGGAGAGTGGGCTCAAAATAGTGTTGCCTCCCCAGGGGGACGAAATAGAGTTTGATTTAATGTTTTATTTAAAAGTTTCCAATAATGAGGCAAAATACAAAACCCTTGTCTTAGGCATGAGGATGGCTTGGGAGACAAGAGCCAGACATCTCATAGCCAACTATCACTCGCAACTTGTAGTCAAGCAAATAAAAGGAATGTACGAGGCTAAAAAAACCAGCATGATCCAATATCTACAAAAGATTGAAGAACTAAAGTCAGGCTTCAAAAGCTTCTAGTTCAAACAAATACTGGGGAAGAAAATTCAAAGGCAAACTACCTATCCAAATTATGTAGGTCGACTGAAGGTTCTCAAACGAGACAAATCACCATACAACACCTTGCCAGTCCCGAAACCCCTTTTTTTCTTTTTTTTTTTTTTTTTTAAGAAAGTCGCCTGTGCCTAGGCGGGGGGTTTGGCGGACCCCTACCTGTTTATTACCAAAAAAGAGTTTAAATCATGTACAATGAGAAAAACTGGAAACAAGGAGTACTTACTCCCTTTACAAAAAGAGAGAAAAATACCTATGCTAAACATTGTTCCCACGTGTTGTGCTCATGACGCCAAAGCCAGCCACAAAATCTCCTTGAAAAAACTACTGGGCCAAGTTTTGAAACCATCATCACCCTCGACGGAGGTGAGGGACTCCCTGTCTGTCAAGGCAAAAAATGCCGCGGAGAACACCCGTGATATCATCATGGTGGAGCACCCGAGTCAACTGTAAATAAGCAGCTTCCTTCGCAAGATGGTCAGCTGCACCATTCGCCTCTCTAAAAGCATGTTGAACATCCGCCACGAGCAACTATTGGAGGCATACAATCCGCATAATCAGATGTTGAACCTCCCACTTCCCAGAAGCACGGGACTTTAAGAGCGAGATCACCGTCGTGGCATCCACCTCCACCATCAAGGGGGCCAGACCGTAGGTCAGGGCAAGCTCCATCCCCCGCCAGACAGCAGTGAGCTTTGCCAGCACACTGGTCCCTGTGCCCAACGCAAACTGATAAGCCTCCTCTAGGGCAGACTAGAAACAAACGATCATAGCCTTGCTACGGGAGGGGAGGTATCCCATCAAACTATTGGGAAGCTACCTGACTCAAAACTAGGGTACCCAATTTATCCTCGTGGGGAATACCTTATACAAAAAATACACCCCTTACTAATGTGCCTCTCCCCAGGCGAGGGACAATATATCCTAAAGGAAATACATAGAGGTGTGGAGCTCATATAAGAGTTATGATATTGGCCGAAAATGCCCTACAGGCAGGGTATTTTTTACCTACCAGAAGAACAATTCACGACAACTAGTTTACAGTTGTGATAAATTCAACGATACTCAACTCTTACTCATCATCCAATGGAGCATTTAACCACCTTACTAATCCTGTGTCCCTTCTCCTAATGGGAAATGCACATCAAGGGATCTTCCCCCTGGCCCTTGGTCAGAGGAAATTTTTCTTGGTAGTTATTGATTACTTCACTGAATGGATGGTGGCGAAAACCCTTTCCTACATCATCGAAGGCGAGGTCATGAAATTCATATAGAGAAGTCTAATTTGTAATTTCAGTCTTCCTCAAAAGATCATCTTGGACAATAGCCGACAATTTCAAGGCCACAAAATTCAAGATTAATATAAAGAGCTCCAAATTATGCAAAGATTTACCACCCTCAGTCTAATCAGAAAGTGGAAGTCATGAACCGAACACTAATACAAGGGATTAAAAGAAACTAGATCGAGTATGAGGAAATTGGGCTGAAGAGTTGTCCAATGTCCTATGGGCTTATTGTACAACACCTAAAACGTCCACCGAGGAAAGTCCCTTTTCTTTGGTATATAGAACTAATTCCATATCCATACTAAAGTAGGGATGTCTTCTCACCAAATAGAACACTACTAGGGGGCAAGATAACCTCTAAATGAAACATTACAAAAGCATGATGATTAATGCTCACAATAGATGATCAAAACCTAGGGATTTCTAGGTAGAGGATTCCGCCTTCGACGAGTGGACAACTTAAAACTAGTGCACAAATTGGATCCTAATTGGGAAGGGGCCTACAAGATAATAGGGATCCTAGGACACGGGACCTATGAGCTAGAAGACCCAGAAGGACAACCCTTATTTTGACCCTAGAATGTACATAATCTTAAACAATTCTATGCCTAAGATTGAGGGTAGATATCCTCTCATAAATAAGCCCTGCCTCCAAGTAAGCACCCCCTCATAAATAAACCTTGCACTAGGCAAGCGTCCTCTTATAAAATAAGTCTTTTCTGCAAGACGTCCTTTAATAAATAGCCCTGCCAGGTAGGTATCCTCTTATAAATTAGCCCTGCCTTCAGGCAGACATCCTCTAAAAAATAATCTTTGTTCCTGAGCAAGAGCAAGAGCAAAGCACAAATGAAAGCAAGCTCTGACCTTTGAAAAAATAAACCTGCTATCAGATCAATCAATGATCCGTCGTGCCCTAATTAAACAACACCACATACAAGGAAGCATGGCAGGGGACGTTTGCTAGGGAAAGAACCCCCTCTAGTCGGGTCATAAAAGCCGAAACAAACTAGGCTCAAAGCCCAAGGATAAGTCTGGTGAGAAAAAATGCCCAAAAAAGATTTAAGGCCCGGAGCAGCCCATGGAAAGAGTGGGTTCAACCTCCAACAACATGAGAATGCCCAATAAGCAAAAAAGCTCATGTAGGCCCTAAAAAGGCTTAGGGAGGCATTGGAAAGCTTGTGAAAACCAAGGAAAACTGCAAATATGGCAGACAGATCAACCATTGGGATAACCTTACAAACACGTGGTTGAATCTTCATCGAACAACTTGGAGGAGGGATATCCCCTACCATGTAGGATGTCCAAAGATCTAGGAAAATCATCTACAATTGCCGCCTAGAAAGGCAAATGACTTTATCTAAAGAAGGAAGTATTATCCACAGGGGATAATCCCCCTCTCTTAGGCTAAGGAGGATAAGATCCCATGGTGGTTGGAGTCTATCCTCGCCCGTGCCCACTTTTTCGAGTTCTAAAGAGACTAGACTTATCCAGCCAATAGGAAGTGGAGGCCATAAAAGGATTTTCCTCTCCTCGGTTGTATCTTTGCACTCATCCAGACTAGTATTGTATCTTTGCACTCAAACATACAATAAATTAATAGAATTATTAATTAGAGGAATTTTAAATATCAGTTAACGTAACTATGTTTATTAAAATAAAACCAGAGTGAAGATTTCTACTAATTATTACATAGCTTTAGCAATTTGACCGGCTAATTGGTCATTAAATAATATATTTATCATCTGACTATATGTTTAAAAATATATGGATATTTTTAAAATTAATAAAACACGCAATTATATTATAGTATATTATATATGCGTAGGACCAAAAGAAGAAAAGCCAGAAGGCCCCAGCATTACAACAGAAGGAAACCTCATGAGAAGGCCAACTAGAAAGCCCACTACGCCATGGCTGATTCGAGGCACAAGGAAACCCCCCACCCCCGTGGCATCCACGAACCTTGGAGTCCCCAACAACCTAAACTCCTTGAGCAAAAGGACTCCTTGTCCCCCTCGGTAGAGAATCCCTTTTTACACAAAAATAGGGATGCATCAACAACTAATTCAGGATAAAGATCAAATTAAAGCTCATCCTAACAACCTCTATCCATTTTTATTGAGAATAAAGACTGATGGAAGAGTCACACTTTGAGAAGACATCCCCTTACAAATACAGGTAAAGTCCCCCAGATGGAGGACAACTTCTACTCTCGAATTCTTGTTATCATCCTGCTATTTTTTCTCAAATTGGTCTCTAAGCACAATTGCACTCATGGATTCATTCATCATAATTTATTTCATTGTTTTGACTTATTTTCTACAATTAATCTCTCTCAAATTGATATTACCTTTGGCATCAGAGTGCTAATAATTTATTTTGCAAGTTCCGTTCCTCAACTTATTTTTTGTGTTGGCCTAGATCTAGCATCCAAGTCCAAGACCATGGACCTGTGGTAAAACCACATGCATCAATTGGCGCCGTCTATGGGAATCACAGAGTTCAAGACGTGAGTTTTAATGGAGACTCCGAGCAATATCATGAACAAGCAGAAAGTTTTGGAAACCGCCAGCAATTCCTAAGCTTTGCTGGTCACTGGGACGCCCCCAACTTCGGTTAGAGGGGGATCTCCCTAGAGCTGTCAGTACCATGGCTTACCCCCTATGAAAGAATTATTCCAGCCATGCTAGGAGCTATCCAACATATTGTTTTAGCAGCAATACGGGAACAAGCAGCGGCGCTAGCACCCGTCCATGTGGCCGCTCCCTCTGATGTGAACGTCCCTAAAGAAGAAGCAGAAGAAGACACCCCTGTACCTACGCCTCCTGCAGCTGCAAGATAGGGACCTCCTCAACTGGCCTAATAGGAGATCCCCCAATAGTGGCTTGCAAGATTGGAGTGCCTTCAAAAAGGTCTGCAGGACGTCCAATACCAGATTCTCGGGGCCCCCAACGATGAACAACAAGGTGTCCCCTTCACTGAAGATGTGATGGCTGACGAACTTCCAGTGAACTGTTGCACCCCCGCCATTGCCGAATATGACGGTACAATTGATCCTCAAGAGCATCTCTCATGCTTTGAGAATGCGGCCCTTCTACACAGATATACAGATGGTATCAATGTGGTGTCTTTGTTACCACTTTCGCCAGGGCCGCTTAACAATGATTCAATTAATTCCCCACGGGAGCCATAGGTAATTTCCAAGAATTTCTATCCCTCTCCCTGCTCCAATTTGCTCGGAAGCTACGAAAGACGTAGCTCAGTCTCTTTGCTGTTCGAAAAAAAGAGAACAAATCATTGAAGGAGTATCCATAAAGATTTAATGTTGTTGATTAGAGGTGCCCTCTGCAACTCAAGAAGTGAAAGCAAGTGAATTTTCTCAAGGACTTTTTTCTTCAAGTCCTTGGCCAAAAAGTCCGTCTCCAAATTCGATGCCCTTTTTGGATCGTGCTGCAAAATATATCAACATGGAGGATGCCCAAGCTGCTAAGAAGGAAAGCTGTGGAGAGAAAAGGAAGACACGAAGGAGGAGGGCCCCTCTAAACAATTTTGGACCGATTCTCAGGATATGAAGCCCCTCTTCCCCAGAGTAAATGCAGTGTACACGCCGTTGACCGTGCCCATCACTCAAGCCCTTATGGAAGTATAGGGAAAAGGCATATTACCTCACCCCAAATCGTGGAAGGATGGCCCCTAACGAACCTGGTCTAACAAATTATGTTATTTCCATAATGACTACAGTCATACCACCGAAGAATGTCGACATCTCAAGAATGAAATTGAGAGACTTATCCAAAAAGGATATTTACAAGAATATATATGTTAGGAGAAAGCCCGAGGGATAGAACCATACATGAAATAAGAAACTGACAAGGCAAAAGGAGGCGAAAATCCCCAGCCCTAAAACTTTCCCAAGAAAAGTACACAAGATTATACCTAGGGGAGGATTGATACTAACGATCCCCCTCGCAAAGGGGTGATACGAATGACCGCAGGAGATCCAAATGGAGGTAACTCTCATCATGCTAGAAAATCACAAGTACGAGAGGCGCATGACATAACAATGAAAGAGGTGCTGGATGTAGAGGCGATGGAAGACACCCCCCCAATCCAGTTTTGACGGGCTGAACGGTCAGGACCCAAAAATGCTCATAATGACGCCCTAGTCATTACAGCATTGCTGGCTAACTATGAAGTAGGACGCATCTTCATAGACTCGGGAAGCTCAGCTGACATATTATTTTGAGAAGCCTACGACCAAATGCAGCTAGGGGACTCCCCTTTAGAAAAACTGAACACTTCCCTATACGGTTTCACTGGAGAGGTAGTACATCCTCGAGGCATGATTTTACTCCCAGTAAACCTAGGGATCGAACCCACTCGAAGGACATATCTTCTAAAATTCTTGGTGGTGAACACACCTCTGCCTACAACGCTATCTTGGAGAGACCCACTCTCAATGATTTCCAAGCAGTAATCTCCGCATACCACATGAAGATCAAATTTCCTACGATTAGAGGCATGGGAGAAGTACAAGGTGACCCCCTCCAGTCACGCAAATTCTATGTGGAGACAGTACATAAAGTGCAAAAGATAAATCACAAGGAGGTAAGGGGACATCCCCCAGCAAGAGGGGAAAAAACGCTGAATGGATGGAAGAAGCTAAAGGAATCAAGGGGCCACCCCCCAAGGTTTAACCAGCTGAAGAATTGTTGAATGTTGAACTTGTGCTTGGAGATCCAGAGAAAATCACTAGAATTGGTTCTCAAATGGAGAATACTGTTCGAGAAGAAATCATTCAATGTCTACGCTGTAAAATAGACATCTTTGCCTGGACCCCTCAAGACTTGGAGGGAATAGAGCCAAACGTGGTCACTCATGATCTCAACATAGATCCCAGTGTCAAACCAGTCAAACAAAAAGAAGAGATATTTTGGGCCAGAAAAAGACAAAATAATACAAGCTGAAGTAGATAAACTAATGACAGCCAGACATATCCCGAAAATACAATTCCCGAGTGGCTCCTAACGTGGTCCTCGTACCCAAGACAGGAGGAAATGGAGAATATGGATCAATTTTAGGGACCTCAACAAAGTATGTCTCAAGGATTTCTATCCTCTCCCGGACTGATCAATTAGTTGATTCCATCTCTGGGTGTGAAATACTAAGCATGATGGACGCTTCACAAGGTTACCACCAAATAATGCTGGCACCTAAAGATCGTAAAAGAATTAGTTTCATTACTTCTACTGGCACATTCTATTATGTGGCCATGCCATTTGGCCTAAAGAATGCAGGAGTCACCTACCAACATTTGGTAGACAAAATATTTCGTCCGCAAGTCGGAAGAAATGTTGAAGTTTACGTAGACAACATGTTGGTAAAAAGCAAATAAGCCAAAGACCATATCACGGACCTAGAAGAAACGTGTTTCATCTTGAGAAACTATTGATTGAAACTTAATCTAGAAAAATGTGCATTTGGAGTACAAGGAGGACGTTTCCTCATATTCATGGTAACCCAACGAGGAATTGAGACTAACCCCCTAAAAATCAAAGCTATACTAGACATGAAAGCCCAACCAATGTCAATGAAGTGCAAAGGCTAATAGGGAGAATAGTCGCACTCAATCGTTCTGTCTCTAAAGTGGCGGAAAAAAGTTTATCTTTCTTCAAGGTACTGAGAAAAGCAAAGAAGTTCGAGTGGGATGCCTCCTGTGAACAAGCATTCGAAGAGCTCAGTATCTAGCGGGGCTCCCCTTACTTGTGATACCCATCCCGAGGGACACCCTCTACCTATATCTCTCAACCACCCCCCAGGTTGTTAACTCCGTTCTTATTCGTGAAGGAGGGGGAAGGAAATGCCAATTTATTATGTCAGAAAGGTACTCAATGGAGCAAAAGGACAATACACTCCTATTGAAAAAATGGCTCTAGCCTTGGTGATCACACCAGGCGATTGCGCACGTATTTCCTCTCACACCCTTTAAGGCTAAAGACGAACATGCCTTTGAACAAAACCTTAGGAAAGTCGGATACTTCCAATCGATTGGTGAAATGGGCTATAGAATAAACCGAGTATGATATCTCATACCTACCCCGCACAACTATCAAAACTCAGGCTTTAGCTGATTTCGTCTAAAATATGGCAGGGGCACCTATGGAGGAGGCCCCCAATGTGGAAAAATGGTTACTACACGTGGATGGATTCTCCACAACTCAAAGCAATGGTGCAAGCGTAGTCATCACTTCGCCCTATGGAGAGGATTTGGAGTTTTCTGTCAAATTTGGATTCAAAGCCTCCAGTAACGAAGTTGAATACGAGGCACTGGTAATAGGCTTGAGAATGGCCCATGAAGTAGGAGCCAGACTTCTCGTGGCTTACTCAGATTCTCAATTGATAGTCAAATAAGTAGAAGCCACCTACAAAGCCATGCAAGAAAGCATGATACACTATTTGCAACAAATAGCAGAACTAAAAACAGGATTCAAAAGTTTCCAGCTGATTCAAATACCAAGAGAAGAAAACATTAAGGCAGATTGCCTTTCTTAGCTCGCTAGTGCTTTGGAGGATTGCAAAACTAGGCACATCACCATACAACACGTCCCCGAGCCAAGAGCTCCCTTGAGCATACAGGCGATATCTCCAATAGAAGATTGGAGGACCCCAAAATCTGATGGTTGGAGGAAGGGCACCTTCCTAACAATAGGTGGGATGCAGCCAAGTTTAAAATTCGAGCAACTCGCTTTCTACTACAAGGGGGAATCCTCTATAAAATGTCAAAAGTATTCTCCTCTATATACACAAACCTGTTGAATCTCCCACCACCATGCTATCACCTTGTCCATTCGCACAATGATGCATGGACATCGTAGGCCCTTTTCCCCTGGCCCCCGGCCAGAGGAAGTTCCTTGTGGTGGCAATCGACTATTTCACCAAGTGGGTAGAAGCAGAACCACTCGCTCGTATCATAAAAATAGAAATTATGAAATTCATATGGAAAAACATCATCTTTCATTCTGGACAACCTCGAGAATAATCTTAGACAATGGGAGACAATTCCAAGGCCAGAAGATGTAAAGGCCTGCATATCAGACAAAGATTAACCTCGGTGTCACATCCCCAGTCCAATGGATAAGTGGAGGTCACCAATTGTATCCTAATACAAGGAATCAAAAGAAGATTGAAACGAGTTGGAGGAAATTGGACAGAATAATTAACGAGTGTCTTGTAGGCTTATAGAACAACCCCCCAAGGGTCCATAGGGGAATTCCCCTTCACTTTGGTCTATGGGACGGGGGCCAATATCCCCGCTAAGTGGGGAGTGCCCTCTCATATAATCTTACACTTTTCTGAAAATTGTAACAGAGAACTTTTGAAAGAAAAAATTAGATCTTATCGAAGAACTCAGGGAAAAGGCTTTCATTCGCATACAAAGATACCAGAATACTATGATCAATGTCCATAATAAAAGGGTAAAAACTCAAAGTTTCCAAGTTGGAGATTTGGTCCTACAAAGAGTAGATACTTTAAAACCAGTGAAAAAACTAGATCCTACTTGGGAAGGACCTTACAAAGTTACAGGAGTCATTGGACGAGGAGCCTACAAATTAGAAGATCTAGAAGGACGCCCTCTACGCGTCCATGGAACATACACAATCTCAAGAAATATTACATATGATGAAAGTTGTCCCCTTCAGTCATTTAGAAAGACACCCTCTTCTTATTATAAAGTCCTCTAGAGGGATGTCCCCTACTTCATACTGGTCCTCCAGAAGGACACCTCCTTCATCACATCAGTTCTCTAGAAGGACGTCTTCTTCAAACAAATAATGTCCTCCAAAAGAGCTCCTTACTAACGAACAAAGTCCTCCAAAAGGAGACCCACTACATTAGTCCTCCAGGACAATATCCTCTTCGCAAGTCCTCCAGAAGGACACCCACTGCATGAGTCCTCCAGGAGGACATCCCCTTCGATAAATAAGTCTTGCAGAATGGCACATTTCCTCGATAGGGGGCATCCCCCTAGGAAGATATGATATTTTTACCATTTCATCCCGATTTTGGAGCATCATAAGAACATGTGGCAAAAATCATCATAGGAGTAAGCCCTAGTAAAAAACACATAGGCATCCATCAATCAAATGGACCCCCGGGTTCCCGTCCAAAGCCCTCGAACATATCTTCACATCTCTTACAAATATATGCATATACATTTCATGCTATAATATGTAAATTAACCTTGCCCTCAAGAACACAATACAGGAAAGTTCGCAATGGGGATGACCCAATCACAAGGGATACCCCTCGTCATACGCAAAAAAAAAGGAGCCAATCATGACATCAAGTGAAAGAGAAATGTCATAGCACAACAAGGTCCCCCAGCCTAAAACAAGGCCGGGGGAGTAACAAGTCAAAACATTCTACACACCAACAAGCATGAAAAGAAATAGTTTCATCCTCACATAGAAGGGAAAATAAGCAAAAACAGAATGTTCCATAAGCAAAAGTCAAACACATATATATTTTTTCTCCCACATGCGGGGTCTTCCTTCTCAGTCGGGTCCTTAGGATCATCAATAGGGATCTCGGCTGGGACATCTGCAGAGGGGTCAGAAGCTTTCTTGGTAACTTCAAAGGGGGTACCTCCTTCCTTAAATACGGAGCCTCCTTCAACTGGGATGTCCCCCTCTACAGGATTTATTGCTGCTTCAGGGAGGGACCCCTCACCTCCGCCTCAACCTCTCCTAAAAGACTATTCAAATCTTCTTCTGTGGAAAATCTCTCGATATCAACCCATATGTAAGGTACAAAGGTACTCAATCAAAAGGGAGGTTACCTGACTCGAGAGGGATGCCATCTTCCATTGGTGTTGGAGGATTAGCGAAAGGATTCGGCGCATTGACCATGGCCACCCCTATGTCTAGAAAGGAGGGTTCCTCCCCAGCAGGGAGATATCCTTGAGCCAAGAATTGCTCTTTACAAACCGTGAAGCCGTATTCTAATAAAGGTATGCCCATTTTCGCCATCTCCTATTGATATTCATCAAACTTTTTAAACCCATAAACACGGCTGGCCCAATAACCCTCTAAGAAGTTACGACCTTCATTTATATGGGGAAAACCCAGTGTGGCCTTCTCGACAACCTTCCTGAGGGCCTTCTCGTGGCCAGCAATCTCCTTGCTCATGCATTTCATCTCCTTCTCCATCTGTTGACACTTGTTGTTGGCCTCCTTCTTAGCTTCCTTTAACTGGGCATTCTCAACTCCCAGACGCTCTACCTTGTCTTCCAGTTTCCGCCTCTGAGTGTCACTCTGAGGTATGGGGGGGTCCCCTGGGATCGGGAGAAGAGAGCGATGCGAGAAAAAATCACCTACGCGCAAAAAACACCAAACAAGGCAATTATTATGACAAATTTGCCAAAAAACAACCATTGAACTATGGAAATTACCTTTATCATGTCTAAAGAGACAGCTTTCTCAAGATCCTCACTTGGCAAATGGGCAAGAAAATGTCTATACTCAGGAGTCACCATGCCCCTCATCAACGTAAGTGCCAAGGAGGAGGTCTCTTCCTTCTCCTGATCGAAGGATAGACGAAAGCATAAACTGTCTGAAAATGTGCGGGAAGGCCTAGAAGGAACCCCCCTCTCTTCTTGCAAAGAGGGATGAGGAATTAGTGTTGGCAACGGTCTGGAAGACCCTGTGAGAGGGTTACCCAGCGAACTTGCCCTTGTCCTCTAGCGTAGCTCCCAATAATGGAGAGGTCAGCCTTTTTTCTTTTGAACCACTCGAAGCTAGTGTCCCCCTAGGCGACCGAGAAGGAGGAGTCCCCTCACCACGGTCCCCAGTAGCATAATTCTACAAATATTTGCTGAACATAATGTCACCTGCCCAAAAGAATAGATCATTTTATTACGATCTAGAATCAATAAAGCAGTTAAACACAAAAAGAAAATTGGAGTACCAAGGGAGTCCCCCAAGGGCTCCACCCTAGGACTCAAGCCGAAATGCCCTAACAGCCTTTCATCAATCAAAGAGCGACAATCATATGGATTTTCATTTAAGATTTCCAAGAAAGAAGACAAGGAGGCGCTCCTCTCCCCAACAGTCATAGAGGGTGGGCATCCTCAATCCAGTGGTTAGGGAAGCCCCAAGACCAGGAAATAACACAAAGAAAAAGGTTTTCTTCCAATTCTTTGGAGGACTAGGGGCAGGCAAAAAAGACACCCCTAGACGCGGGGTGAAGAGAAAGAACCCGAGTTCAGCACGCTTTAAACAAAAACACTGTGCAAATATATTAGTCGAAACTGGATGCTCCTTAAAACAGAATATCATGAAGAAATTGATCATTATCCTAAAAGAATTCCGAACCAACTGGTTCAAGGGCACCTGAAAGAAACAAGCTACATTGGAATAGAAAGAAGGGGTGGGGAATCGCAAACCCGCTCGTAATTGGGTAACAAAGAAGAACAAAGAAAAACAAACTATTATCTGGGTGAACTTGGGAACGACCTAATGAACCTAGAGTATCAATAATCATATAATTAGAGACGTAAAACTCCCTCCTCAGTTGATCAATGGCAGGGGTTTTCAGATTGGAAGGCCCCCAATCCACCTCAGAGAGGGTGACTCCATCACCTCCTCTATGACCACCTTCTCTTCTTCGCCAGGGGAGGAGGCCTCTTCCTCATCACTCCCCACTCATCCTCCTCATCCAAAAAATAATGGAAAGCGGCCGCCGCTTGTCACCGACTCCTCCTCCGGCCGCTTGAAATATCGGCAGAATGAAGACCCATCCTTTTTGGAGTAGCCACGGAGGGATCCTCGTTAGGGTGACTTTCTCCCACAAAACCGACAGACTCATTTAAAGAAGCCATAACTAAAAAACAAGAAAGAGAGAGCTTCAAAGGAAAAAAATAGAGGGAGTACTTGTAAAATCTTGAAAGACAGAGTGTTGGTTCTTCAAAAAGAGTAGAAAGGAAGAATGTGGAGAGAAAAGGGTATCGTGACTTTGGAAGTTAAATCCATATCCGCCCAAAAACTACCCAAGATTGGGCGGTTACCAAACCACAACCACTTGTTGAGAGGGGCGGTTATCAAAACCTTCCCCATCCTTAGTCAGGACAATAATGATAGCTAGCTCTAGCCGTCATTTCCTTGCAGGTATGCTTCAGAGCATGGCACCCAATGAAGACAAAAAGCAGAAAAACGAGCAAATATGAAGAGAGACAAAGGTGCTTCATACCAAAAATATATGCGACAACCCCCTACTCCAATTTAAAGAAGACTCCTGCTCTAAGAAGGAGTTGAAGACACTCCTCCTCCTTAGAGTGGGAGGGACTGAATGATGCGTACGGCCCAAGAAGAATTTATCCAAGAGAAAACGAAAGCACCATGTGGAACCCAATAAAGCCCGTAGCATTACAATAAGAAGGAAACCCACGACCTCATGACGGAGGCCCAACTAGAAAGCCCACTATGCCATGGCGGATTCAAGGACTCCTGTTATAAATCAATTAACAAATTCAAAGTTAATGTACTATTATTAAAAGTATACTAATTAAATACATACATCTTTAAAATTCTAACTCACAATATTTTGATTGTGAGACATCAAACTTATCATTCAAACAAGGGATCATTGATCTGACCATAGGTTTCTACCTGTTCAAATTGGAGAAGACAATTTGGAATATCTTTTGAAAAGTCTTACTAGAATCTATAAATGTGTATCTATTCTATATTATATCTATATCTATCTGTACCATAATAAAATATATTTCTTTTTAGGGTAAATTATATCTACCTCCCTGAGGTTTGTCATAATTACGAATACCCCCTCATTGTTTGAAAAATTATAAATACTCCCCTAATTTTAACGACCATCTAACAATTACCCCAATCTATTCATTTTTTATAGTGAACTGACCAAAATACCCTTATGAATTAAAAATTATAATTTTATTCATTTTTTTTAAAAAATATTTTTCTTATCGACTAAGGGGATAATTTTTTTTATAATTTTTAAAATTTTTTCATCCATCCCATTCAATATTTTTATAAGATTTTAATTTTTTTTAAAAAAATAAAAAAATACAGTAAGGGCAAAGTTGACATTTCTATACCTCCATAAAAAGATTACATAATTTTATCAAACATCAGGGGGTGTATTTGTAATTTTTCAAATAACGAGGGGGTATTTGTAATTATGCCAAACCTCAGGGGAGATGGTTGTAATTTACCCTTCTTTTTACTGACTAAAATATTTCTATAATTATATTTTTTATGTGAATTGATTAATACTATGATTGCATAAATTTAATTTTGATTATATCCTAAGTTAATAAGTATGTTAATTTACAAACATTGAATTCAGACAATCTTGTAATAAATATTTGAAAGTTCGTTGAGTGGTTCAGTTTGATTTTTAGAATTACTAAATTCCTATAAATAATTTGCTTTTTAAGTATATTTCTTGGTACGAGTCCATACTTATTTCCACTTTACAAGAAACTATGTATTTTTCTATTATATATATATATATATATATATATATATATATTATATATATATATATATATACTACAAAAAAAAATCAAATAACTAAGAAAAAATTTGACACTATAATCAGTGTTGAACTAATTGGTAAGTAAAATTTGTATTGTTAATCTACATTATTTTATATTTCTTTTTAAATAGTTCATTACTAAATTCGTAGTAAGTTAATTTTTTTTGCTAAATTCATAGCAAGTAATTTTTTTTTACTACATAATGTAAATTAGTAATGAGTATTTTACTTGCCAATTAACGCTAATTTTTTTTGTTGCTATTGAACAATTTTCTTGTAGTGTATATATGCATATGTCCTTTAAACTCTATTATTAGAGTATGAACATTAAAGAGTATTTCATGTTTCTTACCTTTTCCTTAAATGAATAAGTACTTTTATATAAAAATCTATTAAAAGTATTAGTTAATATATCGTATTAAGTAATTAATTACTTAAATATTTAGTTATTATAGGATACAAAATAGACCTTCAAAATTTAAAACTCCGGAAAACAAAAAAAAATGTTTAAATAGACTTATTTTCTAAAACTTCTATGAAAAAAAAAAGTTGTGTTCAATTGAATTTACAATTATTCGGTCTCTATGAAGTTGTTTATATAGCTCAATAACTCTGTAGCATTAATTTAATGGAAAAAGTGATAAAATTATTTTTAATTTCTTTTCGACAAAATAAATAATTAATTTCAAAGTTAAGAGTAAAAAAATTAGTTAAAATAATCTAACTAAAATGCTACTATAGAAAAGAAGTACTATAATTGCATAATCTGCAATTTATTGAATACATAAAATTATTTATATTGAATAAGTTTCGTACTAAACTTAATAAAATAGGAATCTGGGTGCTAATCTCATGACAAAAGATCACATATGAATAATAAATTATCAATGATACGTTCGGAAACGCACAAGTCCATTGAATTGATCCAAATTGCTTGGGCCAAAATAATACAAATCCAGTAAAGCGGACCTACAAAAACACGTTAGCACTCCGACGTCCAAGTCAGTAATCGATTCAGAGAAAAGATGAATGCGTAAAAATATTATAAGTTGTGGATAATTGTTGTTAGAATACTGGAATTCAATATAAGACGAAAACGAGAGTAAAAAATCTCAAGAACCTGGGAGAGGCCCCGATCCGACGAGAGGATCTTGTATTTATAGCGGAGAGCCCTAAGTTGAAGAGGAGTATCTAGGACTTCCGGATTTTGGGAGTTTGTTAGTTAGGGTAAGAGTTTGAGTTGACTAGGAGTCTGGTTGACTTAGGACTCTTGTGTTGAGACGTCCTTGCTTTAGCCTTATACCTATTCCATCCTCAATCCGTTTATTCATGGTCTTTGGGTTGGTCTCTTCGGTGCAGGGCCTAGTAGTAATCAATGGGCTTGACCATCCTCCTAATTTGGGTTGCTCTTTTCATTTGGGTTGTCTTCTTTGCTTGGGCCATTATCTTCACCTGGGTCATTTTGGATATACACATATCATCAAGTCCCCTCTACTCTAAGGAAAGGCAAGCTCATCCGAATCTTTTCTTGGAGTAAGCATAGGACATCTTTTCTCCTGAGTTCTACAACTTACCAAGTATCTTCGAGCCTAGGTCTCGTCCTTACTCCTTACGTTTCCTCCTTTTGCCGCCTGAATTTGATCCTAGCCTTGATTTTGAAATGACCGCCTTAAGGTAGTTATGATTAGGGTTACAGGTGCGTGATTGGTTTCCAGCCCCCTCCCCCCCCCCATGCGTCTACTTCTTGGTTAACGGCTCCTCGTGGGGCGGTTACCTAGACAGGCATAGTAACTTCTACTCCTTCCCTCTTTCTTAGGTGACTTTCCTCCTTTTTTTCTTCTCTTCGTCTTCTTGAACCAAGGCAGCATCTTACCAGATTTGTGCTTTTAGTCTCTCTCTTTTTAGTGTCTTCATCCTTGTTATGTTTTCTTGGTTATTCTTGCTATGTCTTCTACTGACGAGTCCATAAGGTACGTGGGGAAAAACTTAGGCGAGAATCCCTTTGAGGCCACCTCTAAGAGGTCTGGGTCCCACCCACCATCTTCCGTCGATGGCCGGCGGTGGAGGCTATGTCAGGCGTCTCGTCGCCTCTTGGATGAGTTCTCAAAGGGGGAGGGTGACGAAGAGGAGGAAGGTTCTTCCCTTGGTGAAACGGACCCCATTCATAGGGAGGAGAGAGATTGCCTAGGACGGCCTTTGGGCTCAGCATGGGTTGCCTGTTGTCTCAGCCAGTCGCATATTTATCAATTGGTGGAGGAGTTTGGGATCCCTCTTGAGTTTGTAGTCTCTATCCCTCCTCCCGATAGCCATCCTAGTTCTCTCCCTCCTGGGTATATGAGTTTCTTTGTTTCCCAGCTTAGGGTTGGTCTCCGCTTTCCCTTGCGTTCATTTCTTTGTTATGTTTCTCACAGGCTTCAAGTTTCTCTTAATCAATTAGCGCCCAATTCCAATCGAGTATTGGTTGTTTTTTCTGTGGTTCTTCATCACAATAATCTTATTCCTACTTTTGGGGTTTTTTCACAATATTTTCAACTAAAAAGAACTGAGTCGGGAGTCTTTCACTTTGCTCCTAGGCATGGTGTTTCTTCGTCTTGCCTCCTAAGCCTTGGAATGTCCCTCACAAATGAATATATGATTCTCCTCCAGCTGTGCCTTTTTCTCTCACGGATAGATCTTTCAATCTTTGCAATCTCTTAGATAAATTAAATTAAAATCCATATGACTATAAAGAACTGACTAAAGAGAAGCTCCTGAGCCATTTTGGTCTAAGCCCGAATTGTGCCTCTGCAAGAGCCTCAGGGTATCCTTATTTCGTTTATTATTATTTTGTGTATCCCTGTGTTTGTTGTTCTATCTTCATCGTTTTTCTTGTGTAGAGGATATAATGTTTAGCAAATATCTCAGGGATGAGCACAGGTCTTCAAAGGGGACATCGTCCTCCAGCGATTAGAGAGGAAAACGTCCTGCTGCTGCCTTGCCTGGGTCTTCTTCTAATAAGCCAAGGCCTAGCTCTTCTGCTCTTCCTCCCAACGAGTCTGTGCGCCTTACTTCTACCCCACCTCCCCCTCCTCCTAGTGACCTAGGCATCGGATCGTTGAGGTCTTCTTCTTCCACTACAGGGTGGTTGTATACTCATTTGATGTTGTCTTTGGAGAAGGAGGGCACATCTACTCAAATATTTTAAAGGGGTCCCTCTCCTCCAAGGACCGGCGGCTTATGTCTTCCTTATCCTCAGAAGACCTAGGCCAAAGGCTGGCCCTGGTGTTGGCCAAAGTAAGTTTATTTACCAAGTAGATTTTCTTGTCTTGGTATCTTTTTTGGTGATCGTCTTATCACCCTAGCTTTAATGATTCCTAAGCGGTTGCCCTAAGGGGGGAGATCTTATCACACACTCCGGGAGAATCATCCCAGGCGCAGGGGGGATGTTCATAAGAAGAGGCTGGAGGATAGAGTAGAGCGCCTGTTAGGGGATGTAGCCAAGCTTAAGGACTCGAAGAAGAAAGCAATAGGGTGATATCAACAAGCTGAGAAGGAGGTAAAGAAACTATAGAGGGAGGTGAAGGCTCTGAAAGAGGACCACATGGAGGAGCTTCAAACATTGGCAGACCAGGTCAGGAAAGAGTTCCCCGAGACCGAGGAAGGAAATAACATCCTGAAAGCCTGTTGGGCCAGCCGTCTTGCTTCGTACAAGAAATCTGAAGATTACAAGAGGGAGGTGGCTTTGGTGGTTGCTCTATACCTTCGTTTTGCTTTTGAGGCTTGCCGCCACCAATTCATTGCCCAGGCTATCCCCCAGCTGGGGAGGACACGTCATTCTCAACTTTGAATTAGTCCTGGACACAGCTCCCGACCCCTTTGTTAGGCTTGCCCTCACAGTCGAGACTTCTCCGATTGAATCAGGTATAGCCTTATTTTGTTAGGACTTAGTATATTAGTGAAACATCTCATTATGGCTTGGGTGTGCTTTACAGAAGAGGATCTAGACCATATCTTAGGAGAGGCGGAGACAGAAGTAAAAGGTGGTGCGGAGCAGGCTGGGGATGCTGCTGACAAAGAAAGGGCTCTTGATGAAAGCCTTCCCTAACCGGGGATAAGGACATCCTAGGTCCTTCAGAGGAGACCCCTGCTCAGGAAGAAGAAAAAGATGATGCCCGTGGCAAGGCCCCGCTTGTGGGGTGATTTGAATTCTTATGTCACGGCCTTTTTAAAAAACAATTTCCTTATTTTCTTTAATTTTCTACATTTTTCCTTCACCTAGGTGAGGATGAAACGATTTAAATTTCTGCTTTGTATTTTTCCCCTATCGATTTTGGCTCCAATGCATCTTTGCTTTTTCCTGTCTTATTGATTTCCTGTTGCATGTGTTAGTATGAGCATTACAGAATCACAAGATAAATAATTATGAATGACCATTCGATCTTTTGTTTTTGTAGGCATTGTGGTCTTGGTCTAGAATAGAAGGCCTCCAATTCTCAAGGGGTGCCTAGTTTTTGTTTCTTCGGGATTTGTTCCTTGGGGGAGTGCTCCTTTATCATAGATGGGTTTAGGTGAGCTTTGGCTAACCTTAGAAGATGCATCCTTGGTCCAGGATGTTATTTGAGATTCGGGGGGCGTCCTAGGCCTAGGACCTGTTCCGTTGAAGTCCTTGGTCTAGGACATATCTGTCCTAAGTTTAGGACACTTATTGGGAATCAGCAGATACCCTTGGTTTGGGGCATTGATAAAGGATCAATAGGTGTCCTTGGTGTAGGACTTTTTTTAGAGTTTGATGACCTAGGATGTTGCCGATGGTAAGAGAAAGTCCTAGGTGTAAGAGCTTGTAAGTTTACAGGTTGTTATGTGACTGGGACCTGGCCAAGACGAGGTCTTAGGAGAGGCCCCGATCCGATGAGGGGACCTCGTATTTATAGCGGAGAGTCCTGGGTTGAAGAGGAGTATCTGGGACTTTCGAATTTTGGGGGTTTGTTAGTTAGGGAAAGAGTTTGAGTTGACTAGGAGTCTGATTGACTTAGGATTCTTGTGTTGAGACGTCCTTGCCCTAATTCGGCTAGGCTGGTTATGCGTTACTTAGGCTGAAATGGTCGTCTGGGCCGGTTGCATTGTTGGGCCTTATACCTATTCCATCCTCGATCTATTTATTCATGGTCCTTGGGCTGGTCTCTTCCATGCAGGGCCTGATAGTAATCAATGGGCTTGACCAGCCTTTTAATTTGGTTGCTCTTTTCATTTGGGTTGTCTTCTTTATTTGGGCAATCATCTTCACCTGGACCGTTTTGAATATACACATATCATCAATCAACTTCATAAATTTAAAGTTCAAACAATTATTTATATTTACTCATATTAATGACTTTTATGTTATACTTATTTATTTATATTAATTATTATTATATTTTATTTACAATACAGTACACTAACTAAGTAAACAAAAACCCTTAGAATATAACACAACATGACTAAAAAAATCAACAAAACTGAAAGTATTTAATACATTGGAAATTTCCTTGCATAGATATAAGTAGTTAGATGAGTACTCGTCAAGTTGAAATAGGTTAAAAGACAAATAAAAGTCAATTAAAGCAAATATTTGAATGGTAAAATGGCTTAAAAAATAAATAAGAATCAATTAAATCACTTATCGCGTAAAGTAAACACTTTTTATAATAATATTGACTACAAATTAAGTTATTTTGAGCCTTTAATATAGGGTAAATTATATTTTTTATTTGAACTATGATCGTTTTTATACTTTGGCATCTAAACTTTTTTTTTTTTTTTTTTTGGTCAACTTACCATTTGAACTTTATGAAATTTTACACTTTACCATTTATAACTATTTTTCACCAAGTTTTTTGTTAAAAATACATCATATGCAATGCACATGTGATATTTAAAGGTCATTTGATGTGATATTTTTCACATATGCACAGTATGTGATGTTTCTTCGATAAAAAAATTACCAAAAAGAAGATCATATATGGTAAGGTGCAAATTTCGCAAAGTTGAGATGGCAAATTGAAACAAAAAAAAAAGTTTTGATGCTAAAGTGTAAAAAAGGGCATAGTTCGAATGGCAAAATGTAATTTACCCTTTAATATATCACTACTGCATGTTACATGAAGGTTTATTAATATACTAGACATCATGGCATCTTATTCCTGCGTCCTCATAATAAATATTCTTTAACGTTCTAGGATATATTATAAATAAAAACATAATATATAAACCAACAAATGATATCTCAAATATAAAAAGAAAGAAAGTTAAGAATTATTGTAGTGGTGTTCCATTTTTTTTTTTTAATAAAACCACCTGAAGGTGTGAGGAGCTTTTTGGGTCTCCATCCCTTCTTTATTAAAATTGCAACAAAATCAAATTTACAACGGGGAGCGCTAACTCCCTATCATCTTCTAGAAAGCCAAAAACAAGTCGTACTTCTCCCTTACATTGATTAGAGAAAGTGTAAATAAGGAATACTAATTATTTTAGTGTAGTTAAATGCCATGGAGTCACTTTTGTAAGAAAAAAATAATTAATTTTTAAAATTATTCAATTAGGGGTTAGTTATTTTATTTAAAAATTGGTGCAACAGAATCACTAACCATATGAAAATGTAGTAGAGGATATTCTTTTTTATATTAATATCGATAATATAATAAGAACAACATCACTCTACAAGATTCATCCTTTCAGCAATATAGATAGAAATTGCTTCCTGTAAAAAGAATATCAAAAGATGTAAAGGTTTAATATAATTTATCTCCTCTAATATTGAAAATGAGCAAATTACTCTCTATGAAAAATAAATAGCAATTTACCTCCCTGTGTTTTTTTAAAATGAATCAATTTACCTCCCTGCCCAATGAGGTAAATTACTTAAATTATAAAAAACATAGGGAGGTAAATTATTACATTTTAAAAAATATAGGGGTAAGCTAGCCCTAAGAAAAGAAAACAAAAGGTAAAAATAGACACAACTACAAATAAGCATTGTCTCTATATATATATATATATATTATAAAATACATATCAATTGGATCATTTAATAAGTTATTAATAGAGATATAAAATTATCTACTGACACGTCGTATTCAAATTTAAATGAATTACAATTGTCTAATGGTACTTATAATTTTTTTTTTTTTTTTTTGGCAATATTTATGAGTCATCTTAAATTTATTCAGGATCTTTTGAGAGTTGAATAAACTAGTTTTCTTAGAAAGAAAGTAATCAATTAATAATTATTCAGTTGAAACCTCTACAAAAGGATATGATATTGAATTGCACAAATAGATTATTAATAATAAACTTAGTATTTTCTTTAATAAATTAAAGGATATTAATTATCATAAAGACATGTTTTGATTTTTCAAATAAACTTACAAAGTTGTATTTCATTAATTATTTATAATATTGTCATGGTAATATTGTCATGGTAAGAATACACGTAAAGATATGACTTGGTATTTTTGAATAATTCCAGTGATAATTTTTATTTTTTTCTAATTCTAATTGTTAATAAAATAATATTTAGTTAGTCAATGTTTATTTTAATTTAATATGATAAATTAACTTAGAAATTTTCAAACTGTTTTTTGTATAGTTGAAAAACCGAATTAAAGAAAATAAAAATAACAGTTGGTTGCTTAAAATATAGGGATAACTACATTCTTCTTTTTTTAAGTATACTGTAATTATACATAAACCCTTTGTGATTTGAAAAATTACATCTAGCACCCCTAAGGTTTGTTTTCATCTAACAAATAAGTCCCCCCATTAGTCAAAATTTACTGACTTTGTTAATATTAACAAAAAAATTAAATAAAAATTGATATTTACCATCGATTAACTTACTACTGACTTATTGCAGGTCAAATAATTTTTTTTGGACTAAACTATTCTTATAACGGTGAAGATATACCTCCTTACATGTATGTACACATAAAGAGGTATGAGGATAATTTGATCATAAAAAAAAATGACCTACTATAAGTCAATGTATAATATATCAATCGGGGGTATATGTAGATTTCTTTCTGATCTTTTTTGTTAATATCCACAAATTCAGTGAATTTTAACTTATGTAGGAACTTATTTATTAGACCAAAGCAAACTTCACAGGAAGAATTATTATAATTATTATTATTATTATTATTATTATTATTATTATTATTATTATTATTATTATTATTATTATTATTATTATTAGTCAAAAGAGTTTCATTCTTCAAATACTTCATAGTGTTTGGTTTTGTTTTTAAAGTGCTTTATTTTGGTGTTTTGGAGATATAGAGAGAAAAATAGCGATAAATAAGTTTGTTGAAAATTATGATCAAATGAGTAGTTAGGGGTGCAAACGAGCCGAGGTCGGCCAAAATTCTAAGCTCGAGCTCACTTACTCAGGCTTAAGCTTGAGCTTGAGCTCGGCGAGCTCAGAAATATTAGGCTCGAGCTCCATTGTCCCGAGCTCGAGCTCGAACTTGAACTAGAGCTCAATTAATTTTTTTTCTAAAATATCTAAAATTAAAAAATATGAATTATTGTAATATCTATAATACATTATTCAAAAATTTAAATATGAAACAAGAAAAAGATATTCTCAAGGAGACAAAAAAGAAGCAATACGATGAAATAAAATTGACCGCCATGAAAATATTCATCTAATATAAAATGCATATGCATTATATTAAATACTTATTTACAAAAAAAATTATCAAAACGTAAAAAATTATTGATTAAGTTTGATTTTAGGTAAATAAACCAAATACCATATTTTAATATCATCTAAAACTAAAATGTGATATATTGACTAATCATACTAATATATAGTGAAATTTTAAAATAAATGCATTTTGTTGTAGTGAATATTGAAATTATCACAATGAAATTCTTATACATTATATTAAATATTTATATAAAATTATCAAAATATACTAATTGTTGATTAAGCTTTTTTTTATATAATATAATCTAAAGAACCATATTTTAATATCATTTGAAACTAAAATATGATATATGAACTAATAATTCTAATATATAGTATAGTGAATAAAGGTATTTTGTTATAATGGATTGAAATTGTAATGATAAAATTTATATGTATTATATTAATATTTATTTATAAAATAATTATCAAAACGTACTAAATTGCCACTAAGCTTGTTTTTATATAAACCAAAGTACCATATTTAATATCATCTAAAACTAAAATATGAGATATTAACTAATAATTCTAATTAATGGTGAATTTTTAATATTTATTTACAAAAAAGGTATAAAAACTTACTAAATTATTGTATAAGCTTATTTTAAATAATAAAAATAAAAATACTATATTTTATTATTATATAAAATTAGAATAAGATATATTGATTAATAATTCTAATATATAGTGAATTTTAAATATAAACTTGATATAATATTAAATATGTACTTTTCACAAAAAAGGAGGGCTCGCGAGCTCAAGAACAAAAAGCTAAAGGGCTCGGGCTCGGGCTCGGGCTCGAGCTCAAGCCGAGCTTGAATGCAAGCCGTCACGTGAGCTCACGAGTCGGCTCGGCTCAACTTGCACCCCTATGAGTAGTGTATGTTTGATATTAAAATTTGAGAGACAAAAGTTACTGTTGATTGTCAAATCATATATATATATATATATATATATATATATATATTATATATGTGTGTATTTATATATATATATATGTATTTATATATATATATATATATATATTTTGTGAGTAAAATATAGTATGTAGTATTTATGTTAAGTAATTTTTTTTGTTAAGGATTTTTTATGGGGTAAATTACAACAACCTCCCCTGAGGTTTGGTATAATTACGAATACCCCCTTGGTTGTTTGAAAAATTACAAATACCCCCTTGATTTTAACGACCTTCTAACAATTAGCCCAATTTATTCATTTTTTATGAACTAACCAAAATACCCTTGCAAATTAAAAATTATAATTTTATTTATTTTTTTAAAAAATATTTTTTTATGGACTAAGTGGATAATTTTTTTTATAATTTTTGAAATTTTTTCATTCATCTGTTTTCATATTTTTATAAGATTTTAATTTTTTAAAAAATAATAAAAAATACAATAAGGACAAAGTTGATATTTTTATACCTCCATCCAAGAATTATATAATTTCATCAAACATCAGGGGGTATTTGTAATTTTTCAAACCACGAGGGAGTATTCGTAATTACGCCAAACCTCAGAGGAGGTGGTTGTAATTTACCCTTTTTTATATTTTAAATAATAATTACAAATTTAATGAATAATTAAATGCACTGTAGTATTGTGTCCAAATCTATTTCGTTAGATTTTATATTTGAAGTAAAAAAATATAATATATAATTCAAATAATAAATTTTTGAATTAAGTATGTATGATTAGTATATTGTCCTCAATTTCAGATTTCCCAATTATTTCATTCAAGTAGAAAAAATTCAAACGTACAAAATATTTAAATAGTGAAAGTTGAACAAATTTATAATTAATAGTTAAATGCACTATAATAATGTGTTGAAAATGAATTCATTAGACTTTATATTCAGAGTGATAAATTTTAATAGATAATTGAAGTAATAAAAAATTTGAATTACGTATGTAGTATGGTATATTGTCCGTAATATACAAAACTGCTAAAATATTTAATTGAGATAGAAAAATTTTACATATTTTTACTCACTAGTATTGATATTAATATTTTTAAGTTAATATTATTTTTTATATATAATTATTAATTAGATTTAACATATAGTATATATTATATAATATATAATACAAATAATCAAAAGACTGTCCTGTTTTTGGGTTCAAAATCCAACAAAAATAAAAATACATCTAGTCAAAAATGTGTTTTTATCAATCCAAAACATGATTTCGTTTTGGCCCATCTACAGAATGGGTCAAAACCAAATCCAAATATAGGGTTTATGTCTTGATGGCTACTGAGAAAGTTATGGATGTCCTTATTGATTTATCGAAATATTAATGTAATGATAGAATTACCGCCTCTATAAAAAATAAAAATAAAACTAAAAAAAATCCAAGCTGAACACATTAGTTTGAGAGGACTAAGTGAAAATTTATTCAGACAAAACAGCTAAATTGCAATACAAGAATATACAATTAGCATCATTCTGAATAAGATAGTTCTTTCAAAATTGACTATTTGTCCTCTGTTAGAGGTGTTCCAGAAATGTCTATGATCGAGTAGATAGTTCTACAAACGAATGGATGGTGTCGACTTGGAAAATGAAAAGATTTATACAGATTATACGTTTCGTCACTGCTTTGTGGAAAATTGTTAAGCATGAATATGTTACATCTAAACTGGTGCACTAATGGTGCTCTCCCAGCCCAAGAAACAGATCCTAGGAAACATTCTCAACCTAGTTATACAACATTATCCAGCAGAGCTTCATTCATTACCAGTAAACTACCTAGTAAAACATCTGCTTTCTGTAATAAGGAGGTATGCAGATCAGATGGACACTGGACTTGCTTCTTTTAGAAGTCGTTATACGAACGAAAATCGATGTCCGTTTTCAGGGCTGTTCTACTTACTTCATTATGTTACCTTGAAGAAGAGAGCTTTAACTCATTTCTTTTGGAAAGTTATCATACCGATGAAAGCTATGGCGCGGAAAACTGCACCGGCAAGAATGAGGTAAGATAGACGAAGAGCCCAATGATGGACGTTGTAGCCGTATTTTTGGAGCACGCCGCAACGTGTTAGGAGCCACACACCATAGTACCTGTAATCAAATTGTATAATCAGTAACCAGTAGGCTCAACATTGTCAAGGAAAATCTAGCCCTGGACAAGGTTCAACCATTTTTATCTTTCGATTTCCTAGTATAAGTTTGAGACGTACTCATGGAAAAAGGAGTAGCAACATACCGTTCAGAATTTGCAATCACAAATGCTTCTAGTGCCCACTTCGGATAACAGAAGCTTGCTAAATCTTTCACGATTTTGCTTGCATTCAACTGAGTCGAAATGAGGGTCAACACCACAGGAAGTAGTACCGAACACTACAGGAAAACAAGATGATATCCATTATGATAGTGGAAGCTCAAACTAATAACTGCTACTAAGAGAGGGTGTGTAG
The DNA here is from genome assembly GCA_034509725.1 of Sesamum angolense. Lineage (NCBI taxonomy): Eukaryota > Viridiplantae > Streptophyta > Magnoliopsida > Lamiales > Pedaliaceae > Sesamum > Sesamum angolense. Next base: position 12,220,348 of record JACGWL010000016.1, read on the forward strand.
TTACCAGCTGGGAAGGGCCGGGGTCGAGAAAAATGGCCAATGCATAAGCTATACCAGTTACACAATAAACGAGGCAGAGCAAAACAATATAGTTGTACGCAAAGGACGATCTTGGATTGCTGAAGAAATAAAACATCGAGAGATAGACCATGGGCTTTATCAATGTATTGAATAGGTCAACACTGTCCTTGGACACAAAATGAGCCAGGCTGCTAATGCCAGATGCACTTTCTCTCCAGTATTGTAACTTGTCCTGGAAAACCTCAAAGCCGCAATCTTGCACAGCAAAGCTGAAATTTGCAAGTTAGATATGAAAGAAACATTAAGAAACAAGTGGTGCGGCAAAACTATGCATCTCCCTGTGTGTGTGTGTGTGTGTGTGTGTGTGTGTGAGAGAGAGAGAGAGAAAGAGAGTAATACTCTACATGCAAACATCTTAAAAGTTTAGTTCTTCTCTAGTTTAAGGATAAATGACTCAAGCTAGAAGGTTTTTAACAAAGAGAAGTGATGCATAATTATGGATATGAGCTCAAGTATAAGGAAACTGGAATATTTAGAAACTTACAAACAGCAATTATCGTATACGTATAAGCAGCAAAACCGAAGGATGCATCATTTGCTTTAGTAAGTGATCCCAAACAGGCCCCAGCAATTAACAGGATGAGATAGTCTACTGCTTGTGTTTTAGCTTCTCGCATTCGCTGCTTACCAACCCTGAGATTGTCATCACATAGAGAAAGTCAGAGACAAATTTTGTCGGGATAAAACTGTATTCTAGCACAAGAAAGTGTACTGTTAGCAGTCAAAGTAACCAAAATGGATTAAATCAAATACCAAATCAGAAGATATTTTTAATCAGTGAGAATTACATTTCATTTCTAGTAATGGTCAAGTTACAGAAACCACATTACCGTTCCAAACTATTACACAAACACCCCATAACTTACGCACTTATAACCCCTATCAGTGATGTCATTATATTGACATCTCCTCAATCAAATCAAAAACATCACTCGCAGCACGGGTCTGTGTAGAAATGAAATAATAGGGGCAATGTCATGTTAGCCATAGTTGACGGATGTTAGTGCAAATATCCATTTTAATTGTATACCTTCCAAGGAAGTACTTGTACTGTAAGAAAATATTTGGGGTTCTTCGATACGACAAATCCGCTGACTTCAGGAAGTTGTGTCTTATCATATCACGTTTTCTCTCGACATTAGCTTTAACATCTTGCCAGACTTCTCCAGCAAAGGATTGTTCCTCAGTAACAGAACCGGGAAAGTCGTAACAATGGTCAATGTTTATTGTTGGCGTAGCAGTTGCAGAAGTATTAGTTCTCATATCTGGTGGAATAGGATAACCGTTATGTAGCATCCATCTAACAGGAAGTTCCGTGTAACTCACACCGGAGCTCGAGCTCGTTTTAACCATCCCCTCCAAAATGTCAATAAAGTAATCTGGAGGGTTGACACGCTCTGGAACAATGATGCCAAGACCAGCAAAGTATTCTTCAACTCTTTTCACTGGACCATGATAGACGGTAAGGCCTCCTTTTGCTAGGAGTATCAAATCATCAAACATCTGGAACAATGTATAGCTGGAAAGAAAGCACACAGCAAATTATCAAGGAAAGTGTTACTTGGAAGGCTGTAAGTGAAGGTAAAAAAATATAGCTCAAATTGTAGTTCTGATTCCTTTAGCATAAAAATTTGCGCATCTCATCATAGGTTTTCATAAAGTTCATGCAGGAAGAAATACCACTCCATAAATTGAATGTGCCTTGTTCAAACTAAGGCCTAAAAATAGAGTTAAATACAGTTACCACCCCTAATGTATCCACCCTACATCAATTACCCCCTTGAAGTATTAAAACTTTCAAAAACCCCCCAACCTGTATTTTTAAGCTTGAAATACCCATTTTACCCTTACAAAAATTATTTTGTGTAAAAAAATAAAGAGATTTTTACAATGTCAAATTTACCATTTGTCTAATTCTAATTTCACTTGTTCATCAAGCTCCTTTTATCTTTTATTCCTAAAGTACTTGTGGCTCATTTTATTTTAATTTTACTTGTTTGTCAAACCAAATTAAAAATAAAATTATACATGCATTAAATTACTACATTTATATAAATATCATATATATTATAAAGATATATTAATTCCATTTTTTTTTTTTTATCACAGTTCATCAGCCCTTTTGATTTTATTAACTATATATTTGTTTAAGTAAATATATAAATATATATGCATGTATAAATTTATTTTTAATTTAGCTTTAGGAGCAAGTGAAACTAAAATAAAATATGCTCCAAGTATTTTAGGATTACAAAAAGAGCTTAATGAATAAGTTATACATGCATATACAATTAATTTTCGTAATCCTAAAATACTTGGAGCTTATTTTATTTTAGTTTCACTTGCTCCTAAAGCTAAATTAAAAATAAATTTATACTACATGCATATACAATTAATTTTCGTAATCCTAAAATACATGGATCTCATTTTATTTTAGTTTCACTTGCTTGTAAAATCATTTACACATACATATATGTATATATATATATTTACTTAAATAAATATACAACTAATAAAATCAAAAGGGTAATGAACTATATAAAAAAATATAGATTAAATATATTTATATATATGATAATTATGTAAATATGGCAATTTTATGCATATATAAATTTATTTTTAACTTTATTTGGGCAAATAAGTAAAACTAAAATAAAATAAAAACAAGAACTTTAGGATCATAAAATAAAAAAGTTTGAGGAACAAGTGAAACTAGAAGTAGATAAATGGTGATTTGGCATTTTAAAAATCTCTATATTATTTTTTTCCACAAAGCAATTTTATAAGGGTAAAATAGACCTTTTTACTTAAAAGGCAAAGGTCGGGGGGGTATTTGAAGGTTTTAATACTTTAGGGGGGTAATTGATATAGGGTGGATACTTCAGGGTTGGTAACTGTATTTAACCCCTAAAAATATAATCTTTGGGTGGTAACTATTACCTTGGTTGATGGACAACCATACAGATATTTACCCCCTCAAGAGCTTCTCGCCTAAGTGCTCTAAGAAGTAGCTGCGAAGATGAGCTGTCCAGCCCAGAAGTAGGTTCGTCCAAGAATAGTAAAGATGGTTCCATTACTAACTCAAGACCAACATTAACTCGTTTCCTCTGGCCTCCAGAGATACCTCGCTTCTCCACTGTTCCAACTAAGGAACCCCGAATCGCCTGCAATCCCAAGGACTCAATAACCCTTTCAACGATGAGAAACTTGTCTGGCTTTGGTAAATCTGCAGACAGTCTTCAAAAGTTTAAAATGTAAATGCAGTTAATACGGAATTTCATGTTGTAGTTGTTTCAAACAGTAAAAGGTGGAAATGAAACAAAGATATAGGACTCTAACATGATGAGGAAGTGCTTTTGAAGGTTATACTCTTCTCTGAGTACAACATGATAACATTAATGAACAGAACACTTTATCGGCCTAAACACTCTTTCCTATAAGAAAAATTCACGCACTTCACCTATTTCCTATTTGCTTCTGTTTTGGAAAATGTTTGACATCACTCGGAAATCATTTTCAATTACATCTCTAATGAAAGACAACACCAAATGTGATTTCTCTGTTTCTCTATCTCTTCTATAAGATAAGGAAAAAAAATGAAGCTATGACAAAAGAGGGGGAAGGGGGAAAAGAGGATTTAGAAACATGTAACTCAGGTTCTCTTTGTAACTTCAGAAATCACAGAATTTTGTATAATTTCCTTTCATTTTATACTTCTAGTCAAAAGTTATAAGTAATACATGCCAATTTTAGTAAATCATATTGGATCTACATAAAATACGTACTAAACATCACATACCTGCACCTTGCACTAAACCATAGATTTTCCTCCACAGTCAAGTTTCCATGCACAATATCATCTTGTGGCACAAAAATGATTTTTCTGTAGGAGTGAATGGAAACTGTCTTCCCGTTAATTAAAATCAAGCCGTTAACCGTGCATCCAACTGCTTTTCCAGCCAGAGCTGAAAGAAAAGTTGTTTTTCCAGCTCCTGATGGACCCATGATAGCCGTAATGCGGCCCGGCCTTATCCTTCCAGTGACACACCTCAATAGATTTTTATGTTTGCCTTTCAGAGTGACAGTTAGGTCTCTGAAAGCAATCTCAATCAGAGGCCTTTTCCTAGTTTCTTTGTTTGTGGCCATTGAAATGACTCCTGAGAAGGTAAGGCTCTTGTTTTGTTGCTGCTGAGCTTTCTCTTTCTCGAGTTGTGAATATGCATACTTAAAAATCTGACTATGAGTATGAATTTCCTTATCTTTTGATTTTTTCTTTTTCATATTTTTGTTTCCAGAATCAAAAACCTCAAAGCTACTACTTTCATCTTCCTTCCCATGTTTCATGTCCACATAATGGCTAGGTTCTGTACTCTTGCTTTCAGATGCAGAGGTTGATAGCTGAGAGACAGTTGACATAGACGGGTATAAATCATCTGTTGTTCCACTTTCTCCGCGATTCAATATCTTATATTGTTCAGAATGTGTGGCATTCCTCTTAGAAAATTTGCCAGAAAATTGAGAGTGTAGTTCAATGGCGTGCTTTTTAGCAGCTTCTTTTGCGGCTTTCCACCTTGCACGTGCTTGCGTCCTTTCCCTCACGGTTCTTGCAGCTGCTTCTCTGGATTTGGCATATCTCCTTTCTCGTGTAGTAAGAATTTGGTCAGAACAGTTGTATATAATCAGCAGAAGAGTGCTTAATGCAGCCTGCAATTATTGTGGTAGCATCAAATACCACAGCAGAAACAAAAAGGAGTTTATTATGTAACAAAATAGGGGAAAGAAATGCTATATATCCAGTGATCGGGAATATGGGACTGACTTTCAAGGATGATTCATTGAAGATCAAGAAATTATTCAATACCCAGAAGAAAGGGAAAGGCCCTTAGAAAATACAGTATATGTTATCTTTATGTTATTATAAAAATCACTGCAACATTCTCATCTTGGAAACAAGTTTGCAGCTACTTATTCACAGTGCTGTCTGTGTACCAGTCATGTATGAAAGACGGACGGACAACATTGTTTTCTTTGAAAGAAGTACTTATAATATGAACCTGGAACTCTCAGATCTACATGGAACCAATATAACCGAAAAAAAAGAAGGAAGAAAATGGCGAAAAGAAGAGGATGTACATGTTCACAAGCCAAAGGAATGGTAACTAGCTCTTGTAGTAAAGAATACAGATAGAACAACATACAATAAGCATAACTCCATATGCATGAATATTCTGATTGCTGCTCGGGAGTCGCATGTAGTCAACTTGAAGCATCCTATAAAGTTTATCAGACAATGGGGAAAATGTTGGATAATTTCTCAAGATATCCACTCACTAATAGTCTATAAAAATTATGTCTTATAAAATGCAGAAGGCAAGAATACAACAATATGGAGCATTTTTACTCAGTTTATCCAAGAACTTACGTCTCTGATCCGTAGACCCCAATGGACAGTAGTTCCTGAGAATGTCAATGAGAAGTATTAACACTGAAACCTTGTGGGTCCAAAGTAAAAAATTAAAAGATAGTTTAACAGAGTTCTGCTGACAGAAAGTCGCTACCCGCTGCTACAAGGTATTCTCTCAGTACTTGTTGGACAGTAGGAACCAGCAGAACAGAATATCTCAGTGCTTGTGTGAGCATCTGTCCAAATATTTGCACCACCACAAGTATGGTTTGGCTGTGCCGGTGGAAGTTGGTAACTATATCTGAAGAATTCCATGGATAAATATGTTACGCACGTCAGAGGATCAGAAAGAACAAAGATCAAAAAAGCGTTGTAACAAAAGTTCGGACTTACGGTTCACATCTCGCTGTATTCTTATTCAGGGTAGCAAGTGGGCAGTAGGAACCCAACGGACACGCTACAGAGTTCAAAGAAGATGATCAAAGATGACTTCAATTGTTGACGATGCGTTTTTCAGAATAAATCTCAATGCTCAATGCACATTGCAAGGGAATTAAAAAGTAATTAGCACAAGTAGAAATAGATAGATAGATGCATAGGAGATCAAAAAGGGAAATCTATGTATCCATAAGAAGACTAATAAGTGATGCCGAGAACAGATAAGATGTTCATGAACTCATCGTAGATGGATTTCCTTGACATTTGTAGAGGTTCCAGCTAAGAAATGAGACAAGAATATCTATATTGACATTGGCAAGGATAACAACAAGGGGCCTACAAGCAAATAAGAACTGTTTTTGAGAATCTAATTTAGGGAACCAGAATGCACTAGAGGTTCTTGAACTTATGAACTATTAGGGCTCATTATTGTAGTACTTACACTCAAAAATTATTGTTAAAAGGTGACCTTCCCCTAGAAATTAGTGTAATTACTGACAGTACTTTACCTCATTTTGAAATTGCACAGACCCCCTTTAATTTTCCACCATTGACAGAACTTCATAGTTTCATCGCTTCTAAAGTTAGAGATGGTATCATTACGATTTTATGTTTCTTGAAACAGAAACTTAACATTCCATCACGTTTCTAAACATTTCAATCAATTTAAAGAATGGAGTGGAATGCAATTATGTAAGCATTGTAAACTCGGACTGCGTTTTAAGTAATTTCATAAAGGGGTTAAAGTTAGTAATTATATTAACTCTCATGGGAGTTCACTTTAATTAATCGTATTGAGGTAATTTAATTCACTAATTTCATATTTGTTTGTTAGCTAAATAGCCTAGAAGTAGATTGCAGTCATGGAATGGATATATTCGAAACGCCATACAGAGATTGTATATATAAGGCGTAGCATCTTAAAGTTAATGCATTGAAAACTAAAAGATACTCAAAGACTTACGTATCATGCATGTGATGCCGTACGGGCAGAAGAAACCTTCGCAACAGGACTGGCAATCAGATCCTCTAGCCGGTATCTCTTGAGAATTCTTTATGTCAACCTGCTCTTCAGTATCAGCGTTACATGCCCATCCTGGCTCGCAACCTGGAACCCAATAGGAGGAATTACAGTTCCTGTTAGGCTTCAACCCCCCATTGTTCAAGCTATCAAAATACACTTCCACTTCTGCTGCTGTACATAGTCGCCGAGTAACATCTGCCCAACAAGCAAGAGTTTCAGATGATGGAAATTGGAGATGCTAAACTAACCACTGAACAGATCATAAGGAAGCTAGGATCACTGTTTTGAGGGGTTTGACTAGCAAAATAATCAACAGTTTTAAAGTCATCGTCACTAAAATGATGAATTTCACTCCACAAAATCACAACTTAGTCCATATCCAATGCGGTTCCAATCAAAATTCAGATCAAAACCTCACTAAAATTCGATAAACTATGAAGAATCACAGTGTCTCATTACACCATAGTAACATAAAATACTCCCCCTGCAATCTTGTCCTCGACGAGCTGACCTTCACAACCTTTTCCAATCAAAACTTTGCACTTGAACAACCTACAAACTCTAACCATCAACTAGACAAGTAACATCCGAGAACCTTTTTCGATGTCCCTAATTAACATTCTTTTTTCTTGGAACCAAACAGATAAAGGCACATTACCTCCAGTTTTGGCCAAGCAAACAGTCAAGAAACTCACATCCGAAGAATAATTGAAAGCTGTATTCCATTCAGCTTCCCTGAAAGAAAGAAAAAAGTAAAAAAATTAAAACATAAATAGCAACAAAACAATCAATACAACATGAACAAGAAAACCAAACCCATTCTTCTTATTCCTTTTTTCTTCTCCACCCCCCCCCCAAAAAAAAATTCAAGAAACAAAAGAAAAAACATGACAAGAAAAACAGAAAATGGGAAAAGGGATTACGGATTCTCAATGCAATAGCTGTAATCTTGGACGAGTTTACTGGAGAGAAGATCGGAGGTGAGATTTTCAAGCCTGCTGTAAGCTACTTGAGTGAGGAAATCAAGAGCGGCGGGGCTCTGCAACTGGGGTGGACTAAACTCATCCAATTGGCACAGCACCAAACGCAGGGAGCTGGATTGCAAGAACAAGAATGTAACAATGCAGGTATAGGAAGTAAATGTGATAGTGGATGAGCCCAGCTTCCTCCTCCTCATTCTTTTTTGCAGAGCCCAACAAACAAGAAGTCTGAAATCTGACAGGCAATACCCAATGTGGAGACGTGGGGTGGGGGTGATGAAACCGAAGGTGGTGATGATTGAAAAGATTGAGAGTATTTTTAGTGTAAACAACTGGGGGAGAGGTGGTCAGGGTCTGCCATGTGGGGAGTTCTTTGAAATAAAAGTTGAATAATATGCCTACAGTTGGTGTGTTTCTGCAATTGGAGGGAGTTCCCGTCGTCTTCGTACATCACATATTCCTCTTATGTAAGAAAATTTATGTAATGCTCTTATTATTATTATTATTATTATTTATTATTTATTATTAGGACAAATAGAACGAGCTTTCTTGATGTTTATCATAATTATAATACTTTTTCATTGTTCACAAAATTATTTGTTGATTTTGACGATCGTTCAATAATTAGATCAATCTAATAGTATTCATTAGGTGTCCATCAATTTTTGTGATAAATTGATCAGAATACCCTTGTGGAATATTAATTATAATTTTAATTATTTTTAAAAAAATTATGAAACTTTTTTATGAATGAAATGAACGGGTTGTTTTACATCTTTTCAAAATTTTCATACATCTCGTCAAATTTATTTATAAATTTTCAATTTTAAGAAAAATAAAATTATAACAATGACAAAGTATATAATTTCAAACCCTCATCCAAGTTTTATATAATTTTATCAAACATCATGAGGTATTTATAATTTTTCAAACAATTAAGGGTATTCATCATTATGTCAATTCTCACGAAAGCCCAAACAATTAGGGATATTCATAATCCTGATTTATGGTCTGTTTATACAAATGACTTCTATCTTTTGAATAATTATACATAGAAATATTAAAATATTTACACAAACCATCATATTTTTAAAAAAAAATTATAGATACACATTTTAAAAAACGCCAACATTAGTACACTGTCCTTTATTTTTTATTGTCAGAGACAATTTATGTCATTATACATAAAATATTAATAATTTGTGTAAACATATCATAAATTGTAAATAGAACTATCCTTATTATTATTAGAAAAATTAGTATGATGAAAATTTATGTAATGCTCTATTATTATTATTATTATTATTTATTATTATATTAGGACAAATAATAACGAGCTTTCTTGATGTTTATCATAATTATAATACTTTTTCATTGTTCACAAAATTATCTTGTTGATTTTGACGATCGTTCAATAATTAGATCAATCTAATAGTATTCATTAGGTGTCCATCAATTTTTGTGATAAATTGATCAGAATACCTTGTGGAATATTAATTATAATTTTAATTATTTTTAAAAAATTATGAAACTTTTTTATGAATGAAATGAACGGGTTGTTTTACATCTTTTCAAAATTTTCATACATCTCGTCAAATTTATTTATAAATTTTCAATTTTAAGAAAAATAAAATTATAACAATGACAAAGTATATAATTTCAAACCCTCATCCAAGTTTTATATAATTTTATCAAACATCATGAGGTATTTATAATTTTTCAAACAATTAAGGGTATTCATCATTATGTCAATTCTCACGAAAGCCCAAACAATTAGGGATATTCATAATCCTGATTTATGGTCTGTTTATACAAATGACTTCTATCTTTTGAATAATTATACATAGAAATATTAAAATTATTTACACAAACCATCCATATTTTTTAAAAAAAATTATAGATACACATTTTAAAAAACGCCAACATTAGTACACTGTCCTTTATTTTTTATTGTCAGAGACAATTTATGTCATTATACATAAAATATTAATAATTTGTGTAAACATATCATAAATTGTAAATAGAACTATCCCTTATTATTATTATTATTATTATTATTATTATTATTGTTGTTGAAGAATTATATGATCTCTTAACAAGTCCACAAACTTCATTATATATTGAAATCATAAATGTAATTTATAATGGATTTCCGAATTAGATAAGAAATAATTATGGGGGATTTAAACTGTCATTGTTTAGTGTAAAATCTTGTGACGATATTTAATATTAAATAACTTTTTTTCTAAGCATTTAAACTTTTAAATGAGATAATCGTTTAACAGTCCTATATTTTCTTTTTTTTTGTTAAAATAAAATTTGGGTGATTTAATTTCGATCACTAACGCCAGCCAAGACATGCTCTAAGAATCCTAAAACACGAGTCAAAACATGCTACGAGGATTATAAATGTCGAGTTAAGTACATTTTTACACCCGTAAATTAATTTGTGTGACATTTATCCTACAACTAAATATTTAAACAAGATCGCTCCTATATTATATAGATTTGTAGTATGAGGGACTCTCTTTTTAATGTTTTTCACATCTTAAATTCAATTGAATTTTCTTAATTGAAAAAAGAAAAAACATATAGTTTGATTACAATAAAGCAAAATGTAATTACAAAGTTAAATAGTTTTTTTCTACCGAAAAAAATTTAACATAAAAAGTTATTACTAATTTGTAATAAAAGATTGCATTTATTGTGTATCTATTATATTAACTTATCATTTTATTTTTAATGTAAATGTTGCATTTATTAAATATTTCTTTATATCTTGATTGTAAATTTATTTTTTCAGTTAAAAAATAATTTGGTGATTATTAATGTGAAAAAAATATTAAAATATATTGAGAACTATATAATTATTTATGACATGAGAAGCAATTTAGCTCAATCGATCAATTCAAGAAAGTAAGCGTTAAATTTAGGGTTTAATGCAATTTACCTCATGTCTAGGGGTAAATTGCTTCATTTTAAAAATATAAGGGGTAAATTGTTGTATTTAAAAAAATACAAGGAGATACATTGCTAATTTTTTTTCATAAATAAGTAATTTGCATATTTACAATATCACAGGAGGGTAAATTGCAATTTTTTCCTAAATTTATTACTTTGTGAGACTAAATGCTACCTCAAAAACAGTCCAGGGGGACAGAGTACATTTTACCCTAGAACAAGAGTCAAACTTATAAAATATGCTAACAAATGCTATCACTACATGACCTTATGTTAGGGAAGTAGAGACGTAGAGGATACGACAAATGGTCAATATGAATGAAAGAATTAGGATAACTACACCGTCCTTCCGTACGGTTTGGAGTAATTATATCTAAATTTTTTGTAAGTTGAAAAATTAGATTTATATTTGTGAAGTTTTTATTTTTCCATCCAACAAATACATTCATTTGTTAATCAAAATTCATGAAATTAGCTGATATCATTAAAAAAAAAATGAATGAAAGTTCATATTTATTTCCAATTGATTTATTGCTGACTTCTTACAAGTCAATATAAATTTTTTTTCTGACCAAACTACATCTTTACACATTAGTACATGCGAGGAAGTGCGTCTTCACCCTAATAAGGGTACTTTGATCGTAAACAAAATGATTGTGCAAATCAATTAAAAGTAAAATATGAATTTTTATTCAATTTTTTTTTAATGTTAACAATTTTCATAAATATTATCTATAAATAAATTTATTTTTTAAATGAAAATAAATATCAAAAGTATTAAGTACCATTTTTAAATTTGAGATGATAGGGGTGTAATTATTACAAAGAACTGAGGTAGGGAAAACAAGTGGTGGGAGAGCACGTCTGGTTGAGGGATAAGACTTGCCGGCACGCGGCTTTGCTTTCTGTCCAATTCCAATTCCAATTCCAATTCCAAATGCCTATAAATCATCACACACACAATTAATAAAATCCATCTTTTTGGACAGAACACCAAAAGATTTTCTTGTTCTAAGTGTTTTTTTGTTTTGTCGGATAGCAGCTCAAGTCCGAATTTGCAAAAAAAAAAATTACATGATGTGTTTGTATTTATTTTATTTTATTTTATGTAATTTATATTGTAATAGTTTGTTGTGTTCGTTAGTATTTATAATCTAATAGTTATTGAATAGGGTGCAAATTCCTGTTCAAATACACAGATACCCACACTGCATTTTATAAAATGGTGAATAGTAATTTATTCTCACGTGATTTTATAAATGAGCATATTATCCCTTTATGAAAATAAAATAATAATTTATCTATCTGTCAAGAAGGTAAATTGCTATATTTTAGAAAATATGGGGAGATAAATTGTTATTTTTTTTAGGGAGATAATTTGCTTATTTGTAATATCATAATAGAGTTGCTTGAAATTTTTCTCGGTTATAAAATTATAATTACATTATTTGAGTTTGTAGTTATAATTACAATTACACATCATATTCAGAATCAAAAGCTTATACAAACACCCCTGAGATACACTACATTAACACCCTTCAAAAAATGTACATATAAGTTTGCAAAGAGCAGCGGTATATGTTATTTGTACCTTAAATAATTTGTTGAATTACTGATTCGGATATTGTTATAACTATATATTATCATTATTATTTACAAGAAAATAAAGTTCAATTAATTTTTCCAATAATGATAATAATTGGGAGCAAAAGAAACATAAAATGGGGTATGTTGGTACAACAATTATGGGTTCACTACAAAAAAAATATATATATATAAATTATTCTTTACATTATAAATGATCAAAGCATAAAATTGTATTAAATTACTATTATTTATCATAGTTAAATAAAATATTTGTAAAAACTTAAAATTTTAATTATAGTCGATTAATATTTATCATGAATTTTTTAGCTACGTCTAATATATAGTTTAGGCTCGCTTGCAGTAAAATTACTTATAAATTTATAATTATTGCACATTCGTGATTAATTAGTATTTACCATTATTTTTTATTTTTAGACATAATAATTAATTACGATAAAAAAATCGTATTTCTTTTTGGTGGTTTGTGAATATTTATAGTACAAAATGAAAATGCTTACATATTTATGAATCAGGTCATGTCTAATGTTTAGCTACTTCATTTTATGTGGATGATGTCGCAAAAATGCGAGATCGGTTAAATTTATATTATAAGGGTGCGGTTCAACACGCTTTACACTAGATATCTTATAAGGTTCCAAAAGTCCCTTTTTCCTTTCAAATGAGGGGTATTTATACTATTCCTAATATACGCTATAAAGGGTAGGTGAAGGTAAAATACTCTTTCGTCTTTTATCTACCCCTTTACACGGCTAGGAATGATTCGATAGGGATATTCTCGTAACTTGATGAATTGCAGTAATTCAGCAGGTTTGACTTTGATCTTTCCTTTTATGGAGATATCTTTCTTTCCTTGCTGGATACATCTTTCCTTTTATGAAGGATTTATTTTTCCTCCATCAATAGCCCCCCAACTCATAAGCATTTAGTAAAATATTTAGGAGTTAGCTTTAATCTGTATGTCACGTTTAAGCGTAGGACCGATCCTTTGAGTCCCTTGTTAGACTTTGCTTTTGAGCTTTGAGGGAGATGCAATCAATGGCCATCATCATTTAATCCGCTTCCATCTTCTTTGGGTTCATGGCTAGAAGTGGTATCATCTATTCTCTTCTCACGTTATTTTGATTTATTTCTTTTTGTTGCGTCATGTCAATTCATTTCTAATGAGTCAATGTAGTTGTGGGTCGACTAGGCGGCCATCCGAGTTGGGTCATGACATGTCGGACAAAATCATTGGGAGTAGTGGGTCGCAGTAGAGTGGTGTTGTTGTTGGCCAAGGTCCCAGGTCGAGGCGTGTCTCCTCAACTTGGTCGTGGTCGAGGCACGCTCATCCTGGTCGAGGCGTGTCTCCTCGACTTGGTCACGATCAAGCACGCTCGATCTGGTCGAGGCATGTCTCCTCGACTTGGTCGTGGTCGAGACACGTTGGTTGCGGTCGAGGCATGTCTCCTTGATATGGTCGTCGTCGAGGCACGCTCGACCTAGTCAAGGCATGTATGCTCGACTTGGTCGTGGTCGAGGCACGCTCGACCTAGTCGAGGTGGTCGAGGTCCCAAGTCAAGGCAATCAGCTTTGATCAAATGCTGGTCGAGATAGTTAATTGTCTCGGCTAGATCTCGCTCGCGGAGATGCGTCTCATTGTCGCGTTGTGTTATTCTTGTATTACATCGCACCGCGCCATGTCATGTTGCACTGTGATGCTTTGCGTCTTGTCGCGCTATGTCGTGTTGTGACTACATCGTACTTGGTCAAATCGCTATGCTTAGCCTTCTTTATCTATTCGGGGTTCTTTTTCTCGGGATGACACCCTTCAGGAAGGAGGAGTGCTCGACTTCCTTTCTCCTCTTGTGGTTTTCTTCCGAATGACGGAATGTGCTTGATCCTCTCTTTCCTCTTGAGGCTCTCATTTTCCGGATGATTCTCCTTCAAGAGGGGGAAGTGCTTGATATCCTCTTTCATCTTAAGGAATTCTTCGAGATGATTCTCCTTCAAGAGGGGAGGTGCTTGACCTACCTCATAGTTTTCTTTATTAATCTCGTGTTTGTTAATCTGGACAACGTAGTTATTATTTCTTTAATAAATTCCCTCTTTTTCTTATTTATTCTTGTTGTCTTTATTCACCATGTATTTTCCTGGGACTTCTTAGGATTTTTCCATAGGTTGCTACTACTTTTTGCTTTAAAACTTCTTAGGAGCTCGTTTGATCATTTTTATGGAACTTCTTAGGAGTTCCTTCATAGAATGCTAACACATTTTGGTTTAGGAGCTTCTTAGGAGCTCACTTCACCATTTTTATGGAACTTCTTAGGAGTTCCTTCGTAGAATGCTAACATGTTTTGGTTCGGGAGCTTCTTAGGAGCTCACTTGACCATTTTTACGGAACTTCTTAGGAGTTCCTTCGTAGAATGCTAACACGTTGTGGTTTGGGAGCTTCATAGGAGCTCACTTGACCATTTTTACGGAACTTCTTAGGAGTTCTTGTGATTACTTTTAGGCGTCACTTGGGAATTTCATAGGAGCGTATTTACGGAACTTCTTAGGAGTTCCTCTTATTATATTTTCGCTTTACGCGTTACTTTATGCGTTAGTTGGGAGATAATTGCTTAGGGTTCTCCATGCTTTAGTCATTTTTTTTTGTTGTTGTCTCTTGCTTTATTGTGACTTATCTTTGATGCTTACATACAATCTTGGTGCGACTCTCGT
The DNA here is from genome assembly GCA_034509725.1 of Sesamum angolense. NCBI lineage: Eukaryota > Viridiplantae > Streptophyta > Magnoliopsida > Lamiales > Pedaliaceae > Sesamum > Sesamum angolense. Next base: position 12,235,544 of record JACGWL010000016.1, read on the forward strand.
CCTGTCCATTTCTGCAAATTGATTTTCTTGCTTTCTTTTGATAAAAAATCTTCATGGCTAGGTGCCCATCCGGGTTAGGTCGTGAAATATCGAAGAGAATTGTTAGAGTGGGGGTTGCCGTTGAATGGTACTGTTGCTTACTAGAGGACGATGATGCTGCTGGTCGAGGTTTAATGCTTCAACCAAGTTTTGGTAGAGGCTCGCCTCGGCCAGATTTCTCAGGTCGAGGCGTGTTGCCACGACCTTGTCTCGGACAAGGTATGCCTCGACCTGGACATCCCATCTGGTCGAGGCATCTCGCCTCGACTGGATACTGGTCGAGGCAATCAACCTTGGTCAGATCTCGTTCGTCTCACTATCGCACTGTGTTGTCTCGTGTTACATTGCATGCGCCATATCGTGTTGCATTACACTGCATCGCGTCTCATGGAGCTATGTCATGTTGCGTAGTGTTGTATCGCACTATGACGTATTGCGTCGCGTCGTACTTGGTCGAGTCATGCCACGCTTTGTCGAGTCACATCGCGTCGCCTCCTTCATCTCCTTGGGGCTCTTCTCCTCGAGATGACACGCCTCCTTGATGGTTTCCTCCAAAAGGCGGAGGTGCTTGACCTCCTCTCTCCTCTTAAGGAATTCTTCTTTCAGATGGCTCTCCTCCAAGAGGGGGAAGCGCTTGACCTCCTCTTGAAATTTTCTTTTGGATGGCTTAAGAGGGGGAGGTGCTTGACCTCCACTCTCTTTCTGAGGTTCTCCTCCATTGGATGGCTCTCTTCCAAGAGGGGGAGGTGTTTGACCTCCTCTCTCCTCCTGAGGTTCTCCTCCGTTGGATTGCTCTCTTCTAAGAGGGGGAGGTGTTTGACCTCCTCTCTCCTCCTGAGGTATCCTTCAAGAGGAGGAGGTGCTTGACCTCCACCTCCTTTCTCCTCTATTGGATGGCTCTCCTCCAAGAGTGGGAGGTGCTCGACCTCCTCTCTCCTCTTGAGGAAATCTTCTTCTTGATGACTTTCCTTCAAGAGGGGGAGGTGTTTGACCTCCTCTTTCCTCCTACGGTTTTCCTCTATTGGATGGCTCTCCTCCAAGAGGGGGAGGTGCTCGACCTCCTCTCTCCTCTTGAGGAAATCTTCTTCTGGATTAGTTTCCTTCAAGAGGGGGAGGTGTTTGACCTCCTCTTTCATCTTGAGGAATTCTTCTCTACTGGATAACTCTCCTCCAAGAGGGGGAGGTGCTTGACCTCCTCTCGCCTCTTGAGGTTCTCCTCATCCACTCTGGTCCGTTATCTTTTGCTCACTATACTTGGGGGCTAGGTCTGCACCTCAGCCTCTGCGAGGATAACGAGAAGGTCATGAACTAGGCAGCTACACCTGAAGCGGCCTGAGTTGAGGCGTCTTGCGTGGCATGCTCGGAGGTCCCTTCGAGCCCGCCTAGACCCCGTTCCCACTTCTTGCTCTTTGGTCCAGTGTTCATCTTCAAATGTTGATCGCCTAGTTCCCACAGACAGCGCCAAGTTGATGTCGCAAAAATGCGAGATCAACTAAATTTGTATTATAAGGGCGCGATTCAACACGCTTTACACTAGATATCTTACAAGGTTCCAAAAGTCCCTTTTTCCTCTCGAATGAGGGGTGTGTTTATACTATTGCTAATGTACGCTATAAAGGGTAGGTGAAGGTAAAGTACTCTTTCGTCCTTTATCTACCCCTTTTACATGGCTAGGAATGATTCGATAGGGATATTCTCGTAACTTGATGAATTGAAGTAATTCGGCAGGTTTGACTTTGATCCTTCATTTTATGGAGATATCTTTCTTTCCTTGCTGGATAGATCTTTCCTTTTATGATGGATTTATTTTTCCTCCATCAGTGGAATTATGATAATTTATTATGTTATATTGTATCATCATTTTCTATCAAAATGAAATTAATAGATTTGTGCAATAACCACAATAATTGGGAGCAAATGTGACAAAAAATGGATTTTATTAAATAGAACTTACTTTGACAAAAATAAAAAAATAAAAATTAATTTTTTGGCTTGATATATTTAATTGTTGTCTTGATATATATAACCACTACTTTAATAACAAATATTTTTTTAATTTATAAATAACAATTATTGATTAGTTATAAGTAATATTGAAAAAAAAATACATTGATTGTTTATAATTATCAGTGATTGATATCACGATATGATTATAATTGATTTATTAGATACAGAAAGGGGGGGGAGAGAGAGAGAGAGAGAGAGATAGAGACCGAGAAATATTGCTTGAGTAGTGAGGTTGATGTCTTATAATTAAAAGTTTATGAGTTCAAGTCCTATGGGAGTAGATATTTAGTCTACTTTAACAGCATTTTGTCGTTTCTTTGTTTATTTTGAATTTATTGGTTGATAAAAAATATTAATGTATTGCATATTGAATATCGTAATAAAAGTATATTGATTGATTAAGAACTATCAATGAATTTTCTGAGACTGAATGTTTTAATGATAATATTTTGATTAATTTAAAAATATCAATATATTTTGGAGAAGTAAAAAGAGAATATTATAATAATAAAAATATATTGATTGATTTAAAAATATCGAGGTATTTTTGGCAGACAAAAATACCTACATACTTAAATGAAGTTAGTTGGGATTTAATGTGCAAATGGCATATAGGACCAGACATTTGCCCACTTGTCTTTTCATTCATTTACTAACTCAGATACTTGCATTTCTACTTTTTGAGATATTTAGATTAGAAATCTATTTTTTTTCTCTTCACTCCTTGTTTTTATTTAATAATAATTAGCCAGTCGAAATAATTATATAATAATTATTATTTTATTTATAATACAATTTGTTATTAATCATGAATATATATAAATTAGATGGTTAATATAATTCAGTCACTACATAATTTATCTTAGCTCGACAAAATCAATTTTCAGAAATAAATTTGGCTGGATAATTAAGATCGAATCAAGAGAAAGAAAATTAAAAACTTGTCTTTTAATGTTATAATAATTATGATTCTTTCTTTATTAGTTTCAAATATTCAAGTTCTTAAAATGTTTGAATAAAATAAAAATTAGATATTATTACGAGCTGGTTCACAATCAAAAGGATCAAAATTGTTAAAATCTTAAAAATAAATTGAGAACTCCTCTTTTGTTTTTTTTTTTATTTAAAAAAAGCTTATAAATTCTTAATATTTTAATTTTGAGTTCTATAAGCTTATTTTCTGAAACTTTTATCAGATAATTTTTAATATTTTATAAGCTCTTAAATATCTTATAAATATTCTAAAAAGTTTATAAGCTGATCCGAGCACTGGTCGGCAAGTCAATTTTTGTATGGAATAAATTTCCAATCTCAATCAAAGGGCTCATAAATATGGGGTCAAATGCGAATGCAAGCCCTATTAATTAATCCATAGTTGGTAGATGCATCATTAAGTCCAACGGAGAAAAGTTAAAAAAAACACACACACCAAAAAAAAAAAAGTAAAAATCATATTTTCCCTGGAGAATGAATAAGGGCAAATCATATAAATAGTTGAAAATACATTTTTTTTTTTATCAATTTCATGGTTGAAATTAAAATCATGAATTTATCGGGTGAATAGCAATTTACCCCAATGTGATATTAAAAATAAATAAATTATTCCCATATGAAAAATAAATATCAATTTACCCCCCTGTGTTTTTTAGACTGAAGAAATTTTCCTCCCTGCCCAATGAGGTAAATTGCTATATTTTGAAAACACAGAAAGATAAATTACTATTTTTTTTATAAAGAAATAATTTATTCTTTTGCAATATCACATAGGTAAATTGTATTTTTTTTTTTCTGAATTTACCATATGTGCAGTTTAAAAAATTTGTTGATGGTAGTCATCAAATCACTTTTCTACAAATGTTTGTCGAATTTTGTAATTAATTTAAAAGAACATGTTAAAATTTTTAAAATTAAGTACTTACTTTTAAAAAATTGTTTTTGTGTATATATTGAGCTTATATTATAAACTCTTTATTTAAAAAGCTTACTAAACACTTTATTTATAAAGATAAATTATATTAACACTCTTTGAGGTTAAATCTAAATACCCAAAAATATTCTTTATTATTTGCAGAATTAGAACTATACCACCTGAGGTTGTAGTTTGTAATTACAAGTACACTCTATTCAGTAGTAAAAGTTTACACAAACACTTTTTGCTTTTTGTATCATTACAAATCACCCCTCAGGGTGTCAATAACATAATTTAACTCAAAAGTGTATTCGTAAAGATTTTTCCCTCAGTAGGAATGTTCTTGTAGTTACAAATACAATTATTATAAAAAAAAAATTATTGTAACGGCTTTTGGAACGACTTTTTTAGTTTATTGGAACAACTTTTCTATTTGAAGGATTTTTGTAACGGCTTGACCTACAGCGGCTTTTGCTGTCGTTATAAATAATTTATAACGGCCAGATGAAAAACTGTTACAAATTGTAACGGTCGTTGTAATTCATTTTCTCGGCAGTTACAAATTCAGTAAATTTATAAAAAAAAAAGTTTGTAATTGCATTTGTAACGACTACATCTATACTAATTATAAAAGCAAACCCTCTTTGGGTCTAAAGTAGAAGTTATTTGTGAATTTTACAGAATTTGCCCTTTGATTTTAGTTAATGCATTTGCTTATTTCTTTCTACAAAATAAAATTAATAAATTGTGAAGGACAAAAATGAAAGTTTTGCATATTATTGGTAGTTCTCATACCAAAATTTCAAACTACCAAATATACCCCTTGGCCAAAGCAGTCCACATTCTCAAAACCATCTTTTTTTTTTTTTTTTTGGCATAATCTAATCTAAAACCTCTTTTTCTCCTCTACAAATTAACTTCTTCTATCCAACCACCAAAATCCATGGCCTTCATTGTCTTCTTCTATTTTGAAACAAAAAAAGCCTATGATCATTTCTTATTTTATCTCATTGCTTATTGGGGAAAAAAAAAAGAATCAATATATTATGAGAGTAATTTTTTTTGAATTAACAATAGATTATCCAAAAAAAAGTATAAAGCATTTCGATTCCTATTTATAAATTTCACATATATCTTAGCAGTTGATGATTTTTATTTTTTACATTCAATTTGCAGCTTTTGATGAAGTATTTATGAATATTTGACATATAAGATACATGAAGGGTTACCATAATTATAAGAATGAAGTATGAAATTATTACTTACAATAAAAAAAAATATATTTCTCGTACGTTGGCGCGGCTTTGTAATACCTTTTGTAAGGTTGTGGAATATTTTGGTAACTTGTTTAGGCACATTATTTATAACGCCCTCTGTAACGATCTTTATAGTTGCTTTCATTACTTGTGTTGTAATGGCTCTTGTAACTATTGTTGTAACAACTAATATAGAGATTTGTAATTGTTTTTGGCACAGTATTTGTAACGGCTTTTGAAATTTCTCAAATTATTTGTGTTACGAAAGCCGTTACAAAGGCAATTATAAAATTTTTTTTGTTTTTGTAATATAATTTATATATTTTTATTTAATTTTTATTTTTTATAATTATTTTTAATATTTCATTTATTTAATTTAATGTTTGTTTTTTTGCAACATAATATTAAAAAGAATAAATCATTATAAAAATAAAAATATTATTTTAAAATTGTATTTTTTTTTACAAATTAAAAAAAATCCTAATCTAAATCATGGTCATCTGCGGGAGCATGCTCATCGTCGCCGACACAGGCGGGGGGGGGGGGTCAACTGGAGGCTGGGGCACTATATGATCGGGCCAGTCTGGATCGCGGCTTCTGATGTAGCGCTGAATCATCTGCACCCGATCACGCAAGTCATCACTCTGCGGCTGTGGCGGCGAAGGCGTAGGAGTAGTGGAGTTGCTGGGCTGTGATGATCCGGCAATCGTGTGGTGGGCCTCGAAGCGGAGATCGAATACTCTGCCCCTTTTAACTGCTGATATCCACAGCTGCTGCTCGTTCGGGGTCACGGAGGCTTGAGATGAGGGTGCTGGTTCCTCGCTGCTGCTCACTTCTCCCTAGTGTTCCCTCAACAGCCTCAAGAACGCCTCCTGCAAACATGTTAAATAATTAGATTAAAAGAATAACTCTAAGTTTAAAAGTTTTAAAAAATGAATATGTACCGCGACCTCCTCTGCCCTCGGACCGCTCTACTGGCCATCGTCTTCTTCTTGTACACTTGCTCGAGCACCTCCATCTAATTGAATCGGCGTCCGAGTTGTGTCTCCTGTTCAAAAATCATTGTTAATTAAAAGTGATTAGAAATAAAAAAATAAAATTTAATTATTAAATAAAAATTAATGCACTTAGAACACTTACCAGCTTGCGCTTGTGCGCCCCAACGGATGACAACCCATCGCAGTAGATGGTTGCTGCTGCTTTCGGATTGGCCGCCCGATTGACCTCATTCTTGACCGTCTGTGCCTGAAATTTTGGGCTCGCCCAAAACTCTAAAAGCTGGCCAGCCACAATGGTTTGGCCAACTGGCTGCTACGCGAACCGCTTCCGCAAGAACTTTCCATCCTGCGACTTGACGATCTTGAACATGCTCTCGTTGTCGCAGTCCCACCAATAAGAAACTTTCAAAATTGACCATAAAAAAATAAGTAGTATTTTAATAAAAAAATAAACATAAATTTCAATTAAAAATAAATAATACTATAATTATTTACCTTCAGCTTCTGAAACGAGAATAGCTGGTGCTCCTGTGGGATCTGTGAGATGTTGGCCAAGGGATGCGGATAATGCCCTTTGACCGCATTATTGATGGTAGTGTGAAAATCGCGATTGGACTTGAAAATAATATTAAAAATATTAAAAAATAAAAAAATATAAAAATACAAGTTATATAAAAAATAAATAAAAATCGTGGTCGTACCTCGCATCCTGGAGGCTAATGTAATGCCTCTGGGCCTATGAGGGAAATAGTGGCGCTGGTGGTGGTCGTGCATCCCACTGTCGGGCCGAGGCCTGTGAACTGCTAACCCCCGCCGCATCTGACCCCATTGTGTCGGAGTCAGCAGGAATCTGTGGAGACATAGCCTCCAATGAAGGGGTGGCCGGCGTAGGATCCGCTAGCTTAACCAAGGGAGGGCTGGGAGGGCCACGACCACGACCTTGTCCTCGACCGGGGGAGGCGGAGCACCAGTAGAAAAAAAAAGGAAAAAAAGGGGCGAACGTACGATTTTGGGAAAAAGGGGAGGGCAGACCTTCAGTGGTGGGCGAGGGCAGACGGTTGGAGGTGGGGGGGCGGATGGTGGTGGGCAGGCAGCGGAGATGTGGCAGACGGCGGTGGGGATGGTGGCGGGAGTGGGGGGGGAGAGAGAGAGAGAGAGAGAGAGAGAGAGAGAGAGAGAGAGAGATTAGGGATTTAAAGAAGAAGAAGAGGGGAAGAAAAAAATCGATCAAGTGTTGCTTATATATAAATTTTTGGAACGGCCACAGCCGTTACAAAAACCATGAAATGAGAGTTACAAAAATACAGAGCTGTTACAATAGCTGTTACTGCATATATTGTTTAAGGAAACAGTGTAAAAACCATTACAAAGTGTATTACAGAATAAACATAAGACGTCGTTTTGGTCATAGGTGTTACAAAAGCAGTTACAAAGAGAGTTCTAAATAATTAGTTATTTTTTAAATTTTTTTTATAAAATAAATATGCTGTTCTCGATGGTTTAATGCTGCGAAAATGTGTTATTGTAGTGGAACAATATAATCAAAATACATTATTACAAAAAAATTTATCAACACATTGATATATGTTTAAAGTTTGCAATAAAGCATATATTCATAAACGTTAGTATTACGTTGATGCAACTGAGAATCACAATGTTTCACTGCCCATTCTCGAGGTCATCGACTTGGAACATTTCATACCCAACCTTAGGCAGTTGATTTCATGACTGCCATCCAATGCGCGGTCCAACTGTTGCGTGGTTATTGAATTGGTCTGTGGGCTTTGTTGTGATGTTGAAAAGAATTTACAAACATGCATGATGAGCACAATAAATTATATACCAATGATGAAACAATCATTTTATTCACTCAATAATATTACATAAATATCAAGTTATTTCTAGGATTGGATTACATATACGCCAATCTGACTAGCTTCCAGGTCACCTATCCGAACAATCTCCCACTTGACCTAAAGCCAATCACCTATTGAACTCAATCCCATCTTATCCAGATGCCGAGTATGAGCAATTTGTGACATCACCTTAGTAAGTAGATCTGCTGAGCTGACTCAGTCCATCCTAAACATCACCTTTGCTCACCCCCTCTCTAAGCAGAAGGTAGCGTCTAAGAATGTGTTTGGAACGATGATGATATCTCGATTCCTTTGCTTGTGCTATCGCTTCGTTATTATTGTAGAAAATAACTGTTGTTAGGTACCACACCCAACTTTTGGATATAATTTTTCATCCAAACTGCTTCCTTAGCTGCTGTGCAGTTTTCATGGTGGAATCCGATGTGGTAGCCTGCTTGAAACTTTTCCAAGCAACCACACCACCATTCAGCTTGAATATAAAACCTGATTGGGACTTGGCATCGTCATCGTTCGATTAGAAGCTAGCGTCGCTATAGCCTTCCAATATCAATTCTCCACCACCGTAGATCAAGAACATATCTTTAGTGCTTCTTAGGTACTTAAGTATGGTCTTGACCATGCTCTAGTGCGCCTCCTCGTCGCATGCTTGATATCTGCTTGTCATGCTCAAAGCGTAGGCGACATCGGGTCTGGTGTATGGACAACATATTAAATGCTTCCCATGATTGAAGCATAGGGGATGTCCAACATCCTTTTAAGCTCCTCATCAGTCTTGGGAGACTTCTTCTTGGACAACTTAATCCCACGCGACCGTTGAGAAATTTCGTTTTCACGTCCACTTGCCATATTTCATAGTCATACCATGCTACTATGGCAAACAGTATATCCTTTCGCCACGAGCTTAGCCTTGAAGGCTGTAACCTCCCCGTCAGCTCCAAGCTTACGTTTGTAGACCCATTTGCAGGCAACTGGTTTAAGACCTTTAGGTGGGTCTACGAGGGTCCTAACTTGATTTGAACCCATCGAGTCCATTTTGGATTTCCTGGCCTCAAGCCACTTGGTCGAGTCGATATCTAACATCGCTTTTTTGTATGTCTTTAGATTATTATCCAATTGACTAGTCAATCCTACAAATCCGTACCTCTCAGGTGTCGAGATTCTCTGGTTGATCTATAAAGGACTGAACACCATCAGTGGGAATCGAAGGTTTAAATGATGTTGCGTCATTCTGCTAAGGTGCTTCACTTGATTCCTCAAGTAACACCTCATCCCGTCGGCTATCTGCAGGAAAACCCTTTTCCAAGGATACTACGTTTCTCGATAAAATATCTTTTGCTTGGACGGATCATAAAAGTAGTATCCCGCAGTTTCTTTTGGATATCTAATAAACCTGCACAGACTAGATCTCAAATCTAGTTTGTCTCCCACTAGCCTCTTGACATATGCGGGGCTATCCCACACTCTCAAGTACTTGTAGGATGCAGGCTTGCCATGTCATATTTCATATGGCGTTTGACGTACTGTCTTAGATGGTGCCATGTTAAACAACTTGGCAGCCATCTCAAGAGCGTAACCCCAGAAAAATGGAGAAATTTTGTAAAACCATCAACAGGATTTCGATTCCTCCTTTCAGCCATGCCATTCAGTTGTGGCGTTCCAGGAAGAATCCATCGAGAGAGAATTCTATTCTCTTTTAAGTAATCTATGAATTCACTACTTAAATACTCTCCACCTCAGTCCGACCAGACGGTTTTGATTTTACTGCCAATTTGATTCTCAACTTCAAGTATGTATTTCTTGAACTTTCCAAAAGGCCTCAGACTTATACCTTCTTAGGTAAACATAATCATACCGTGAGTGATCATCGGTGAACGTTATGAAGTATGAATATCCTCCTCTAGCAAGAGTATTTAATGGTCCACATATATTTTATGAATCAGATCTAATAGACTGTTGGCGATCGCGCTTTGTCCAACAAAATGCCTCTTGATCATTTTTCCTTTTAGACAGGATTCGCAAGTTGACAGGTTGTCCAAATCATCTATTTCTAGACTCTTTCAGTCCACCAACTTCCTTATCCTATCCTTAGAGATATGGCCTAGCCTTGCGTGCCATAACTGTGCGTTTTCATGATTATCAAGTTTTCGTTTATGTTGGGCAGTCATAATCAAATTTGACTATTGGAGAATATAATGACCATTGACTAATGTACCAAGCAGATGAAAGTTATTATCAATCGTAAAATAAAAATGCTTTTTATCGATCTTAAATGCATAACCATTATTGTCTAAAATAGATGGAAATAATATTCTTGATCATGCTTGGTACATAATAATAGTCTTTTTTAACTCTATCCAAATATGATCACTAATAAACTACGTTGAGAGATCCCACGGCTTCTGCAGAGACGGCTTTCCCATCGCATAATCTTTGAATCATCTCGTCCTTACTTAGCCTTCTACTTCTTTCCAGCACCTACAAGTTATTACAGATATGAGCCTCACAGCCGGTATCCAATACCCAAGAAGCAACATTAGTTATCATATTTACTTTAATTACAAACATACTTGGATTGGAGAGGAGTTATGGGCACTCCCCCTTCCAAAGCCCATTTCCTTGGCAATGCATGCAGACATCATTTGCCTTCAACCGCTAAGAACCTCCAACCTTCCTTTTCCCTTTGCCTTTTTTCGTTGGAGCAGTAGGGGCACCCTCAGTGCTGGCAGTAGCTGCGACAACCTTTCCCTTTTCCTTCTTCCTCTTCCAACGTTCGACCCTCTTGTCTTTCACCTTGGAGGTTGAAGTCTCTCCTACTAATACTGCCGGCAGACTTGTGAATCATTGCCTCGTATTGAACCAACACATTGATTAACTTATGAATATACTTCTCAAGTCCGTTTATATTGTAGTTAATAATAAATGGGTCGTAGGATGGAGGAAGTGACTGAAGGATGTCAATGTATGTTAATATAATTTAATTAATAAGTCTTGATCAATCCTTGACCAAGAAAACCCATTACCATTGGTGGCCATCTAGCGGTCCATGACACTAGAGACTAGGTGAATTTCCGTGTTAATTTTTAGGCCTCAAGTTCATATGGGTTCGGTTCTTCCGTCTACCGTCTCTCGGCCTTGGTCTAGGGAATGAAATTTGGTGTCGTTTCTCATCCTAAACCATGCGTCTAGGCTTAAATACTTGAGATCGCGATACGCCAAATTGTTCGACGTAGGAACCTCTTTTTCCTACTCGACCAATGACTGCGTCCATAGTTTCTTAGAGCATAGTCGCATCTCCAAGTGTATAGGAGATACCTTTGTCATGTAATAAGGGGACAGATCCTCTTCTTGAAACTCATCGTCCTCGCTACATACTTTGACTGCACTGGACAGGGCTTATGATAAATGTGTCTGTGACACAATCACCTCTCGCACAGATCTAAGATACAGTCATTGTATGCACGTGATTGCCATGGTTCCTCAAGTCTGAGGACTACTCCCGTACTATCGGAGCGGGGGACTCAAGTCATACCGACCGAGCCTCCAAGGCTTCCATATGATGATCCCCACGAGTCAGTTCAGTCAATTTGACACCTAGTCAATTGACCCATCAAGATTGCATAGATGTCCCACGCACGTCGCCGATGAAATGCGACACTCATCCAATGAATTCGACTCTTGATGAAAGTCTCTATAGGACGCTCGATGCTAATTCTCGAGGTCCTCGACTTGGAACATTTCAGAACCAATCTTAAGTAGTTGATTTCATGACCGCCATCCAATACGCGGTTCAACTGTTGCGTGGTAGTTCAATTGGTCTGTGGGTTTTGTTATGATGTTGAAAAGAATTTACAAACATGCATGATGAGCACAACAAATTATATGCCAATGGTGAAATACTCATCTTATTCACTCAATAGTATTACAAAGATCAAGTTGTTTTTGGGATTGGATTACATGTACGCCAATCTAATTGGCTTCCAGGTCACCTATCCTAACACGGTGTTTGTCCCAACAAGAATGGGTGCACGTCCTTAAAGAACTACATAGTGGCTGTTGTGAAGCACACATAGGGACATAGACACTCGCTAACAAAGCTCTACGTGCTGGATACTTCTAGCCAACTATGAAGCAAGATACACGACAACTGGTAAACAAATGCAAAAGATGCCAATAGCATTCTTCCCTTATCCACCAACCTGAAGGGAGCGTATTGGCCCGAGAAACGTGGTGGAAGCCCAAAAAAATAAAAAATTATGATATAAGCATATAATATTCTTATCAAGAGGTGTACCCTTGATTTATTCTTGGTCTTTTAGTGTATAATAAAACAATAAAGGGCTTAGAATTGCAAAGAAAAACAAGAGGCGGAAATCTAAACAAGAACCTCAACCTCGTAGTGTTTTTGAAATGGCTAAAACCGTTGATTCCTCACCTTCTCCGGATCTGTTCACTTAGAGGGTTCAAGTGTAGAACCCCTCAAAAGTAATCCACACCACATCATGGGAAGGTGGATCTAACCCTCCAACTAAAAAGGATTAGATCCGACGGAAGAAATTGAAACTGATTTACATTATCAATTAGTTCAAACAATTTATTCTCGTTCTCATCTTGAATCTAATTCAGAGAAAAACTCAAAATCCATGGAAAAAGAGGAGAGAATTTCGTGGCTATGCTCAACATGGGGATAGAGCTTCCACACATGGAAAAGAGTCCTCATTTCATATGGTGTTATGCGTGCTAAAAAAAACTAGTCTTTTGTACTTCCACACACCTAATATTTGGATCTAGCTTATTTTAATTTGTCTAAACAAATTAAATCAAGTCGAATAATAATCTATTGGGTTTATTATTTAATCTAATTAAATAAAACACTCAATAGAAAATCCAAGTGAATATTTAGTCCAATTAAATATACACAGACCTAAATGTACTCAATTAATAAACTAAATTTATTAATCAAGCCCAAATAATTAATTAGTCCAACTAATTAATTTAAGTCCTCTCCATTAATTAATGAATACAAAGCATTAATAAACAATCCCATCTATTAATTAATTAATGAATCCAATCCATAAATTATAATTAGCTCAAGCATTCCAAAAAAGGTTAGTCCCAAAATTTAATTAATCCAATCAATTAAATTCTTAAGCTATCCATCCAATGGATTATCTTCTCAATGAATTATCTTAATACAATTAAATTAATTTGTTTCTTTTAAAATTAATTTTAAATTAATTCATCATCACACAATAATTTGTACGGTGACCCTTTAGGTTCACCCTCAGCTAGACTTGGGCGTGTGTGATCAACACAATTAATTAAAATTAATTAATTTAATTATTTTCAATTATCCCATAATTAGAAATGCCCGTTACCATGGGTGGTCGTCCAACAACGGTCTATGGCACTAAAGACTAGTGAATATTGGTGTAAATATTTAGGTTCTGAGTCCATACGAGTACGGTCCTACTGTCAACCATCTCCCAACCTTAGTCTATGGTATGGAATTGGGCATCGATTTCCATCATTGGCTAGGAAACTTTGCTTGAAACTCGAGATGTATTTACTCAACTGATTCTCGTAGGAAATCTCTTCCCACTCAATCAATCACTATGGCCATAGACTTAAAGAGTCTAAATTGTCTCAGAGTGCATAGGAGATCTCGCTGTCATATACTGACAGGGGACAGATGTTTTCTTGGAATTCACTATCCTTACTACATACTCTGACTGTACTGGACAAGGCTTACGATGACCATGTCTTGTGCCTCAGTCACTGATTGTCAGATCCAAGATACAATTTTTATATGCACGCGACGATCATGATTCCTCATATCCGAGAACTAATCTCGTATTATTAGAATTGGGAAATCCCAGTCATTCCAACCAAGCTTTAAGAGGCTTTCATATGACAATTCCTACGATTCAATTCAGTCAGTCGACTACTTTGCTAACTAATCCAAAAAAAATTCAAAGACGACGGGCGTCTCTTGCCAGCGAAACAAAACTGCAGTACTTAGTGCAAGTCTCTATAGGACCCTTGATGCCCTATCTAGAGGTCCTCGGCTTGGAGTGTTTCAGACCGACCCTCAGGAGTTGGTTTCATGGATGCCAAATCTATGTGCAACCCAGCTCCATGGATTTAACCTATAAGCCTGTGGGCATTTCGTTGTGACACAGAAACCCCATTCAATATCAGTGGTAAGCACAATGAAACGTATTCATCAATCTAATATTGGTGAATGGTAAACAACCAATCCAAGTGACTTTTGGTCACCCATTTCAACAACCTTCCATTTGACCATTAAGCCATTTACCCATGTCACTCAAAACCTTTTAGGCATGAGAAATCTACGATACTAGCTCGGTTTCATAGGTCTACTTTATTTTCTGCTTGATCTACATGGTCCAACTGTGTATTTCCTTCATCATCGCTGCCTGTAGATGATTGTTATCTAAGAATTTTTATGGATCTTGTGATAAGATCTCCTGCCCAAACGCTTTCGCCTCAGCCTTGTCGTTCGTCGCCAAGGTTACAATTGGCTCGGTCATGCTAGGCACCACATCCATCCAGTGGATACGGTTTTTCGATCCAAACCAATTTTCAATGTTGACTTGTTAAAGTTATCCCACATTCGAATTTTAAGATGGGACATCTGCTTGAAATCCTTTCGAGCAACCATACTCACCATCGAGTTCAAACATGCCTATACTTTGAGGAGTTATACATTATTCACATAAGTCTGGAAGTTAGTATCCTTTAACCTTCTAGAATCAACTCTTCACAAAACACTTCTTTAATCTTTATTCAAGCATTAAAGACTGTTTTTGACAATTGTCTACTGTCGTATTAATGTATTCCTGATATATGTTGTGTCATGCCCAGAGCATACAGAACATTAGGTCCAACACACCAAACCAACACTTTCGTGTTGTCCTCGGCACAGACGTAGGGGATGTCCAAAATATCTGAGCTTTCTCATCAGTCAGACTCAACTGAATCTTGAACAACTTGAGCTTTCTTATTAGTCTCCCATGATTGATTCTTGAATAACTCATCCCTAAATTAGGAATCTAATTTATTTTATGCAGAATTTGTGAATAAATTTATTTTAGTGCCTTAGTGTTTCCTAAACATCTTAACCTCATTCTAAATGAGTAAGACGTTTACACACAAAACATACTAGATCTCCCACCAACTCCCACTGACCTTGGGCTCATCAAATTATCTCTAGTATGATCTTTTGATAAATCAAATATTCCAATTTTGTGAAGTCGCAAATCTAGTTTGAACTTCATAGTGAATCTTTAGGCTCCAAGCCAGGGCATGTTTTCCAGTGGAAGAAGGTGGATTGGGAGTATGGAGTTTGACGGATTATGTTTAGGCATTCTCTATGAAACTTTGGTAGCGGTTTAGGCACAGATCATCCCTTATGGTTGGAAATTTTGCATGGTCGATACTACAAGAATTCGCATCATACTCTAATACCTTATAATCGGAATCATTCCTTGGTTTGGCACCGCCTGTGTCGCATTTGGGATGTGGCAGAGCCATTCATCTTTAGGACTTTGGGCCATAGGTCAGTCTCTTTTTGGCATGATAATTCATTTGGTGAGAAATCTTTCGCCCAACTCGTGCACATGGAATCTGACACTATGGAGCCGGTTTGTTATTATTGGCATGAAGGTGAATGGAATGTTCCCAAAATTTTCATAACAGTCCCGACACATATTGCACATGCTATTTGCCAGATTTCGATTGCAACAGGTCAGGGAGACAAAACTGTGTGGACGGGTTTTAATGCGGGGGAGTTCTCGATGAGATTGGCATGGGAGGCTAACTAGGAGGCTTCACCTCGGCGGCAACTACTGGCAGATATCTGGCATCGCTCCTTATAGCCAACGATATCGGTATTCTTGTGGCGGCTACTCTAGAATAAGATTCCAGTGGATGCACGAATGAAGCAGAAGGGGTTTAACTTTCCATCTAAATGTTGTTGTGAGGCCGAGGAGATGATACTGGACCTGTTTATTGAGGGCTATGCAGTGTAGGGCGTGTGACAGCACTTTGTGGACCTCTTTGGGCTTCGGCTCTGTGAAATGGGGGACCTCACTTGTATAGTGCACTTATGGCGCTACTCCATCCCATTTCACTCAGACTTACATGTTCGTACACTGATGCCATCTTTTATCCTCTGGTTTAGATGGACGTAGTAGAACACTACAAAGTATCATGGGGACTAGTTCACAACTGATGGCATTATCTTTGAGGTTCACCGCCATCTTCACATTGTATGCAACATGGATCCTAATGAGCATACAGTAGAAGGGTGCTTCACACCGAGCCTTGGCAATGGGCTTTTTTTTAGACCGATGGTGCCTCGAGCCCCTAAAGTGGTGCACTGGAGTACTCCCTCTCTGGCTCAAACGGGTCTTCCCTTGGGAACCTAGGGTTGCCGGGGGGGGGGAGGGGCATCATTCGAGACGCAGCTGGGCAGATGCGCCTCGCATATCAGGTTGCATTGAGCACAATGACTAGTGTGATTACATAACTCACCTGCCATTTGGCGTGGTTTTGAGTTTACCTTGGCACACGGCTTGGTCCCCATAGTATTTGAGGTGGACGCAACAACAGTGCTCCAGTCTCGCGCTTCGGGGAACTGGGAGGTGAAACATTTGATTATGCGTATCATATAGATCCAACAAGTGCTTGGATCGAACATCCGGCACATTTTTAGAGAGGTAAATGGGGCGGCTGATCATCTTGCGAAGGAAGCCGCCTCTCTACATTTGACTAGGGTGCTGCACCAGGGTGATATTATGGGAGTACTATGCGGCATTATCAGACTTGATAGACTAGGTATTCCTCACTTTCGCTAAGGATGATGAGTTTGTTTGATGATCTTAGGCGCATAGCTGATTATTATTTTCTGATAGGATATTAGGGGAAGAGTTGGTTGTACACTGAATGGTGGTACTAGAGGTGTAGCGGTGAGATGGGCATAGTAGGAGGTGAAGGTTGACGACTGATCTTTAGAATAGGATTGTTATTCTTTGCTGACTTTGATTTGTAAAGGGAGTAAGTACTCCTCGTTTCCTGCTTTTCAATTGTACAGAAACTGAATTTTTTTGGTAATAAACAGGTTGGGGTCCACCAAACCCCAGCCTAGGCACAGACGAATTTTCCAAAAAAGGAAAAAGTCATTGATTTTGAACGATGTCCCACATCGCTTCTCCTTATGTCCTATTGGATTATAATATAATTATACAGACAAATAAGGGCTGAAATATGATCATTTAGGGATAATATTTGATTATTGATGATACTTTTGAAAAGTTGTATGAAAACCTACCCCCACTATTTCCTTGACGTGTATAGGACCATCCTATTAACTCAAGTACTTTGTCGGACACGAGTTTTCATCATATAATAAGGTCCAATTTATTTCAATGAAATACCGATCAAATGAAGTCCAACTTAGTTTGATTTCTTCCTTATTATAGGCCGATCAACTATGGTCCTTTCAAAAAAAACTTCACTGAGTGAGAATCACATTCTCATTTTTTATATTAAAAAATTCCCACTGAATACACACCCTCTCAATCCAACCAAAAGGTGATCAGTTTGGTTCACCACTCCACGTCTAATTCTTTTAATCTCATCAAAACAAATTAGACTTGTGAACCCCCACACTAATCTTGTGTATTTTTGTGACTCACAAAATCATATTGAATCTAATCCAACGTGCAATTGGTAAGCTCACTTTTTGTCCCACAAAAGAGCTTTTACAGTCTTTCTCATTCTCAACAAAGGGTTTGAAAGCTAATGGATCTAAATCACCTATTTCTAGTGCTGTTTGAACCCATGAATCTTTCTCTTCCTCAACTAGAAGAGATTAACCTACTAGGACTGTAAGTCTCATTCTTGATTATCATTTTATTCTTTATTGAGTATGCATAATCTAATTATGAGATAGTGAAAGGTAATGTTCAACCCAGAAGACACGAATCCCATTCAATGTCAAATAAAAGATTTTATTGATCAAAATATGTAATTAATTGTCCAACAATAATTGAAAAACTCTTCCGATCATGCTAAGTCACATAAGCACTATCCTAACATGACCATCACTAAGCATAACTAAGTCCTTAGCCTTTGAAGCAACAACCCCGCTATGGCTAAGCCTTAGGACCTTCTTGTTTCGGCTTTCTTACTTCTCATCATCACCTGGAAACCATTCGTAGATTTATGAATTCGTTAGTATCCAATACTAAGAGTAGAATGGTGATTATGTTAATACTTAATTAAAGAATTTTTTTACCTTCATTGGAAAGGTGCTTAGGGCAATCCCTCTTCTAATGACCCTTCTCTCGGTAATAGATGCAAACATCATTCGAAATCCTTGACTGATGAACCCTCTTCCTCTACCCTTTATCCCGCCTAGTGGTGTAATAGGAGCACTTGAAGTGCTAGCAGCAGTTGTAGACGTCTCATTCTTCTTCCTCTTCTCGCGTTCGACAATCTTGCCCTTAACTTTAGAGGTTGAAGCCTCTCCCACTAGTACTGATGGTGTAGATTTTTCAATCTTTGCCTCATATTGGACCAACATATTAATCAACTCATGAATGCTTTTTCAAGATTGTTCATTTTATAATTGATAATAAATTGATCAAAAGAGGGAAGTAGTGATTGCAGAATTACGTCAATGTATGTTATTCCTTCTCGAAATCAACTTGGAGGTTTTTAAGCTTCTCCACTAGGGATAGCATCATCAGTCCATGCTCTCGCGCGGAGGACCGTTCAATCATTCTTGCGCTGAAGAATGCCTTAGTCACGGCATATCTAATATGTCAGTCCGTTACCGCATAAAATTCTTTCATGCGGTGCATTATCTACCAGACGTCCTCATACCTTTCGTACTGTTTCTAGATCTCGTTACTGATTGAGCCTAGTACAACTTTTTGGTTTTCCTCATGCTACTGACTAATTTTTCGAACTTCAAATGCTCTCTGGTAGGAACCTTTCCGACAAAGTCCTAGGTAGAGACTTATCCAAACATAAGTTTGGTTCTCAAAATCAAGGACTATCATAAGATTTCTTAACCAATTCGAACAGTTTGTTCTATCAAATTTATTAGCCTCGAGAATAGAGTTAAGTGAATTCTCATAAATCTACAATAAACAAAAATTTCACAGATAATCATAATATTAGGTTCAAGTTAAAGATTTAGATTTCAGTCATTAACCCTCCCACTATTTCTATGAAAGCCCATCACTCTCAAATGGGGTTTCGAAAAAATCTTTTCCTAGTGGGGCTGAGGTCCACAAGAAAAATTCTCCATACTTCGCTTTTTATGATTCCCATAAAAATAGCCTTGCGGGAGGTATCAAATGCCATTCTCGACCAACGAGATCCCCAAGATATTTTGCCTCACTGTTTTTCCCTGATTCTGAGGACTCCAAGCAAATCATGTTACTTGGTGTTAAGCCCGACCCATCAACGGAATCATAGCATAGACTATCGCCCCCCACGACTCGTGAGACAGGGAAATAGAAGCATATTCACTTCGTTCACAATAATAGTGAAGCTTTATTTTAGTCCAAACATGCCACGACTCGTGGGACCACGTATGGGTGAAATCAACTCCCTCACTACATTATTGTTGATGGAAAGCATGAAAAATAACCTTTTGTTAATTTCCATTTATTAGGGTCTAATATTTTAACTTGGTCCAATCAAGTGAGAGTTCATTTAATGTTTGACCGAGGCCTAATCACAGTTAATATTTTGCATGATAAATATATCTAATAAATTAAACGCATTAAATAAAATGCATCTTATGCAAAATAAAAACCTAGCATACTCTTGTTGGATGATCACAAACCCAAATACCTATGCGACCCACTGAGCCCACAGTGGATCTATGGTCAGTCTAAGGGTAGGCGTACGCTATTACAAGATTTTTAACCCATTAACATTTTATGGGCCTTGCAATTTCTCTTTATTTGCTTCATCTCCTTCGTGGGCTCCATCCTTCGGGCCTCTTCTTCATGAATCTTAGTGGGCCAACCCATGACCTCCTCCATGGGCCTCCATTGTCTGGCTTTACTCTTTACAATTATTACAAGAATAAATAGTAAATCTTCTCCGCCCATTCTATTCTCATTACAACTTAAAAAGAAACAAAATCAGAAGTTGGGAGTATATTAATAGGAAGAAAGCAAGTCTTAAATATTTTAGGCTAAAATCGAAGAGATAAGAAAATAAGAGGCACGCATGCCCCAACTCATTAGAAAATAAAACCATCAACAAGGTCCAATGGGATTCGTTATCATCCATGTTAACCCAATTAACAAAATAGCACATTCATTTCTAAAATAAACATACACATAAAAATATAATGCAAACCGTTCACTATAATAATGATATCTAATATCATAAATTAATTACACATCCAATCCTAGGAATTTATATGTAAAATATTGCAACTTAATTATGGACATACGTGCAACCCATGCAAAAATTAATTCTTGTTTGAAAACCTATTCAAATTAATTTTAGTAACTTAATTTTTAAAAATACCAAATCTCAACCAAAAATTAAATTTATAAAAATTAACTGTTTAAAAAAATATGCAGAAAAAACCCAAAAAACAAGAAAAATAATTTATTTGAAAAAATAGAAAAAATCGTTCCTGAAGGCCAGCCGACAAGCAGCGTTCTACTGCTTTTTCAGAAATTTCTCATGCCCAAAATTACATGTAAAATAAAAACATGTAAAACAAACCCTAAATCTAGATATGCAATTAAAAAAAAAAATCATGCTTCCAAAGCCGATTAAAAATATGTAAAACATGTTGAAACATGCAATACACATTAGACTCTAGGCCTATACACCGAATCGGGCTCTGATATCACTTGAAGGGAGCGGGTCGGCCCGAGAACCGCCGCAGAAGTGCGAAAAAATAAAAAATTGCAATATAAGCATATAATATCCCGATCAAGGGGTGTACCCTTGATTTATTCCCGGGCATTTGGTGTATAATAAAAAAAATAAAGGCCATAGAATTGCAAAGAAAAACAACAGGCAAAAATCTAAACAAGAACCTCACCTTTGTAGTTTTCTTCGAGCGGCTGCAAGCATTAATTCCTCTACTTCTCTGGATCCCTTCACTTGGAGGGTTCAAGTGTAGAACCCCACTAAAGTTAATCCATACCACATCATGGAAATGTGGATCTAACCCTCATGCTAGAAAGGATTAGATTCGGTGGAAGAAACTGAAACCGTTTTACACTATCAATTTGTTCAAACGATTTCTTCTCGTTCTCAACTTGAATCTAATTCAAGGAGAACTCAAAATCTATGAAAAAATGAGAGAATTTCGTACTATGCTAAACATGGGAAGAGGAAGAGGCCTCTTTTCATATGGTGTTATTGTGTGCTTAAAAGATCTAGTCTTTTATACTTCCACACACATAATATTTGGACTGGACTTATTTTAATTTATCCAACAAATTAAATCAAGTGCAATAATAATCTATTGGATTTATTATTTAATCTGATTAAATAAAATACCAAATAAAAAAATTCATGTGAATATTTAATCTAATTAAATATACACAGGTTCAAATACACTTAATTAATAAATTTATTTTATTAATCAAGTTCAAATAATTAATTAGTCCAACTAATGAATTTAAGCTCATCTCCATTAATTAATGAATTCAAATCATTAATTAAACAAGTCTATCTACTAATTAATTAATGAATACAATCTATAAATTAATTAGTTCAAGCATTCTAACAAAGATTAAGCCCAAAATTTAATTAATCCAATCAATTAAATTATTGAGCTATCCATCCAATGGATTATCCCAATTAAATGATCTAATCATTTTTTCTACATTAATTAATTTAATCCAATTAATTCCATCACCTCCACGATGATTTGTGTGTGACCCTTTAAGTTTACCCTCAGTAAGACTTGGACGTGTGTGACTAACACAGTTAATTAAATTTAATTAATTATTTCTCATTATCCCATAACCAGAAATGCATGTTACCATGGGTAGCCGTCTAGCAACAGTCCATAGCACTAGAGACTAGGTAAATGTTAGCGTGAATATTTAGGCTTCGAGTTCATAGGAGTACGGTCCTACTGTCAACTATCTTTCGACTTTAGTCTATGGCATGGTATGAGTGTCGGTTCTCATCCTTGAATAGACAACTTTGCTTGAAACTCGAGATGTGTTTACTCTACTGATTCTCGTAGAAAATCCTTCTTACTCGATCAATTACTATGGCTATAGACTTGAAGAGTCTAAACCATCTCAGAGCGCATAAGAGATTTCGCAGTCATATACTGATTGGGGACAGATGTTTTATTGGAATCACCATCCTTACTACATACTCCGACTGAACTGGACAAGGCTTACAATGACCATATCTTGCGCCACAGTTACCGTTCCCAAATCTAAGATACAGTCTTCGTATGCACGTGATTGCCATGATTCTCAAATTCGAGGACTAATTTCATAATTTCGGAACTGAGAATCTCAATCATATCAACCAAGCCTTAAGAGGCTTCTATATGAAGATTTTCGTGAATCAATTCAGTCAATCGACTTCCTTAGCAACTAACCCCCTAAAACTTCACAGATGACCTACGTCTCCATCCGACGAAACACGGCTGCAGTACTTAGTGCAAGCCTATATAGGACCCTTAATGCTCTATCTCGAGGTCCTCACTTGAACGTTTCAACAATTGTTTCATGGCTGCCAAACCTATCAGTTTGTGGACATTTCGTTATGACACTAAAAGTCCCATTCAATATCAGTGGTAAGCACAATGAAACATACTGCACTATTACCCTATTCATCAATCTAATATTATTCGATAAAGATTGGTGAATGACAATTGGCTTTGGTCACCCATTCCATCACAACCTGCAGAACCCCTCACTACTATGTTATCACCATGCCATTTCATACAATGGGCATAGACATCGTGGGATTTTTTCCTCTGTCCATGAGCCAGAGGAAGTTCCTATTGGTCGCTATCGACTATTTTACTAAGTGGTTGAAAGCAAAGCCACTTGCTCGCATCACAGAAGAAGAAGTAATGAAGTTCATATAAAAAAATATTATTTGCTGCTTAGAGCTCCCCTGAGAAATAATCTCAGACAATGGCCGTCAATTTCAAGGACGAAAGATACAACAGTGGTGTAAAAGCCTACATATCAAGCAAAGGTTCACATCAATGGCACACCCCCAATCAATGGACAGGTGGAAGTCTCCAACCATATCCTGGTACAAAGAATTAAAAGAAAACTAGAGTGAATTGGCGGAAACTAGAGAGAAGAGCTAACTAGCATTTATGGGCTTATAGAACAACTCCTCGAGGATCTACCGGGGAGAGCCCCTTCACTTTTGTTTATGGGACTAAGGACATCATCCCCGCAGAGTTTGGGATGCCCTCTCATAAAGTCTTGCACTTTTTTTAAGAAAGTAATACGGAGTTTCTAAAAGAAAACTTGGATCTCATTGAAGAATTAAGAGAAAAAGCTTCCACTCGCAAGTAAAGATACAAAAACACCATGATTAATGCTCATAATAGAAGGGTAAAGACCCAAAGTTCACAAGTTGGAGATTTGGTGTTACGAAGGGTGGATACCTTGAAACCGGTAGGGAAAGTGGATCCTACCTAGGTAGGACCCTACAAAGTCACAGGGGTGATAGGTCGGGAGCTCTTGAATTGGAAGATCTTGAAGATTGCCCCTGTCACGCCCATGGAACATACATAATCTCAAAAAATATTATGTGTGATGAAGGGCGTCCCCTTCATTATATAAGTCTTCCAAAAGGACGCATTCCTCAAAGAATAAGTCCTTTAGAAGGACATCTTCTTTAAAGAATAAGTTCTACAGAGGGACGTCTTCTTTAAAGTCCTCTTGAAGGATGTCCCTTTTTCATCTGATCTCTAAGAACACCCAACGCAGAAAATACATCAATAGGGTACCCTCTCCATAGAAAAGTACCCCCCATAACATGCAAGCAAAGCACGAATATCCCATTAGGCAAAGATAAGTATAGAATGCAAACAACACAACATGAGATGAACGTGGAATACCAAGCACAAATATAAGCAAGAAAAGAAAATCATAGCACTATGAACCTGGGGCTAAAATATGACCAGGGGCAGACCGAGTCAAATAACATCTGCAATAAAGAAGAAAGTAAATTGTTTCATCCTCATATCTAGTAGGGGAAAAGAGCAAAATCATATAATAGATTGCTTCAAAGGCAAAAGAGGGGGTCCAAGTACATCTTCATTTTTTCTCTCCACAAGTAGGGTCTTCCTTCTCCTTCTCAACCTGGCTCTCAGAAGCATTAACAAGGGCCTCAACGGGGTATCAACAAAAGCTTCTGGGGGTCTCTTATCGACTCCTGGAGGTATTTCCTTCCTTCAGCTCTGGAGCTCCTTCACTCGAGACATCCCCTACTACAAGATCAATTACTACTTCAAGGGGGGACTTCTTACCTCAGCCTCGACCTCCCCCAATATGTTGTTTAAATCTTCTTATGCAAAATCTTTAAAAGTCAACTTGAAATAAAACATAATTATACTTAACTACAGGAAAGAGAGAAACAACCTGATTCAGGAGGGAGGTTTCCATGCATGGGAATCAGAGGTTCAGTGAAGGGGTTTGGAGCATTGTCCATGGCGACCCCAAGATCAAGAAAGGAGAGCTCTTCCCTACATGGGGGGTACCCCTGAGCTGCGAATTATTCTTTGCAAGCCACAAAGCCGTATTCAAAGTAGGACCAAGCTATTTTTGCCAGCTCCTGCTGATAATCTATGGATTTTGTGAATTCTTCAAGGAGACTGGCCCAGTAGCCCTCCAGACAATGATGGCCCTTCTCAGTATTGGGAAAATCAAGTATGACATTCTTAATATCTTTTGTGAGGGCACCCTCATGGCCAGCAACTTCATTTTCCAGTTTCTTCAGATCCTTCTCCAGTTGATGGCAGTGGCTGTTGGCTTCCTTCGCCTCCTTAAGTTTGGCATTTTCAGCACCCAAGCATTCCACTTTCTCCTCTGACTTCTGCCTCTAAGCTTCGCTTTTCGGGGGGGAATCTCTAGGGACCTGAAAAAGATATCCTCACATATGGAAACCATCTACAGATGGAAAAGCATAAAAAACATTTCTAAAGAGAGGAAAATAACCGAATCCAAAAGAAGTACCTTGACCAGGTGCGAAAAAGCTATCCCTTCTAAGTCCTTAGAAGCATGGGGGCAAGAAGATATCTATCCCCTGAAGACAACACGCTCCTCATTATTTCAACCACCAAAGGGGTTTATTCCCTTTCTACTACTCCAAAGATTAACGGGTACTCAAGTAGTTTGAGGAGACACGAGAAAACTTAAGAGGGACACTCCTCTAATCCTTAATAGGAGGAGGGGGGAAGCAAAAAATAAGGCTTTGTAGAGATAATCGACGGGGTGCCCAGAGAACTCGCCCTAGCTTTTTTGGAGGAACTCCTAGGAGTCGTCCTTGGTGAGTAAGAGGTAGGATGCTTTTCTTTAGATTCGCTAGATGCATGGGTCCACCTGAGAGATTTGGAAGGAGGGGTCCCCCCTGTATGACCCCTAGAAGCATACTCGCGCATCAACGTACTGAACATGATATTGGCTGCCAAAATGAATTTAACATAGTTGTGATCATGATTAAGCAAAATAATAAAGCACAGGAGGAAATATAAAATACCCAGGGAATCCCCCAAAGGCTCCGACCAAGGACTCGAACTAAAATACCCTAGAAAATTTTCATCAATTAAAGACCGATATTCGTAGGGGGTTTTATTTAAAGTAGTCAGCAGGGCAGACAGGGAAATAGTTTTGGCCCTGACATTCACAAAAGGAGGAGTTTCCCGCATCCAACAATCTGGGAAGGTCCAAGGCTAAGGGGGCAAGACAAAAAAGAAATAATTTTTCCACTGCTTTGGAAGGTTGGGGGTAGGCAAGAAGGATACCCCCAGGGTATGAAATGAAAATTTAGAGGAGGAGATTGCGAACGACTAGTAAGGGAGGGACTATAAATAACAAAAAAAAGAATATATGTGAAATTCATTTATCAATTGATCGACAATGGAAATTTTGAGACTGGAGGACCCCCAATCCACTATCGATCGTAACACCTCGTTCCCTTTTTCCCTCAGGGAAGACCCTTCGCCTTTGTTCCCCCTACCTGCTCTTCTGAAGATGCTTCGTCTATTGAGCGATGGGATGTCATCGCTACTTGTTGTAGGCTCCACCTCCTGCCACTTGGGAACTTAGATGAGCCAGGGCCCATTCTCCTCGAAGTGGCCTCTGAAGAATCATTGCTTGGGAAGACCTCCTTAACAAATTGGATAGATTCATCAAAAGACGCCATGAACGGATACCCAGAAGAAAACTTTAAAGGACTAATGGAAAAAGGAAGAGAATAATTACAGATTTTTTGAAGAAACCATTGTTCTTCAAGAAAGGTACGCGGAAAGAAGATAGGAAGGAGAGAGGTTACGCTTTGATCAAGGACGTGGGGAGGGAAGTTTAAACCCTCGTTTCTCTCTATAACCGCTCCTAATTAGGCAGATACCTAGCGACGCAGGCGCATGGGACAGGGGCGGTTATCAAATGCCCCCCGCCTCCTTATAGCAAGTAATCATGATGGCTAGGGGCAGCCGTAGCCATATTCACCCACTCACAAGAAGCAGGGCCTAAAGCCCTAAGTTTTAAAGGAAAGAGGAGGGAAAAACAACAAAGACATGAGGGGGAGCTCCCCCTCTTCAGGCATAACAAGGACTCCTACTCTAAGGAGTTGGGAAAACCCCTCTTCTTTAGAGTAGGGGAGACTGAATGATGTGTATGGCCCAAGGAGATTCGGCCCAAGGAAGAATAGAAAGACCCTAACAGCCCAATAGGCCCATAACACTAAAAGAAGAAAAAAACCCATGACGCTCATGGAGGCGGCCCAATAGAATGACCCAGCAAGAAGTGGTAGACCCAAGGCCCATATCCAGGCAGCCCCATGTGGCATACACCTAGATCTCCAGGTGTCCCCTCAGCCATAATGGAAGGACCCGAGTGTAGATAGGTTCCCTCAAATTCCTGGACTCCTGGATCAGAGGGACTCCTTTCCTCTTAGGAGTCCTCATCGATGAAGAATCCCCTTCTGCGTGGAGATAGGCTTTTGCCAACAGAACTAGCAAATGATAAGAGTAGATTATGTCTTATCTAAATAACTTTTATCCATTATTCCCAGAGATAGAGGAAACGTGAAGAGTCCTACCAAAGGAGGACACCCCCTATAAATACAGATTTGGTCCCCAGGCGGGGTCCACCTTCCAAATTATAAAATATTGCTGTTAATTTTTACTTTGCACTCCAATTGCACTCTTCATACAATTTCTCTCATGAATTTGATCACCATATCTCAATTTCTTATTGCAATTTACTTTTTGCAATTATTTTCTCTTAAATCCAAGCATCGGAGTGCTAATGTTATTTTGCAGGTTCTGTTTCTCAATTTCTTTTACTTGTTGCCTAGATCTAGCTTTGAAGTCCAAGCTTGTTGGACCCATGCTATTTTTGCACGCATCATTATTTTTTTAATATAATTTTCTCATAAATATTTTATAAAACTCCAATTTACTCCATTTAAATTTTAACATAATCAAAATTTAAATTTATAATTTATTTACTAATTAACTAAATTCATAAATATTTATCAATCAATCCTAATATAATATATTAAAAATTTATAGATGTTACATAAATAATGTGCATATATATGATCTAATCAAGTATATACATGGAATTTTGACCTAGTTAAATTCGAACCAATCATCCCTAACCCTACCGACACATGTGGCCACTTTTTAGCCTTAAAAATTCGGCCAAACCACCTCCCAAAATAAGCCCTCCTTGACCTAGCCAAGGTCTAAGGCCTTGGGCTTATTTCAGTAGACTTCACTCGATTTAGTTAAAAATTAAATCAAACCCATGTTCTATGGACTTTAGTTAAATCTAATTTAATTACAAGCCCAATATAAACTCCTTATCTTTTAATCTAATTAAAAGATTCAAGCTCATTTCTTCCTCTTTCAATTTATGAATCTTGTTTACAAATTGGACCAAGCCCATTAAGCCTATTAATTATAATGACTAACTTAAAATTTTAATTAATTCAATTAATTGAATTTCAAGTCATCCATCCAATGAATTGGT
Organism: Sesamum angolense; assembly: GCA_034509725.1. NCBI lineage: Eukaryota > Viridiplantae > Streptophyta > Magnoliopsida > Lamiales > Pedaliaceae > Sesamum > Sesamum angolense. Next base: position 12,263,900 of record JACGWL010000016.1, read on the forward strand.
CTTAATAAATGTTCTAATCATTTATTCCCTGCAAGAATGAATTTAGTCCAATTAATTTAATTCGATTCTTCTGGAATTATTTCCAAATTAACTCCTTCCCATGGTAGTGTGTGACTCTTTAGGTTCAGTCTCAGCTAGACTTGGGTGTGTGTAATTAACAAAATTAATTAAATCTGTAATTTAATTAATTATTTTTTATTATCCCATAATCAGAAATAGCCCGTTTTCATTGGTGGTCTTCTAGCAACAATATATGACACTAGATAATAGATGAATAGCGGGGTGAATATTTAAACTCCAAATTCATACGAGTATGGTCCTATGGTCAACCATCTCCTGGTCCTAGTCTAGGGCATAGAATTAAGCATCGATTTTCATCCTTGACCAGACATCTACACTTATAACTCAAGTTCTCTTTACCCCACTGATTGAATCGAGAAACTTATCCCATTCATTCAGTCACTATGGCCACAGATTTTGGAGGGCCTAAATAGGTCTCAGAGAGTATAGAAGACATTTGTTGTCATGGACTGACAGGGGACAGATCCTATCTTCAAATCCACTGTCCTCGCTACACACTCCCACTACATTGGATAAGACTTATGATGACCATGTCTGACTACACAGTCACCCCTTGCCATATCCAAGATACAATCATCGTATGCACGCGACTGCCATGATTCCTCAAGTTCAAGGACTAATCTCGTACTATCGAATCCAAAAAACCCATTCATACCAATGAAGCCCTCAAGACTTTCATATGACGATTCTCGCGAGTCAATTCAGTCAGTCGACAACCTTGCCAACTAGTCCACTAAAACTGCACAGACGACCTACATCTCCTGCTAACAAAACATGGCTGCGAGTACTTAGTGCAAGTCTTTATAAACCCCTCGATGCCCTTTCTCGAGGCCTCGCTTGGAATATTTCAGACCGAACTTTAGAAGTTGATTCCATAACTACCAAACCTATGCGCAACCCAACTTCATAGGTTTAAGCTTTCGGTCTGTGGGCATTTTGCTGCTACATTGAAACCCCATTTAACACTAGTGGTAAGTACAATAAAACACAATGCCAACTTGGTGAATTCTTACCGTATTAATCAATTCAATATTATGTTGATAAATATTAGCGAATGAAAAACAACCAATCCAATTGGCTTTTGGTTACCTATCCTAACATTTCTTTTTCCTTATTGACAAGCAATGCTTCTATATTTGTCTGCTAACTCCCAAACTGTAGTGTCGTCATGGCATAAATTTTAGCTTTTCCTCCAAGATATTCATACTTTCTATTAGGGTAATGTTGGAGAAATTTGTACCCATCGTCTCTTCAATGTCCAAGATTATGTTTTCTTTTTCAGCTACGACTACGATTTTCTCCTTGACCATGAAGCATCTTTTGATGGGGTAAGTAACCATTTCATGATATTTGTAATACTTTGGGTCGTTCATCTTTCTGACTTCATTTGAATGCTTTAACTTTGGAAATTCAATCAATTTATTTTCCATCAACTTGTCGAAGATGTAAGGTAAGCCAAAGTCGTGGAATGGGTATTCCTTTTCTTGTAGCTCTTTCAATGTAGCCCGACGTCTATCGTTTGTCACACGCTGGTCCTCAGTCTTTTCCAACTTTTATCTATCAGTAGAGGATATTTTGATAGTAGCCGTTTTGATTGTTGTAGACTACTTGATATTGGACTTGGCGAATTTCTCCCTTTTCTTTAAGTCTTTCTTCTTTTTTTTTATCATTAATCGAGAGGGAAGTTTTGTGATTAGTAATACTCATTCTATGGCGTGGGCACGTGTAGCCAACTCCTCAAAGTTTCCTAACTTGATCCGTTGTAGAATATAGAGAAGCCCCCAGTGCATACCTTGGATGCAAATTTCTATTGCAAACGCCTCTGAGAGTTTATCCTTGCAGTTTAAGCTCAAGGCATGCCAGCGGCTGATCTAGTTGACAACCGGCTCATCTTTCCACTGTATTGCATTGGTCAGTTCAATCATGCTCACTGTCGTCGAGAGTTGTAGGAACATTGAGAAATTCTCTCTCCATCTCGTCCCAACTGTTAATTAACTCAAGCTCTAAGTCCATGTACCAATCAAAAGCATTATCTTTAAGGGACTAGACAAATTGTTTAACCAAGAGGTTGCCATCGGTACTGACATTTTTATGGGTATGTGTTTCTTTGATTGCCTTTTCAATCAAACTATTCCAATTCTGGTTGTTGGTAGCTCATTGGTATCCTCAAGGTGTCAATTCTCTTGGTATATGACTTTGAGTAGGTAAATGAGTTTTGTGCAGTTCTACCGTATTGGGCCTTGATGGTATTGGCGATCATCACCTGCGGTTGTTGGACAGACAATACAGCAATGAAGGTCGCAAAATGACTAGACTTCTAAACAGATTCTTACCTTGGTGGTTCGTGGTCTATTAGCTTCTCTTTTTCTGGCATGTTTTGAAATGGATAAGTGATTCTGGTTTGATTCTCTGATGTTTGTAGGCTCGAGTTTGTTCATCAACTGATCAATTTGGAAGTCTTTGTCTTCCATAATGTTCTGGACGTAAGCTTAGGCTTGAGCCGTTTGAGCAGTTTGTTCCTCCATCATCGTGTCTTTAGTTACGATGGGGGGAGAGTGGAAAAGAGAGTGGACTTCGAGTTGATCTCGGTGGTGCTCGCCGAGTTCGAACCATCAGAGAGGGTAATGTCCACGATCTTGCCCTTGGTAGTGGATTGATACAGTAGTGAACTTGATAGCATTCTTCTCGTTCATGGCAACTTGGTTCTTCTTTGGTGCCATCGAATGCTTGGTAGTTATGTTTTATATTCTGACGTAAAAGGTAGGCATAAGGAAAAGCGATTGTTCCACTAAGCATGCCAGAAATTTGTTCATATAGATTTCGTGTCTGCAAAAAAGTAGCTACAAGATACGAAATAATATGAATTAAGTGAGATCTATTGATTTAAGTAAAAGTGGTTTTTAATTTTGGTACTTAAAATAACCCTCTCATTCTTCTATATGGAAATAAATTCAAAAGTTTGGAGCTAGTTGTTGAATTGAATGTGTAATATCTTTCTGATATGTGGAAGGCTATCTCATGTTACCTTGATATAGCTCCATGGGCTTAGGTAACTTTCCAAAACCTAAGTAGTTGCCAGCTGCGTCAAGACTTCTACCTTATTCGATTAGGGAAGTAAGTCCTTGAGGTTCCAGAGCTTTGTCATGACAGAAAGTTTTTGGATTTGCTCTTGTTATGGTTGTGTGTTGTTTGTGACCAGTTGTGAGAGGTGAGCCCCCTGTTTTATAGGTGTGAGTAAAGCTTTAGGCAGTTTTGGCTAATTTTTATTGGGCTTGAACGCTATGTGCTTTGACATGTATTATTCTTCTGATGGATTGTATTTCAACATGTATCCGACCCGACTTAGCCAATCGATAAAAAGGTTACGTTTATTTTGGATCGACCCGTAAAATACATAAGACCTCGATTTTGTGTTGGATTATCAATTTCCTGTTTTGAAAATATAAAAAGCCCAAATTTATTAGGGACTTCCATTTTGGAACCCAATTACTAGCCAATTAGTTTGGGCTTTAATTGATAATTTATTCCAGTATTTTTTTTAAGTCAACACATACAACCACTAAAAATGTCTATTTTATTACTCAAATCACACATACTTATTGAAAAATCACACGTACACCCCCCAAAACATCAACATTATTACAAAAAATACCCCTATTTTTTTACTTTCATGGTGGTTTCTATAATTATGCAAAATATATGATGATTTATATAAATAGATAATAAATCAGGGGGTGAAAATGTAACTATCCCTTAAGAATAAATTACATCCAATACCCATTGTGGTTTTAGTTATACAAGCGCTCAATATCTTTTATAAAGTTATAATTACATCCTTGATGTTGCACTACAAAAAAATGCAGGATTGTAACAGTTTTTTGGGAACGACTACATAGTAATGGTCACTGTAACTGTTTTGTAATGGTTCGCGCACGCTGACGTCATATGGGGGGAATAAATTTTCTTTTTTTGTAATAGCCAAAAATCGTGCTTAAGGTCGTTACATATTGTGTGTTGTGTGTAAAACCGTTACAATTATTCGACCGTTACAATATTGCACCGGTCTTTGTAACGGCTTGGTTATTGTAATGAATTTTTTGGTAGAAATATAGGCTGTTACAAAAACTGCTACAACGACCATTCTGAACATCATTACCAAAAATCGGCAGTTACAACAGTCGTTATAAAAATAACGGCTATTTTTTAAACGACTACTTTTCAACGGCTATATTAGGAGTTTCAAAAGCTGTTACAAAAGTTGGTGCAAATAATCTTATATATATGTGCAGGTTGTTTTTATTTCATTACAATTCATGTTTTAGAAAATCTAACTAACCACAAACACTCTCAATACTCAGACTTTCTCGCATATTTACTTGAGTGGCTTTGGATTAATATTTAATAATATTGCTTGAGTTCTTGGACCGTCGATCAGCTATAGCTTAGCTAGTGGAGATCGTCTTTTAAGTTGGTCAACTAGGTAACAACGACTACTTTAGTACTGTATTGTATTTGATTAAATTAATTATATTTTGCGACGTACGTAGTGATTTAATTTTATGATTGATTTTTAATTTTTAATTATATATGTTAGTTAATATATATATATATATATATATTATTAATATGCATGTATTCATCTAATTAAGTAGTGTAATGCATGTAATATTTTTAAATTAATAAATCATCAAATTACCTAGAAAGTATTGAATCATGTATTGAATCATATATTAATGATGGATCCCTTACTCAATATTAGCACAACCTTCTCAATGATCTTAAGGATAGAGAAGCAAAGAGAAGTCATTGCAAGCCCCTCAATTGCTAGACAGAATGGGCTATGTAGGCTTACAAGAAGGGAGGTGTTCAAAGAGATTTCTAGAAAAGAAGATCCACAACAGATAAGAATGCTCAAGTCTGTGGACATTCGAAGGAGGAGTGCTTTGAGATACATGGTACCTTGATTCGTACAAAATCTAATTGAGGAAAGGAATAAAGATGGTGCAAGTACCACTAGAGTCTTCACTTCAATAGAAATTGAGGACTTAGTGCAGAATGCTATAGATGGGCCAACCATATCAGACATAATCATAACTAAGCTACAGAGGTACTGGAGGGGAGCCTGTTATATCTGATCCAAATTGTAAGGACTATAATGAGTTGTCTGGTAAGACTTTCAGCAATTCAACCTTAGATGATTGGTCTCTTGCAACTTTATTGTAGATAGTCATGCAACCAGTCACATGTGCAGTGTAGTAAATGTAGATTTTTTACGACGAGATCTTTGACTCCTAGCAAGTTTGTACCTAGCATACTCACAGACTTTGCAGAATTTCAAATATTTGTCACCTTTCTAGAATAACACACAACCAGTCTTATATGCATCCATTTTCTCAATAGTTAAACTCAACTCTCTTATCAACTTTTTTGTACTATAATAATCCCTGGATATCATGTGATCCCATGGAAGCAACTTCCCTATTAGTTGTGATTTTTCATGATAACAACTCTGTCATAGGTTGTATTCAGATTTGATACTTACTAGTCTCGACACGGCAGATAACTGAGGGTGACTTTTTTCATTGTATTACGATTGGTCTGCAGCTCATACAACATCCAAAAAAGTTTCAGACAATGCTGCTAAATTATCAGTATTGTAATTTACCCCATCATTAGAACTCACATCAACCTCATTCGAGTGTCACTGATGACTAATAGATGGCGGTTCATTCAATATATCCTCATAATTATGATATCTCTCATCAATATATGGTGAGGAAAAACAGGACCAACTTCATCAAACATGATTCTTTGATCCCAATTCACTTACTCATAGTTATTCCAATGTGTCATCTTATCTGACAAGTTATTTTCCACATTGGATGCTTTTATTCTGGCTCACCATGAGATATTGTAATAATTTTCTACAAAACCTTTTCTAAGAAGGTCGTATGTCACATCCTCTGTAGATTTGTGTTTATCATTCTTACATTTACTATATAAACAACAAATTTTCTCTTTATCCACAAATGGATGTTATGTTTTTGCCCTCCCCATCTTGAAATTATTTCCTAACTCCAATGTTATGGGCCAGATTCTTCTCATACATCCACTTTCTCAAATCTCTAAATATTTTTAATCTAAAACCAACAAAAACATATACATTCAATAATATACATAGAGAATAAACTAAAATGACTATATACAGATACACTAGTAAAAACTTTAGTACATACCTTAATATCAGCTAGCCAAACCTCCAAACATTTGACTTGTTGTACCGACTTGATGACTAACATTTCAATCGCACATAGAAGATTAATTTTCAGTAGAGAAAAAAGGAATGGGTAGATAGGATAGTTAAAAAAACCCAAAAAAAAAAAAAAATGAATGAAGAAGCGGCGTAAGTATTCTTTTTCTTTATTTTTTTGTAGTGGATTTTACTACGAACCTCATATCGTTGCAAATTCTAAGGTGAAAGTACTATTTCGTAATGAATGCACTACAACTGTCTTGTACAGATCGCAAAGCATTAAACACCCGCTGCAAAAACGTGGTAAATATAACGTTACAATATTCAATTCCTCCAACCGTGTGTACCGATCGCAATAAGTTATCAGGCCATAGCAAAAGTTGTTGCACATTTATCGACAACTTTGCCCCGATATTGATTTCGAGGCAAAATCCTTTCAAAACTCATCTCTTCATATACAATGGAAAACATGTCAAAAAGATCGTGACAAAAATTATTGCTATATTATTAAAAATTATATAATTTGAATATTGCTGCAAATCCATTACAAACAATTTCATTAAATTACGTACTTCATCTGTTGCAAATCGTTTGCAATGGATCACATCTAAAATCCATTGCAAATGTTGCCATGAATGTGAACTGTTGCAAAATCGATTGCAAGAAGCACCCGAAGCGATCCATTGCGACATTTTGTCTTGATTTTTATGACGACTTGCAACGGATGTGAGCACAATAAAATTGGCCAAATCTTACAATGAAAGCATTTTTTCTATTTATTGATTTGAATTATTAATATATTAAATTAAAATTTTAATTTAAATATATTAAATGATATAATCGATCGCATACTATAAAAAAATCACATTATAACAAATAAATCATTTGGAAGTTATTCATTTATCATTAATAATTATTGTATGACTTTAGGGGTTTCTTGGAGACCTTTTCCCTTTGAAATTCAAACCCTCTGAATTAAGGAACCCTATGAAATAATCTAAGAGCCATTTAGGGGTTTTCTTGGAAGACCTTTTCCCTTTGAAATTCAAACCCTCTGAATTAAGGAACCCTATGAAATAATCTAAGAGCCATTTATGGAGATTGCGACAACTTAACACACAACACAATCACATTTCAATATTTAGAAAAATAGAATGTTAGTAATAAGAATAAGATGTTGGGTACTAATGTCAAATTTATCATTGATTATGGAGTTAAATATATATATATTATATATATATACTATAATATTTAATATAACAAATACAAATATTTTCTTAAGGTTTAGTAGTAAAATGAAAAATTTTGTAATGTCAAAAATTAAATTAAATACATGATAGATTTCTCCTATTTAAAAATTAAAAAAATAAAAATGCATCAAAAAATATTTTGGGATAATTACATTAACACTCCTTGATTTAAGGTTTGTTTTCACAAACCACCTCTATCTTAATAATTACACATACACCACCAAATATTACTTATCACTATACACACAATCCGCACTTTTTGAAAAATTACAACACACTCTCCTAAAAATATTAGTATCATTACACAAACTATCTCTATTCTTTTGTTGTCCGTGGTAGTTTCTGAAATTATCACAACAAACATAGATGGTTGCCGTAAACATATAGGTGAGGGTGTTAAATGTAATTATCTATCAGATTTTCTATCAATCATATTCTATTTTACATTTTCAGATGTTAGAAGCTGTTTGAAAAAATATAAGTCCCAATCAATTAAATTTTTTTTTATTTTTTTCTTTCATATAACTAAATAAATACATATAAAAATATATAAATTATACATACGTATCAAGTATGATCCTATACATGGTTATCAGTAATTTTGCCATCATAATGACGTCCATTCTTTCGAGACAATTAATTTATGCTTCTGAAATCAAAATATTTTTTGAAAAAAGAATCGTACCTTATAAATTAATAATATTTAACTAATTTATGATAAAATAATAATTAATAATTGGGATATTACACTCCCTCCCCCTAAAGTTTTGGTGTAATTACACGTAGATTTCTCTGTAGTTTAAAAAATCACATTTAGCATCCATGAAGTTTGCTTTATATCTAATAAATAAAGTTCCCTTAGTTCATCAATTCACACGAAATTGACTGATAATTATTCACAAAAAAATCAGAAAAAAATCTATATTAATCCTTAATTGATTTATTATTGATTTATTGGTAGGTCAAATAAATCTTTTTATGACGAAATTACCATCATACGTCTTCACGCGTTTAATGTGTGTGAAAAGATATATCTTCATTGTTATATAAGAGTAATTTAGTTCGAAAAATTTATTTAATATGCAATAAGTCAGTGTATAAAGTCAATCAAGGGTTAATATAGAAATTTTTCTGATTTTTTTGTTAATATCAGTCAATTCGATGAATTTTGACTAACGGAAGGAATTTATTTTTATTAGATGTAGGCAAACCTCAGGGGTGCTATGTATTAATTTCCCCCAAACCACAGGGGTCTATGTGTAATAGATGACAAACCTCAGGGAAGAGAGATATGCTATCCCATAATAATGTTTAAGGTTATTAAAAAACTTTAGGGATAATTACATCCCCTCCCGTTTAAAATTTGGTTGTAATTGCACGTTAAAACCCCTGTGGTTTGCAGAAATTAAAATTACATCTAGCACCCCTGAGGTCTTGATTCCGTTCTTCACAAATAAGTCTCCCGCTAGTCAAAGATCATTGAATTTGCTGATATTAACAAAAAAAAATCGAATGAAAATTGATATTATATAATAACCTCAATTGACTGATTACTAACTTATTGCAGGTCGAATAAATTAATTTTTGGACTAAATTACCCTTTAACGATAAAAATTATTACCTCTTCAAAATGCCATTAATACGTGAAGACGCACGAGGTTAAATTTGGTCAAAAAATAATTTATTTGACCTGCAATAAATCAGTAATAAATCAATCAAGAATTAATATAATTTTTTTTTTGGATTTTTTTGTTAATATCAACAAATTCGGTGAATTTTAGACTAAAAATTAACTTATTTCGTTGTTAGATGAAAACAAACCTCAAGAATGCTAGATATAATTTTTCAAACAACAGGAGCCCTATGTATAATTACACCGAACTTCAGATGAGGAGAGTGTAATTATCCCAAAACTTCATTTTTTTATTTAGATTCAATCGATTGATGTAGAAATGGGGGCATTGCAATTAAAACGTGACGCATTTGTATATTCCTAACCCATACTCTTGGTAAATTCCCATTAATCTCTAAGCAAAATAAATTGAACCTTTTGACATATTTGAAGGGTTCTACATATTGATTTCAAGTGTCCACTAAAATTGTTAGAAATGATATCATAATATATAGCAATAATTTCTTAGCTATTTGGGTATTCATTAATGGTGTGTATATTAATTTTAATTAGGTATATGAAGTTTTTTTTGTAGAAAGAAGAATATGCACAGGCTGTTCAATAATAGGATTAATTATAGTTACACTTCCTTTCAAAATATTAAATTTAATTTACTTTTTTGAAAAAATAAAAGAAAATCGAAATTACATTTGTATCTAATCTGAGAGATTCTCTATTTTAAATTTATACTTCTTTCATTAGAGGATGTATATGAAAATACTGATATCAACAAAATTTTAAAACATTAAAATTTATCTGATATTCAGCATTCTGTAATATTTATTAACAAAGATATTATGGTAATAATGTGAAAAAGGAAAAGTATAATACATATTTATATATAAGGATGTACTCGTAATAAAATAATATTTTTGAATTCTTATTGTCGATAAAAAGTAGCGGTTGATAAATAAAAAAAATAGTCATATTGTTAGTAATTTATACGAAATGTTGAATGAGGCGTAAATTTAGAAATTTATGTAATTCTTTTTGTTGAGGTTAATATTTTCTGTTCAGGTCCTAATAGAAGGGGTACTGTGTATATGGAAAATACGAAATTTTTGAAAAAAATACAAGTGTAATTTCAAAATTTGTTTGGGCAAAAATATAATTGTGTATTTTAAATTTTGGTTTTATGTAATTAACCCTTAATGAAGTGATATGGTACTCACATATACGTGTATATGTAATGCATATATATATTTTAAGACTTGATTCTGATTGATAATAAACGTGTGAAGAAATTAAGAAAATAAAGAATTTACAAGACACGATGATAGCATATGACCAAGAGATCCCAGTTCTAGTCGGGAAACACTCCAGAGAAATTGGGGAAGAAGGAGAGAGATTGAGACCAGAATAATTTTTCTGTCCTTTTTCATTTCAGGTACCCTCAATTTAATACATAAAATTGTAAGATTCAGTGACAGGTGTCGTCACCAGTACTCAGGCCTAACAAACTTTGTCTCATCTATAATTTATTTACATTAAGATAGTAGTCTTTAAATTTAATAGGCCTAGTAGTATTCCTGCTCGATTTCTTTTATATTGGGCCCTCCGATCTTTTTTCTTCAGTTAGCCCAGAAGTAATCAGGCCTTGGGTAGGTTCAATTGTTTTCTTTTCTTGAGCTTCAGCTCGACTGTGCAGCCCATTTGGTATTTGGGTTGTATCAGTACTCGGGGCCCCGACAACGACCTTGCCCTCTAGGTCAAAATTCGGGCAGGAGGCAACAAAATCATCGATGGAGACCCATGACGCTTCCGCTTCTGATTGGTTGGCCCAGTGGACGAGGACTTGTGAAAGAGTACCATCAGTGGTGTTAATGGTGCGATGGCCTAGTATAGCTGAAGGAATTAAGGGAGGGACAAGATCTGTGGACTCGGGGGGTTCAACAATTGGTACGATGGAGGGATCTCCATGGAAGGGCTTGAGGAGCGAGGCGTGAAAGACAGGGTGAATGCGCGGATCTTGGCGGTAGAGATAGCTCGTAGGCCACGGGACCGAGGCGGCGAATAATGCAAAAAGGTCAAAAGAAGCGGGGGCCAAGCTTTCGAAATTTGCGGCACAGAACAGAAAGCTGCCGATATGGTTGCAGGCGAAGCAGGACCCAATCGCAAACCGCAAAAGAGAGATCTCACCGGTGGCGATGAGCTTGTTGTTTCATCCGAAGGCGTGCGCGAGCTAAGTGATATCGTGCCATGGAGAGGATAGAGTGGCGACGGCGAAGGGATTCATCCAAGGCCGTGACCGAGGTGTTCCAGAAATATAAGAAGAGATTGAAGGCGGTGGGCGGCCATAGAAGGCTTGGAAGGGTGTTATGCCGATAGACGAGTGGTGGCTGGAATTGTACCAAAATTCAGCCAAATGAAGGAACTGAAACTAGAGTCGTGGCTCCTCGCTAACAAACAACGCAGGTATGTCTCTAATACGTGATTTAATACCTCAGTTTGGCCATCTGACTGAGGGTGATACGCACTGTTGTAGGCCAGCTTGGTTCCGCTAAGACGGAACAGTTCGCTCCAAAAACGGCTGAGAAACAAGGGGTCCCTGTCGCTGACGATGGATTTGGGCATGCCATGTAAACGATAAATCTCCACGGCAAAAGTAGCGGCCAAAGACGGAGCAGTAACGTTGGCGGACAAACCCACAAAATGGGCGTATTTCGTCAAACGGTCGATAACAACCCAGATAACAGTGTGGCCATTGGAGGAAGGGATGTGAGTAATGAATCCATGCTCAAGTCCTCCCAAACTTGTGCAAGCGCCGGAAGAGGCTGAAGCAGGCCAATCGGTCGTTCCGTCGAATATTTATTATGTTGGCAAGTGAGATAATTTTTGATAAAAAGTTTAACATCAAATTTATCTTTGGCTAGTAAAAGGAGGTAGCAGCGGGCGAAGGTGGTTGTCGCACCCGAATGACCCCCAACGGCAGAGCAATGAAATTCGAGAGCAGAAGGGAACGGAGCCCCGTCTATTCCGGTATGAATAACCTGCTCTCATAGAGAACCAGTCCATGGGCATCGGAGAAGGTCAACTTAGAGGATGGGGTGTGGCGGATGCGATGTAGTAGGGATTGGCCCGCTGGGTGTGAGCAATAAAAAGATCGGAGGTCCGCCAAAATCGATGGAGTCACTGTCGACACGGCAAGGAGGGAGGAGAAACAGGCCGTCGAGTGGCGAGACAGAGCGTCTGCCACAGCATTATCCTTCCCAGGTGTGTATAGAATCTCATAATCAAAACCCAAAAGTTTAGAAAGTCATTTATGCTGAGCCGGAGTTTGAATTGTTTATGTTAAAAGGGAACGGAGGCTCTGCTTGTCAGTATAAATGAAAAACTTTCAGCCAAGGAGATAGTGCCGCCATTTACGAACGGCCTCAGTGATAGTAAACATTTCCCGTTCATAGGCAGAGGAAGTCTGCAATCTGGCAGACATTTTTTTGCTAAAAAAAGCGATGGGGTGTCGGCACTGAGATAAAACAGCGCCAATGGCTGTTTGGGAGGCGTCGATGGTGACCTCGAAGGGAAGCGAAAAGTTCGGCAGACGTACAGTCAGGATGACCAGTAGTGCGACGCGAAGCGCCAGAAACACGGCAGCAGTAGCAGGTGGCCAAGTAAAAGAGGAATGTTTGAGCAAGTCGGTTAACGGGGCCGCTATGGAGGCATAATTCCGTACGAATCGCCGGTAGTACCTTGTAATACCTAAGAACCCACGGAGGGCCGTGAAAGAGGTAGGGGCCGGCCAGTCAGCAATCACCTGTAGTTTTGAAGGGTCCGCGGCCAAGCTAGCGGTGGAGATTGTGTGGCCCAAATAGTTAACAGAGTCGACGCCAAACAGGCACTTTGGGAGTTTGGCGAATAGACAGTGATCGGAGGGGACCTGCAAGACTTGGCATAAATGCAAGAGGTACGACGGCCAATCCTTGCTATACACCAGGATATCATCGAAAAAAACCAAAACGAATGACCGTAAGAGAGGCCGAAAAATATCATTCATCACGGCCTGAAATGTCGACGGGGCGTTGGAGAGACCGAAAGGCATCACAAGAAATTCAAAGTGTCCATCGACCGTCGGCAATCTTGTGGACGCGGATAGATCCAAACGGATTTGGTGGTAACCAGCATGCAAATCCAACTTAGAAAAAACCGTGGCGCCATGGAGTTCATCTAGTAGTTCATTCATCCATCATAGGAATAGGGAAGCGAGCGATGTAATTAAGCCTTGCTCGTACGCTTTTCTCTTTTAATAATCAACACAAAAACGTCATGAGCTATCTTTCTTTCGAACCAATAAAACAGGGGAGGAAAAAGGGCTTGTGCTAGGACGTATTATCCCGTTACGGAGCATCTCTGAGATCATCTTGATCATGAGCATCTTTTGGTAATGCGGGTAACGATATGGCTTAACATTGACGGGGGTGTGTGGGGCAGGATGTGTATGTGGTGGTCTTGGGGCAATAGGGGGGAGACCGCAAGGAAGGCCGAAGACATGCTGAAAGTCGCAAATGAGGCTATATAGATCAGGGGAAACTGATGAGGGGAATGGTTGTGGGGTCGTCAGCAGGAGTGGGAGATGGAGAGTGTATGGAGAGAGCAAAAAACGAGTGGATAGCGTCAGTGGTAAGATAACGCTATAACTGAGAAAAAGTGGCGAATTGTGGGGTGCAGGAAACACTGCCAGTAAGCGTAATCAGAGTATTGTGGTGGTAAAACTGCATAGACGGCACCCAGAAGTTCGACAAAAAGGGACCCAAAGAGCTTAACCAATGAGCGCCCAACACGACGTCAGCCGTGTGAATAGAAAAAATTTAGAATGGAATGGAAGATTTATAAGATTGGAGGACCAGCGGCACGGACGAGCAGTAGCCTGAGCAAGTTAGGGAGGCCCCATTGCCCATGAAAACCTGAAATGGGGTGATAGGAAGATGGACAAATCGAGGAAGGCGGCAACCCACGGTTGTAAGATGTTGTGGGAGCTCCCCGAATCAATCAAAACAGTCACGGAGTGCTAAAAAATGGAGCCATGCAAACAGAGCGTACGAGGGGACACAGGTCCCGCAACAGCAATGTTAGAAAGATGAAAATGCAGTGGGGGGTCTAAAGAGAGGAACGACGGGGGTTGGGGAGGCGGCGAAGAGGACCTAGGATCAGATAGTGGGGGCGACACGGAGTCGGCGTCGGGATCGCCAGGTAAGAGGAGGAGGAAGTGCTTAGCCTTACATTTGTGACCGGGGGAGAACTTGTCGTCACAATTAAAACAAAGGCCCTGAGCACGGCGGGCCTGCATTTCTGATGGAGTAAGGCGATGGGCAGGAAAAAGGGGTTTTGGGGTGGTGCAAGCAGCAATGGTGGAAGTGAAGGGGACGCCGGTGGGCTAGCAGGAGTAGAGGAGCAACGAGCATCGGCACTCTTGGCCTCGATGAGTTTAGCCAGACCAACAGCCTTGCTGATGGAAGAAGGGCGGAGAACGGCCAGTTCCCGTTGGATGTCAGGGCGTAAGCCGAAGATGAAGCAGTTCAAAATGGATTTCGGGGGAAGACCTACCACCCTATTGCAAAGGCGTTCAAACTCGACTCGAAATTCTTTCACAGAGCCGTGCTGTCGTAGCTTAAAGAGCATGGCCTCATGATTGTCAAAAGATGACGGCCCAAAACGAAGTTCGAGGGAGCGGGTGAATGCGTCCCACGAAGAGAGCTGGCGGTTCGTGAATATCCACTTAAACCAACTCAAGGCATCACCTTGCATATAAAAGGATATCAAGTCCAAGCGATGATCTTGCGGCACCTGGTAAAAAGTAAAAAATTGCTCGGCCTGGAAGACCCAATCAAGAGGGTTAGAGCCGTCGAAAGAAGGGAGTGTAAGTTTGGGGAGTTTGATGTTGGAAGAAGAAATGGAGGGCGGAAGAGCTAGCAGGGGCTATAGAGGAGTGGAAGGCGACGTAGCCGCAAAGGCGACCGAGGGAGAGGGAGCAGGCGGAAAGGTATGGAACTGGTGCCGGAGGTCCGAGACGGCAGCAACTAAGGACTCGTGACGTTGGTCCATGGAAGCATGTAGGTCGGCCAACCGTTCAGAAAGCGAGAGGATGGCTTCCTCAAGGGCTTGGGTGGATTTGGAGGCATGGAGTAGGGCATTGAAAGCACCAATTGATAGCATATGACCAAGAGATCCCAGTTCTAGTTCGAAAACACTCCAGAGAAATTGGGGAAGAAGGAGAGAGATGACCAGAATAATTTTTCTGTCCTTTTTCATTTCAGGCACCCGCAATTTAATGCATGAAATTGCAAGATTCAGTGACATGTGTCGTCACCAGTACTCAGGCCTAACAAACTTTGTCTCATCTATAATTTATTTACATTAAGATAGTAGTCTTTAAACTTAATGGGCCTAGTAGTATTCTTGCTCGATTTCTTTTGTATTGGGCCCTCTGATCCTTTTTCTTCAGTTAGGCCAGAAGTAATCAGGCCTTGGGTAGGTTCAATTGTTTCCTTTTCTTGAGCTTCAGCTCGATTGTGCAGCCCATTTGGTATTTGGGTTGTATCACACGACTTTAGGTTGTTGGAATACTTCTTCTATATATATCTTGTTGGGTAATGTTGAGATAAATTCCATAATTCTATATATATATATATATATATATATATATATATATATATAAATGATTATTTTATTTAAAAATTAAATTAAAGAATTATTTAATATATTTTAATACAACCCCACACGTGTAGACCCTGCATGGGAAATATTTCTTTTTATAAATGAAAAATAACGAGATTTGAATCCAAAATTTTTTATTTGGCTCAGCTCTAATACCATGTTAAATGATTGATAAGTACTCGAATTTTTGGTAAGTCAACTTGGGTAAAACTCAAAGAGGCAAATATCCGAATGTACTTAGGGAAGTTTGAAATTTAGTAAACAAGACCTTGTAATGCAAGAAAACGTAATAACTCAAACCAGGGAGGCCCCGGTTATAGCCCTCCAATGCGTAAGTTAGCTATGTCGTTAAAGGAGAAAGTATAGCAAAATTGTAACTGGGACATAGAGAATTAATATTTATAGATACATAGAGTGATACAATTTCATATGAACCGTTGATTCAGAAATGACCAGGTATAGCATGAGTCCGTACATATACGGGTTTAAGTTAGATCAAGACCGGACTGGTATGATTTGAATGAAAAAGACGTGGATATTTGCATGTTTTATGATCAATAGAGGAGCTACCGGCTTTTATGAAAATTTCGAGACCTTGAAGCAACCCCACATTATAGATTTTGAAATGAATGCCTAGGAAGAGTTCGGGTTGGACCCGAGCCCAAGCCTGGCCCGATTGAAATGAATTTTGAAGCCTTAAACGAGTTCTGAATTTTAGTGGTTTGGACTCAAACCCCTCGCAATTATATATACTTACATATAATGCATAAACTTAATATTTTTTATAAATTAAAATAATGATAATAGTTTACAGATGTTTTGATTTATATAAATAATACATATTCTAAAAATTTTAATATTTAAATGCCTAAAATATACATACATAAATTTATAGTAAAATAATAATAACTTTGAATAATATTACTATCTCATCTTTATAAAGTTTCAATAGTCTTATTTTTAAAAAATATATTGTAATAAATATTAATTTTATTTCAATCCTATGGGTCCCGAGTTCGAGATGGGTGAGAGTCCAGAATTTTCTTGATAGGACGAGTCGTGAATTTTGACAAATCCATTCCGAACCTATCCCATTGCCATCCCCATTCATCAATTTGAAATAACAAATCCCCTAAATGTCCTTAAAAGATGTATTTTATCAACTCATTGCACAGAAATAATGGGTAAAAAGTAATTTACCAACATTTACCGTATTGGAAAGACATTGTAAATACATCAATTATTAGGGGTAATCACGGTATGGTTTTTCATTTTTTTTAAAATTATTTTTAATTTAAATTGTTATTGAAGATTTTATAAAATCATTTTTAAATTACCACTTTTAAAATTAAAATCAAAGGTGCAATTTTGAACCATTTGACGGTTTTACCTTATAACAAAAATAAAACGTTGGAACTAACAAAATGCAAACGAAAAGAACAAGCTAACAAAATATAATCGCAATAACTAAAGTCAAATACACAATAATTTAAGGACATATAGCTAAAATCTTTAAGTAAAAAAACATAACAAGTTCGGAATAATTAAAGTTAAATATACAATATATACAACTAAAAGTTTTTTAAAACATCTTGAATATCAGTTTCCAACTGCAATGACATTTAATACAGTAAATAATTATACAGTAGAAATTAAAAACTTAATGTAAGCAATAAATTGAAAAATAAAAATTCACAAAAAAAAATTAATCAATCATATAAGTTCAAACCTAATGAAAATTTCTTTCAAATTAATCGTATATGTCCGTTGAGGCGGAGAAGAAGATAGTAAAGAATATGGGCAAAAAAATAAAAGGAGAGAAAAAGAGAGAGAAGACGAGAAAAAATAAAAGAAAGGAGAAGGAAGGGGGATTTCTAATTAGCTTGATTTGTTATTAAAACCTAAACATATTTTTTTTATAGTGTTTTATAAAATAGGTTTTGCAATGTAGACTTTTGAACTTTAGGCTTCTATAATTTGAATACGAAATTCTTCTAAACAATTAATTAATTTTATTTAATTATTTTATATATATAATTTTTTTTAAAAAATCTTATATATTTAATGGTGTGATTCAATTTATTTAGTTATAAATTAAAACTAAAGTAAAAGTTTGCGTGATTTTATTAAAAATTTAGGATTATGACTTGAAAAATGATTCTATTCGATCTAATATTATTGTCTTCATACTGTAACCTGACCCTAAATTATTTCTTAATTATGATGTCATCCTAACATAACGTTTTATATTAAAAGTAATGATTTGACATTATTCATTTTCAACAGCTATTTAAAAAAAACAATAATATAAAATTATATTAAATTTAATTTATCTTTACAAATTCATATATATATATATATATATATATATATATATATATATAAATCTTCATGCTCATCAATTCCATCAAGTTGAAGTTGGAGGTGTTGACAGGACCATATCTTACTAATCTTGAATTTTTTTTTAATTATAATTCATTTTATTTATTTTTTTGTATAAGTCACAAGAATCTTTTTTATTATTATTTTTTAAAATGAAAACCGTGTTTGCATAATTAAAAATATAAAGAATGCAACCTGGCAAATATGCCAGTGAGAAAATAGAAGATATATATAATATATATATATATATATATGAAAGTCAACTATATATAAAAATATTTTATTATGGTGGGTTTTATTTTATTTTATTTTCATATTATTTATGTTTTTTGTCCCTTTTTGTAGGTTTTGTTCCTTGGGTTTTCATTAATTTCTTAAATATTCAATTATTAAGGAGGAAAACATCAATTTTATACATAAATATCTTTCTAAATTGATATAGGATAAGAGTTTTAGGAATGACAACGGGAGGTAAGTTTGTCACCTCCACCTCTACTTGAATCTAAATCCATTCCAACCTGCCTCGTATCTGACTTTGAACTCAACTAGTCTGACCTGCAATAATTGTTTTTTTTTTTCTTTTAATTAATTAATTTTGTTTTGTTTAAAAAAATTAGAATTATTACTTATAAGTATGTAATAAACTATTTTTATGTTAAGAAAATTTATTTTATTTTGTAACTTATTATGAATATATGTATATATGAATGCATACACCTCTTGGCATTCCATCATAATGTCCAATCCCCTTTTCTATCCCCCATGATATATTGTAACTATAATAGTCATTAGTGTAGTTTGTAACAACAATTTTGGTGGTCTATAAATACCACCATGTAATTCATTTGTAAAGAGAGGCTTTTGGAAGAAAAGAAATAGATTTGGTGGGGAATACATATATTGTTCTATTTATATTCTACTAGAGTTATAGGCTAATAAACTTAGAATTTCTCTAAGTTTTATAACACGTTATCAGCAGCACGTTACGCTCAAGGTAGAATGTTAATTTTTCTACGTATGATTTATATTCTTTATTTGTTTAACTCTATATTATCATAGTTACTTATGTATATTATTTATATTATTTCAATGTCTGCTGAAGTAGACATATATATATATATATATATATATATATATATATATATATATAATTCTATTATATTTTGGTATTGCCTCCAGAAGTAGGCATACAATTCTTGATTTCATCCCTGAAGTGGATGTGTTGTATACATTTTCATCGTTTCCTGAAGTAAGTAATGAATTAAAATCGCCTCCAGTAGTAGGTGAAATATTTTATACCAATTATTTATAATATCATCCTCGAAGCGATGATAAGAATAATGTTTGATTTTCTCACCACCTGAAGTGCTTTGAGATAATGGCTTGATCAAGAAGCCCGAAGCTTCTTCATTTATTTAATTAATTCGTGATATTTTTTTATGTCATAGTATAGATATTGTTATGATTAACTTGATGTTAACCTAATTAATTTACTTTACCTACATAGTTTTCTTGCATATGTCTATGTATGTGTTTTGCATGTTTTGCTAGTATATTTACATGCAATAAAATTTAATTATTAACAAAACAAATTTGACATGAATACCATTTAATTGTCATTTGTAACATTATAAGATTTTATGCCAAACTTAAATATATTTAATCCATGTATGCATGTTGTAATAATTCAATTGAATTACATGGTAACTTATATGCTACTTAATGGTAGTATTGTTTATATCATTTTTTACTTTATATACATGTGTAAAACATTTTATTTATTTACATGTACATGTTAAAATGTTTATACTAAAAGTGCATATTAATTTGTTTTAGCTTAATGGTCAATCTCACAAATTGAATATATGTGGAGATGACGTGACATATGAACAAATGTTAGAAAAAAAAATTACTTTAGTTTGTTTGGATATTTTTTCAATATTGTAATGCAATTATGGGTTTATGAATGGAGTTTTTCTTTTACTCATTATATGTCCATCTTATTTATATAGAATGGATCAAGCCATTACAAATCTCAATGTCAAGGAGCATTGTCTTGTTGATAGTGCCACTACACATACAATTTTGAGAAATAAGAAATTTTTCTCAAACTTGTTAATGACAAGAACCAATGTAAGTACTATTTCAGGAGTTAGTAATCTTATTGAAGGCTCCGGAAGAGCTACTATCTTGTTACCTAAAGGAACAAGAATACAAATAAATGATGCCTTATATTCTAGTAAATCACAAAGAAACTTATTAAGTTTTAAAGATATTCGACAAAATGGTTTTCACATTGAAACCATGATAAAGACGGTATCGAATACTTGTACCTTACAACATATAAAACTGGCCTGAAGCAAGTTTTAGAAAGAATGCGAGCATATACTCCTGGTTTATATGGCACATTGATAAGCTCCGTTGAAACACATAGTATCACTAACCCGAAGTTAGTTGATCAAAGTTTTACTTTGTGGCATGATAGACTTGGCCACCCAGGTAAAACAATGATGTATAGATCATTGAAAATTCAAATGGACACCCACTGAAGGACCTGAAGTTCCTTGTTAAAGGTGATTTTATATGCTCGGCTTGTTCTCTTGGAAAACTAATTACAAAGCCGTCTATGAAAAGTGAATTTAGAATCTCCTATGTTTCTTGAACGAATTCAAGGAGACATATGCGGGCCAATAACACCGTCATGTGGACCATTTAAATACTTTATGGTGTTAATTGATGCATCAATACGTTGGTCACATGTAAGCTTGTTGTCAACACGAAATGTTGCATTTGCAAGGCTTTTAGCTCAAATTATTAAATTGAGAGCTCATTTTTCTGATTATCCTATTAAACGGATAAGGTTAGATAATGCGGGAGAATTTACTTCTAAATCTTTCAATGACTATTGCCAATCAATTGGGATAGT
Organism: Sesamum angolense; assembly: GCA_034509725.1. Lineage (NCBI taxonomy): Eukaryota > Viridiplantae > Streptophyta > Magnoliopsida > Lamiales > Pedaliaceae > Sesamum > Sesamum angolense. Next base: position 12,285,115 of record JACGWL010000016.1, read on the forward strand.
TGTGGAGCATCAGTTGCTCATGTACATACTCAAAACGGCCTGCAGAGTCGTTAATTAAGCGGTTACAATTAATAGCTAGACCCTTATTGATGAGGTCAAAATTGCCTTCATCGGCATGGGGCATGCAATTTTGCATGCAACGTCTCTAATTCGTTTTAGACCTACCGCTTACCATAAATTTTCCCATTACAATTGGTCTCCGGCAGAGAACCAAATATTTCTCATTTAAAGGTGTTTGGATGTGCGGTGTATGTCCCGATACCTCCTCCTCAAAGAACTAAAATGGGGCCACAAAGGAGATTGGGAATTTATGTTGGTTTTGAGTCTCCCTCAATTATTAAGTACCTTGAACCAATGACCGGTGATCAATTCACTGCTAGGTACTTGGATTGTCAATTTAATGAGACAATATTCCAGTATTAGGGGGAGAAGATAAGGAGATTAAAAGGAAAGATATTGCATGGAATGCAACATCTATGTCTTTTCTGGATCCGCGTACAAATGATAGTGAACTTGAAGTTCAACGGATCATACATTTGCAAAATGTTGCAAATAAGCTACCAGATGCATTCATAGATACCAAAAAGGTCACAAAATCACATATTCCAGCTGAAAATGTTCCAGCTCGTTTAGAAGTCCCTGAAGCGATTCTTACTCAATCAAAGGCATTTGAGTCACAAATACGCCGGAAGCGTGGTAGACCACTTGGCTCTAAAGATGCAAATCCTCGAAAGAGAAAGGAGCATATCGTCTCAATTAATCATGATGTGAATGTGACCACTAGTAATGTCTCTGAGGATAAAATCCCTGAAGTGATTTTATCTGAAGACCCTAAACGTAATGAGCAAGATCTCGATGATAGTTATGAGATGTCTATTAATTATGCTCACAACAGTTTAGGTTGGTATTGAAAAGAAATTAAAATGAATGATATTTTTGCGTATTTTGTAGCCGTCGAAATCATGGATGAAGATGACAATGATCCTCAAACTATGGAGGAATGTCAACATCGAAATGATTGGAAAAGTTGGAAAAAAGCCATACAAGATGAGCTTGACTCGCTAAATAAGCGAGAAGTATTTGGACCCATAATTCCAACTCCAAAAGGTGTCAAGCCAGTTGGCTATAAGTGGGTGTTTGTACGAAAGAGAAATGAACAAAATGAAGTTGTAAGGTACAAAGCTAGACTTGTGGCCCAAGGCTTTACTCAAAAGCCAGGAATTGATTATACTGAAACATATTCCAGTAGTGGATGCAACCACACTCAGATTTCTAATCAGTTTATCAGTAATTGAACAACTGAAATGCAACTCATGGATGTGGTAACTGCATATCTGTATGGGTCATTGGATACAGATATCTACATGAGAATCCCAGAAGGATTAAAAATGCCTGAAGCATTAAAGTCAAAGCCCCGTCATATGTACTCATCAAATTAAAAAGGTCCTTGTACGGACTTAAACAATCAGGACGTATGTGGTACAATCGTCTTAGTGAGTACTTAATAAAGAAAGGGTTTTGCCATAATCAAATAAGTCCATGTTTATTTATAAAGAGGACAGAGTCGGGATTTGTAATCATAGCTGTGTATGTTTGATGATTTGAATATCATTGGATCTCCTGAAGAGATTCGACAAGCAGCTGATTACTTAAAGGGTGAGTTTGAGATGAAAGATTTAGGCACTACAAAGTATTGTCTCGGCCTGCAGTTCGAACATACTAAAGGTGGAATTTTCATTCATCAATCGAACTATATAGAAAAAGTACTTAAGCGTTTTCATATGAACAATGCTCATCCCTTAAGTACACCTATGGTAATTTGATCACTTGATGTTAACAAGGATCCGTTCCATCCTCCAACACATAATAATGAGATTTTGGGTCCTGAAGTACCATATCTCAATGCAATTGGTGCATTGATGTATCTTGCTAATAATACCCGACCAGATATAGCATTTTCAATTAATTTACTAGCAAGATATAGTTCAACACCAACAAAGAGACATTGGAATGGTGTCAAACACATTCTACGTTATTTACGTGGAACAAGTGACATGGGACTATATTTTTGAACGGCATGAGAATGCCAAAGCAACCAATTTAGTTGGTTATTCAGATGCGGGGTATTTGTCTGATCCACATAAAGCTATATCTCAATCTGGATATGTATTCATGTATGGTGGAACTGCTATTTCATGGCGTTCAACCAAATAGACTTTGGTAGCCACCTCATCAAATCATGCTGAGTTAATTGCACTGTACGAGGCTGGACGTGAATGTGTATGGCTTAGATCACTCATACATTATGTTTGTGAATCGTGTGGACTAGAACCAATCGAGAAAAGTCCCACAGTAATATATGAAGATAATACAGCGTGCATTGCCCAGATCAAGGATGGGTATATTAAAGGCGACAGAACCAAGCACATATCACCAAAATTTTTCTCCACACACGAGCTTCAAGTGGAAGGCAAAGTCGATGTTAAGCAGATTCCATCAAGTCAGAACTTAGCAGATTTATTTACGAAGGCATTACCAACAAAGGTTCAAGCAACTCGTTCATAATATTGGGATGCGCCGGTTGAAAGATATTTGCTTGAATTGAGGGGGAGATTATACAACTGTACTCTTTCCTTAGCCTTGGTTTTTATCCCATTGGGTTTTTCCAGGCAAGGTTTTTAACGAGGCAGGATGTATATAATAAGAGGTATGCATTCAAGGGGGAGTATTATGAATATATGTAATATGAATGCATACACCTCTTGGCATTCCATCATAATGTCCAATCCCCTTTTCTATCCCCATGATATATTGTAATTATAATAGTCATTAGTGTAGTTTGTAACAACAATTTTGGTGGTCTATAAATACCACCATGTAATTCATTTGTAAAGAGAGGCTTTTGGAAGAAAAGAAATAGATTTGGTGGGGAATACATATATTGTTCTATTTATATTCTACTAGAGTTATAAGCTAATAAACTTAGAATTTCTCTAAGTTTTATAACATAACTATATTTATTGAAATAAAATTTAAAAGTTTTAATATATTATGAATATTATTCGAAATTGATTCAGGGTAATATCTGAAATCTATCCTGAACTCAATTGGGTTCATAAAATGAAAAGGGTAAATTACATTTTGTCATCCGAACTATAGCCGTTTTTACACTTCATCATTAGAACTTATTTTTTGCGTTAACTTGCCATTTCAACTTTGCAGAATTTGTACTTTGCTATATATGACCTTTTTTTTATTGATTTTCTTGTCAGAAAAACATCGCATGTTGTGCATATGTGAAAAATATCATACCACATAACTCTTAATATCATATGTGCATTGCATGTGATTTTTTTTTAACAAAAAACTTGGTTAAAAACAGTTATAAATGGCAAAGTGAAAAATTTTATAAAGTTAAGATGGTAAATTAATAAAAAAAAAAATATCAAATATAAAAATAATTATAGTTCGAATGACAAAATGAAATAATCCAAATAAAAATTTGACCCTGAAACTTTGAACTCAATCATTTGGACTTGAAAAGGGGTTCCACTCTAGTTGCCTCATTTTACTCCTCATTTTACATTCTTCAACTCAATTAATGTATGTCCTCTTGCAATGTGGACCTCTTTTGTGTACGTTAGCCCTATTTTAAGCTTTCATATATTCATAATTTAAGAGTTTGTTTGGTTGGGTGTATAAGAAAAAATTTGATGTTTGGTTAGAAAGGATGATTGGAAGGGAAGTAAAATTAAATGTATATAAAATATCTCCAGAGTTTAATTTTATTTCCATCCAAAATTAGGTTAAAAATTATAAGTATAAAGCTAAAAAGACGGGAAAAAAAAGTACATTTTTATTTAAATCAATTTTTTTATTTGGGTTAATTGATGGTGAATTTTATTTTATTTAAACTGAATAACTTTGATACCCATTCTGATGAATATTTTGTTTAATAAAAAATATCTTTGTTATTGTAATAAGGGTTTTAAATTTTTTATACTAAATTATTTTTAGTATAATATCAACTTATTTTTTTCTAATACAAAATGAAGTGAAATGATTAATCAGTAAAATTATAAAATTCAATCTTTTCTTCACAATTTATTTTCCTTATACCAAACAAAGAGAAGTATTTGGAATTTACTCCCATTCTAATCATACCAAACAACTTAAAAAAAAACTATTATTATTTCTCTCCCCTCGCCATTTCACTCTTCCTCCCTCTTTCACTTCACTTTTCTTTTACGTGAACCAAACGAACCCTAAACATCAATAGAGTCTTGCTCGTATATCACTTTGTTACGGATTCACATTAATTCTAAAAAATCAATTATTAAAAAAAGGGATATTATATAATATAAAGAAGTTCGAAAACCATTTTGCAAGGGATATATATGGCATGGAATTCTCATAGTTGACCCATAGTTTAGGCAATAATGTGAGGAGCATTGTCTCCTTGACCATAAATTATATAAACAAATACACATTTAGTTCTCCTACTTCCTACCACATTTTGTACCATTGTTCCATCATTAATTACAATAATGATCAACCATGCAACATTCTTAAGAAAATATTACCAAAAACATTAGTAATATTGCAATTTTGAAATGATTTACAGATGTTTTAGTATAAATAATTGATAGGTGACCATATATTATAAAATTCACTCAAAATAATTTTAATAGATATTAATTTTGAGTAATCATAAATATACGAGAATTCATCAAACTATATACGCAAATTTTGCATTTTGCTATTACAGTGTTTTTGTATTTGGCAAAATTATATTTTTGGTCTTGTAATTTTCGATCGTTAGTAATTTTAGTCCTGTAACTTATTTCATTTACATATTTAATTTTTTTTTTTACGAATTTAATCTTGAGCATCTCACATTTGGTCTTTTTTTGACAAATTTAGTCTTTTGTTGACAATTTTAATCCCATTCACACTATAATAAATCTCATTTTTTGTCATATAACTGAGTTGTTAAGACCAAAATTGTCAATACATGATTAAATTTGCCAAAAAAAAAGACCAAATTTGAGATGTTCAGGACTAAATTCATAAAAAGGACTAAATATGTAAATAGAGCAAGTTATAGGACTAAAAGTGCTAATGACCTAAAGTTAAGGACCAAAGTGTAATTTTACCTTTATATATAATCATTTTCTAACATTACCAACTTTAAAAAACTTTAATTTTTTAGTTAATTAAATATTAAAATAAAAGTTATCCTAAGTTAATTTTATATTGTGGATTTCAAGAAAAAAAAATTCAAATAACTTAATTGTTAAATAAATCATCATCGCAGAAAACTTTCATTCTAAGTCAATTTACTAAACTTGTTAATTTAATATGTCAAGAAATAATTCATCCAAAAAATTAACTACAACAGATAATTGATGGAATGAGCTTTTTTTCATTTGAAAATATTTTGGTAATTTTAATCAAATATTTAAATATAAAAAAGATTGTTTTAAGAGATTTTTAGTAATTTAATCTACTTTTAACCATCTACTCATTCAAGAATTACGACTATGTATCATGATATGGTGATAACATGGCAATACTTTGTTACTTGCACATCATTGTTATGATTAGGAATTGGAATTTCAGGTGGATTTGTGTTAATGAGCAATTATTTGAAATCAGTTCCACTTGTTAGGAGGGATTTAATTTGTAGATAGTGTAGTTTCACCTTTGATTTGTGACCAAAAAATATATGGTTGGAACAAAAAAAAAAATAAAAAAAAAAGAATAAATTACAATGATATTTTTTTAGATTTATAATAATTATAAATAGGGTAAATGCTATATTTGATCCTTTAATTTTTGTTTAAAATTATTTTAGTCCTTCAAGTTCATTTCTTGATTTTAGCATCCCTAAATTTTAATTTTTGTCTTAATTTTTGGTTCCTCTGACAATTTTTCGGCGAAAGTGTGATCAGAGTTTGACATTTTGGAGGGTAAAAATGTCAATTTAAGTTTGATTTTACAACTTTAGTCTTTTAAGTTTGTAAAAATTATCAAATTAGTCCTTTTTAGAAAGAAACCTATTTTTTTTTTATATTTTTATGTTGTATGGTGTAATTATCCTTTATGAAAAATAAAAACTTTGAATGATTATGGATATAATATTAACATATTGCTTAACTTAAAATAAATAGTCACTTTTTTTTTTTTTAAAAGTGGCAAAAAATATCAAAATTATAAATAAATTTATAAAACTTGTATGATCTAAAAATATAATTAAAAAAATCTAAGTTGGTTCTTTAATCTTAGGAGTTAAGGATATGTCTAATAAAATTAAATCTTAACAATGTTATTAAATATTAACAACTATAATTTTGAAAAAAAAAAAGTTGGTGGAATGTACTTTTTAATTAGATTATTTGGTGGTTTCGAAATATATATAAAATTCATTTTAAGAGGTTGTTATAAATCTTTTTCTATATATATAGTCCCCATCTTATAGAAAAAGGTCCATAAAAACCTCTTAAAATTAATTTTATATATAAGAAATCCACCAAAGAATCTAGTTAAAAAGCATAGTCTACCAACTTTTGTTCAAAAACTCAAACATTTAATAAATATTGTTAAGATTTAAATTTTTTAAACTTATCTTTAACTCTTGAAATAAAAAATTACTGACTTAGGTTTTTTTTATTACATTTTCATATTAAATAAATTTTATAAAATTTATTCATAATTTTAATTTTCTTAAGTAAAAAAATAAGAGACTGTTTATTTTAAGTTAAGCAATATATTATTATTATTGTTATTATTATTATTATTATTATTATTATTATTTATTATTATTACTACTGTTGTTGTTGTTGTTGTTATTATTATGTTCACAAGAGCTTAAAATTTTCATTATGATAACTACAACATATCAACCTAAAAAATATAAAAAGTTATTTTTTTTGTGTAAAAAAAAGATTAATTTGATAATTTTATAAACTTAAGGAACTAAAGTGATAAAATCAAACTTATTGATCATTTTATCCTTCAAAAAGTCAAAATCCAGCCACATTTTTTGCTGAAAAATGGTCAGAGGGACGAAAATGAGACAAAAGCTAAAAGTGTAAGCATGCTAAAGTCAAATGAACTTAAGGGACTAAAATGATTCTAAACGAAAATTTAAGGAACCAAATATAATATTTATCCTTATAAATAATTTATCGTTTTTTAAAAAATTACAAATACTCTTTTGAAATTAACGAAATCTAACAAATATTTCTATAATGAAATTTGACTAAGAACTATTTGTTAAAAGGTCTTTTGTTTTAAAGAAATATTTATAATTTTAAAATAACAAAGAATATCTATAATTATGAAAATTTTATAGAATTACGTAGCAATTTACGAGGAAAAAAAAAATCTTGTAAGTGGGAGGGGAATGGATATAGAATTATAGATGATGTAATCTCTGAAGTAGTGGAATTTTGCAAAATGTGAATCCCATCTTCAGCATTTTCAATCCAAGTTCTGTACTTTCCATGTTGAAGTAGTAGTACAGTACATTCATACACACATCTTCTTGTCTTAACTCAAACCCATGGTGACTTGGTGAAGACAATGACATGTGAATCATTCATCTTCAACCAAATTATTTACTTTTCTTGTTTATCTCAAGAGCTCCAAGAAAAAGAAATAGTCTTTTTCTTGTAGTGTTTATTTGTAGTATATATTAATTATTGTGCTCCATGATTCACCACCCTTTTGTGCAATGTTGTTGTCAATGGGAGGGGTGTAGAGTTGGTGAGCAGAACTCCAGCTGCCTACCATTGACTTCCCAGACATCATGGGATCCTCGTTGCCACACATGCATTATTTCTAGAAACCCTTTTCATGATTTTCTTGGTTTCTTTCAAGACAAGCCCTGAATATGGTTATTGAAGGTTAGAACCTAATAAGAGTATAAAAAGGTGTGGTCTTGGAAGGTGAGTCTCTTGATTTGAGTCTTTTTCTTGCCCTGCACACTATCTGTTTGTTGATATGCTCTTCTTTTTTTGTGTTGATGAATATGTGGAATAAAAATGTCATTGGATGTTAGGGAATATGGGTTGTGATTTTCTTGATGATTTAGTTTCTGGGGATGTAGATATGTGTAGTTGCAGCCAGTTGTGTGTAGAGAATTTTTTCAGACAAATTGGAGGGAATTTTGTGGAAGAAAGAGTTTTTGTGTGCAGAAATTGAAGCAGATTTAGTAAAAGGTAATTAATCCTCACAAGCAGAGAAGCTTGCAATAGAAATATTGAGTAATGATTTTATATGGATTGTTTTTTTTTTTTTTCATGATTATGAATGATATTGCTCCCCATGCCTAACAGCCCAAGCAACTATGAATGACATGGGCATTATATTTGGAATTCCTTTTGTTTGCTGCAAAATGGATTGTTTTCTCTTTTCCTTTCGTGTATCTTTTTATCATGAAATGAACTGTTTATAAGTCGTTTGCAGTTTGAAATTACCCACCAGCAGTCATCAAGGATTCGTCTATATTCTTGAACTGTTGCATTGATTTTCTCATTATATGCAGGCACTAACGAATTCTGTACAGTATCTGGTCGTTTTCTTGTGAGGGGCTATGAGGTGCTTTCAGTTTTCCAATTCTAATAGAACTGATGAGCCAAAGGCCACAAAATCTACATCAGGTCGCTCGACTACTTCCACATCGACTGACCAAGATGTGAGGAAATCAGGATCTGAGTATAGTTCTCAGAACATTTCAGATATAAGCAGTGCATCATCAGCTAAGATCTCATTTGCAAGCTTGTCTCAAAAGCCAAGCAACCTTAGGGTCTTTACATTTGCTGAGCTGAAAACGGCTACAAGGAATTTTAGCCGCTCCCTTATGCTTGGAGAAGGGGGATTTGGTCCAGTGTATAGGGGTGTTTTACGGGAGACACATGATTCAAGTAAAAGAATTGATATTGCCGTGAAGCAACTCAGCAGCAGAGGATTACAGGCAAGCTATCTTCTTCCTAACATTTTAGAATTGAGGTAACTAAAAGTTTGTCTGTGGATTTTGTTGAGTATTAAAAGGGATATAAGTGAAACTATATGAATCCTTTTCTGTCATGAGAAATAATGTTTCTTCAGCAGCCTTCATATCCTATCAGTTTATGACTTATCTTACTCTGCTAGCTATTTATCTTATTATCCCAGAAAGCAAAGAACTTTGGGTTAATAAAATGTTTGTTCTCGTGTGCTAATTTAGTTTCTCACATAAACAGGGACACAAGGAATGGTGACAGAAGTAAACGTCCTTGGTATTGTTGAACATCCGAATCTTGTCAAACTTATAGGTTATTGTGCTGAGGATGACGAGAGAGGAATACAACGTCTTCTAGTCTACGAATATATGCCTAATAGGAGCGTACAAGATCATATATCAAGTCGATTTCATGCACCTCTGCCATGGGCTACTAGATTGAAAGTAGCCCAAGATGCAGCACAGGGATTGGCATACCTTCATGAGGGCATGGAATTCCAGGTATATCAACTTTTCTTTCAGCTGACATTCTTATTAATGTGATGTTCTGTGATAATTCATCATTGGGCATATGCAGCCGTGTCTTACTAAAGATTCAGGAATACGAGTGGATCTTTAGAAGTGATTCGTTGGTGGGTTATGTTGGGAATTCCAGAACGTAAGAAACCGTTGGGAAAAACAAGAGGAAATCAAAACCCAAGCACACAATGTTAATGGAGATGAATTGCTCTTACGTTGACGATTGCTCAAATTTATCTTACTAAGGATAGAATATAATTGATGGCCTAATATGACTGGGTGCTAAATATTGTGAAACTACACAAAAAACCCTCACATAAATGCATGCGAATGTTGGATATGCAAAAGTTGCAAGAAAATGTAACATAGCATCAAGATCCACGTTTCACTTGGTAGACACAAGGGACCGTGTTTTGGATCTATAATACTCGTTGGAATTATGTATCTTAAATTGATGATCATCACCTCAACTTAGTTAATTTAGAGCACATCAAGTTGAACATGCTCAGGAAACGTTCTTAATAATCAAATTTTTCCGAGATTTGCCAAATACAAAATGTATTTAGAAGGAAGTGACAGTGTCAGAATAATGGAGATCGATGCTCCTTTTATGATCCTCTTCATCATATATCATACTTATCTTCTGAGTTGTTTCTGTGCAGATTATCTTCAGAGATTTCAAGTCATCAAACATTCTCTTGGATGACCAGTGGAACGCAAAGCTCTCCGATTTTGGGTTGGCGAGATTGGGCCCTGCAGATGGATTAAGCCATGTCTCGACAGCGGTAAATGAAACTGTTCTTCGTTTTCTGATAAAGTCCTTTGTCTTTTCACTGAATGATCATCAAACATGATAATCTTGTTTAGAAAATGCTTTCAGCTACCGCACAAATGCTATGCATGAAGAAATTTCTGTTAATGTAGTTAGTTTTAGTTCATTGGCATTACTGTAGAAAAGATAAGGGGAGTTGTCCGATAAACTCGTCATCACGTGTTCTAGATTTTCGTTCTTTCTTGTCTGAAAGGTGATATTAAGAATGTATATTTTTCAACCCAAGCCAACTGTCATAGGCCATTTCTGCAATACCAGGGCAAAAACTCAGTAACAGATTTTTCGCATATTACCTGTTTAGAATTACCGTGTTACAATGGCCCGAGCGTTTTCTTAAATATACAAGTAGCACGAATCTTACATGTGTCTCATATATATATAAAGTGAAATACAAGAAGAAACACCTATTTGGTAAATAGGGGCCTCGCAGATTTTTAAATGTATTATATACGTTTTGCTCGATTTTATCAATCAACTGTGGGTACATTTTCAACGCTGAATTTTTGTGGCCTTGCTCAACAGGTTGTAGGAACCATTGGATACGCAGCTCCAGAATACATCCAAACAGGCCGCCTTACATCCAAAAGCGATGTGTGGAGTTACGGGATCTTCCTCTACGAACTCATAACAGGTAGACGCCCTTTGGACAGAAATCGACCAAAGAATGAAGAGAAGCTCCTGGATTGGGTCCGGCCACACCTTGCAGACATGAAGAAATTCGAGCAGATTTTGGACCCTCGACTCAACGGGAAATACGACCTCAAGTCTGCTCAAAAGCTAGCAGCCATTGCCAACAGGTGTTTACTTCGACACCCCAAAAACCGGCCGAGAATGAGTCAAGTTCTCGAGATGGTTAACCATGTTATCGAGGCAACAAGCGTCGAAAGTCCTGATGGTACCGTAGAACGTTCCCCTCTGACCGATGACGACGAGAAATATGCAGAAGAAAGTCTGAAGAGAAGATTTCTTCACCATTTAATTGGAGATAACAAGTGCTTAGGCTGGAGATCATGGAGACAAGAACTACTGAAGACTAACTGACTGAAATATCTATACACATGCATGTGAGACGATCGAGGTTTGCTGTTCTTGAGATTCTTAGTTTGAAATGTCTTTGAGAAAATTTTGGTTGTGCTGTCTGGAATGGGAACTGTATATAAACATGCTTGTAGCAATCCCTCAATATGTTGCCAGCTGAAATTGCCTTTCTCAACACAATGCACAACTGATTAGAGCTCCCAAGTTCAGCATTGGGCTTGCCGGTTTCAATCGTTTATGCTAATTTCGTATTTCAATCCCTATTAAATTATATGGATAATTACACGCTTCTCCCATAAAGTTTGATATAATTACATGCAAATTTCGTGTGGTTTAAAAATTACACCTAACACCCTTGTGATTTGTTTCCATCTAACAAACAACTATATTCGTTAGTCAAATTAACTGAATTTGATGATAAAAAAAAAATTGAATGAAGATTGATTTTACCCTTTATTGATTTATTACTGACTTATTACAGGTCAAATATTTTTTTTCCGGCTAATATAAACAATGAAAATATACCTCCTCACACGCATTAACGAGTGAAGACGGAAGGATGTAATTTGATCATAAAAAGATTTATTTGACTGTAATAAATCAATAATAGTCAATTACGAATAAATATATTTTTTTTCTCATTTTTTTATTAATATTGGTAAATTCAGTGAATTTTTACTAATGGAAAAACTTATTGTTAGAAAGCAAATCCCAATGGTACTAGATATAATTTCCCAAACTATAGGAGATTTACGTGTAATTAATTACACCAAATCAAAAAAGAGGAGAATGTAAAAATTATATTTTATCATTCAAATTATAATATTTTTTTGCAGTTTCCCACTTAAATCTTTTCTTGTTACAATTTACTATCCAAAGCATATGAATTCAACGCTTACTCGTATCATGCCATTTACAGTGGAATTTTTCATCGAAAAGTGGTCACATATCATGCACATGCTAAATTCAAGGACAAAAATGTTATGTGTGGCATGGAAAGACATTTTTGCCCTTAAGGAATGATGCTTTTGCTTAAATTAGCATGGATGACATGTGACCACCTTTTCGGTGTAATTTTTTAATTGAAAAATAGTCTAATATAGGTAGGCTTTAAATTCACGTACTTTGGATACTAAATTGTAAAAAGAAACAGATTGAATCACAAAGTGCCAAAAACGCTACAAGTTGAATAATAAAATATAATTTACTCTATAGTATAACGTTATCTTTATTTTGAATTATTAGTTGGGATATCCCACTTAATTACATTTAATTTTTTATTTATTTTAGGATAAATTGCATAAAACCCCCATGTATTTTTATTTTTTAGCTAAAAAACCCCTGTGTTATTTTTATAGGCTAAAAACCCTCTGTGTTTTTTAAAATTATGCATACCCTACCGTTAGTTAGAGTTGACGGTGTTAAATTTTTAGATAAATTGACCGTTATACCCTTGTTATAATAGCCATTGATCTTCAATTATTTAAAATGAACGGTCCAAGATCTAAAATTATATCAAAATATATTTTATATTAAATATATATTTATATTATACATTTATATGTATGTATAGTTATATATCTACAATATACAGCTATATATATATATATATATATATATATACAGGCGGCGATCGGCCGCCGCCAAAGCACCGAGCGACAGCGAGGCCGCCCAGATCTGGGCGACCTCGCCGTCGCCTGCGCAGGCAAAAGGGGCGACGACCGAGTCGCCCACGCAGAAAGGGAAGACCTCGTCGTCGCCCCTCGACCTGGGCGACGAAGGTCGCCGATCTCTTCTATGGGGCTGCCATCGTTAGATCTGTAGGCGATGGGAAGGTGGAAGTGGCCGGAAAGCGGAGAGGCGAACTGGGGAAGACGATCACTCCATTTTTTATTTTTTTATTTTTTTTTTTTATACTTATATTATATATACATAAAATAAATCTAAATTTGAATAAAGTATATTTTAAAAATGAAGTAAAATATTTAATCTTTCAAATTTAAAAGTAATAAAAAAAGATTAATATTTTTTAAAAAAAGTACAGTAATTTTAATTTAAATGTTATTGATACATAATACAACTTAAAATATTTGATATACTTTTTAAAATATTTTAATAATTAAATTTGAATAGCGAATTGGTAATTAATTTTTGTATTGTGATATGTTAATTTAAATTTTAAAACTTATATATACATACATTTTATTTTAATATTTACTTAATATATAAAATAAAATTTATTAAAATATATAATAATAAATTAAATTAATGAATAATATATTATTTATTAAAGTGATGCTTTTTACCAAATAAGAGTAGAAAAATACTTGCACACTTAAATGTCTAATAAAATGGGGTAAAATGGACATTTACTTACTAAAAATAACAGTAAAAAAGCCAAAAATGATGCAAAATCGCATCAACAGCGCGTGTTCATCACTCTCCGTTAAAATGTAACGGAGAGGGGGTATTTTGCTGCGTTTTAAATAACACAGGGAGTTTTTTGCCTATAAACATAACACAGGGGGGTTTCGTGCTATTTCCTTAAAACACAGGGGGTGTTATGCAATTTACCCTTTATTTTATTTTGGATCAGCCTAATTAATATTAATAGCTAAAAAACCTACTACTGTAGCTGATTATGACTGAATTACAATTCTAAAATTATCTATACCATTTAAATCTTATCATAATTTTTTTTATAATAGCATAGATATACGAGCCATAGTTTTCTTTTCTTTAAATTTTCTAATCCAAAAACTTAGTTGTAATCTAAAAAAGAAATATAATCAGTAATTATACATACTATTTAAGAAAATTATTATAGTGAAGCCTTATTTAAGCAAGTAATTAGATCAATTTGATGAGGGGCTTTATTAAATTAAAGTCAATTTTGCAATAATTTACTCAATCAACATCATATATTCTACACCTAACTTTATTTGGAATAAAAATAAAATCCTCAAAAATTCCACAACTCGATGTTGAATATCACAAGAATTTCCTCCTTTACGTCATCTATTAATTTCAAAATGATAATAATGTAAATAGCATGATTTGCGTTGGAATTTTTATTAGATTATGTACCTCTGGATTAGGGACAACACAATCACAAATCATCTATACTAGCATGGTTTTCCACACTCGTTGCGTGTGCAAAGTATAAAAGGATTAATATTTATATGGATAATCACACTCCCTTCTCATGATATTTGATGTAATTACACGTAATTTTTTTAAAATTTAAAAATTATATTCAATAAGTCACTCGGTCAGTTAAAATTCACTAAATTTGTTAATATTAACAAAAAAAACCAGCAAAAAAAATATATCTATCCCCGATTGACTTATTACTGTTTTGTTGCAGATAAAATAATTTTTTCTGTGATCAAATTATCCTTATACATCTTGACACATTAATATGCATGTTAGATATATTTTCACCGTTAAATAGGTAGTTTAGTTAGAAAAAAATTATTTGATTTGTAATAAAATAGTAATAAGTCAATCGATGGTAAATATCAATTTTCATTCAACATCTTTTCTTAATATCAATATATTCAGTAAATTTGGATTAACAGAGGGACCTATTGTTGACGGAAGCAAATCACAAGGGTACTAGATGTAATTTTTCAAAATGCAAGGAATCTACGTATAATTATATCAAATTTTAGGAGAACGTAATTAAATAATTGAATATATGTAAATATTATTAGTGCAAATTTTGAGTTTTAGGTCCATAAAAACAAAAAACCTTTTCTGACAAAACATTTTGGACATGAACTCGCTTGAGGTAGGGTCCTAACGCCCTAACCATATATATAAATAGTATAGATATAGATTAAACTTATGCTTGGCCTTACAATTAAGGGGAAAATTGCAAGTAACCTCCATCTGATATTGTAAAAGAGCGAACTATCCTCGTATGAAAGAAAAAAAAAGCAATTTATCATCTTATATTTTTTAAAATATAGTAATTTATCATTTTATATTTTCAAAAAAAGCAATTTAAAAAATTAAATTATTTTATTCTAAAAAATATAAAAAGATAAATTATTATTATTCACCCTACGATCAAGTAGTCTAAACATGCATTTGGATTAAAAAAATAAAAAAAACGATTTTTTTATTGTTTGACCCATTTTTCAATAGCCCATTCTAAGATTAAACTTCACATAAACCACATATAAAAAAAAAGTAACAATTTTATAACTATTCATTTGACGTTCATTATTCTTTATTTAGTTACCACCCATTATGCACCTCAAATAATTTTAATTAAAAATTTTCATTAACATTAAAGATAATATTATTTTTAAAAAAAAAAATTAACTACAACCTATGTTTAAGTTACAATTAGTTCTAACGCTAGAATTATTTTTTAAGATTAAATATTTCAAAAGTAATTATGAAAGACGTAGAGCCAAATTAGATTTAGGGATAATTACACTTCCCTCCCCTGACGTTTGGTGTAATTATACCTAGACCCGTTATGCTTTGTGAAATTACATCTAGCACTCTTGAAAATTACTTTCGATAAACAAATAAGTCTTTTCGTTAGTCAAAATTCACTGAATTTACTGATATTCACAAGAAAATGAAAAGAACTTATATTTAACCCCGAGTGAATTATTACTTATTTATTGCAGGTCAAATAAATCTTCCTATGACCAAATTGCCCTCATACGTCTTCACGCGTTTATGCATGTGAAGAGATATATTTTCACCATTACAAGGGTATTTAGTCCCAAAAAATTATTTTGACCTGCAATAAGTTAATAATAAATCAATCGAGAATAAATATCAATTTCATTCAATTTTTTTGTTAATATCAACAATTTCAGTGAATTTTGACCAATGTGGGGGCGTTATTATTATACGAAAACAAACTTTAGGAGTACTATATGTAAATTTTTCAAATTAAAGTTTAAAGAAAATTTATGTATAATTACACTAAACCTTAGGGGAGAAAAGTGTAATTATCCATAGATTTTAATAATACAAAAGTGGAGAAGATAAAATGTTCATGAACTACTCCACTGAATTGAAATGAAACAGTTCCAATCCATTGGGACCCATATAACGGCTTTTTTCTGAAGGATCGGACGCGAGAACCAGACCGCCTTTTCGCGCGGCCGACAGCCTACCATTTTACTTTTCCATTACATTTTAGCCAATAATCAGACCAACCCATAAATTTTCTTCAACTTTTATCAGCGGAGGAGTCGTGGGTTTCTTCGCTTTCAAAGGTTAGTATCAAGAGTGAACAAAAGACACACGCCTATCCCTATTATACATGCGCTTTTATTGTATTTGTTTTATTTTTGGAAGATATTAAAGATGGATTTTGAGGTTTCTTGGGTTGGGTTGTTGGTTTTCTTGTTCTTGATTGGTAAAGATTGATCTCTTTTTTTTAATTATTATGGTCTGAAGTGTTCTAACTAGACTCCAAGAGTGGATTTTTCTATTTAACTTTTTATTTTCTAATAGGGTTATGGATTGCATATTGTTTTTGCTATGATGAACTGGATGTATTGAAAATCTTTTTATTAGCTGTGAGAAATTAGGTTCAAGGGCCTAAATTGGGTTATATTTGCATGGAAATAAATATACTGAAGAGATTAAAGTTTGTTTAGGCCTTAATGCAATTTTATTCATTTTAGTATCTTCTTTTACATATGGATAATGAATGGAAATTCTTTGAATAGTATCTCAGGAGCCTACCAAAAGAGCAGAAATTTACTCTGAATTTTTTTTTTCTGTGAGGACTGCTAGATTTTGCGATAGCAAGCATTTGGGGGCTGTTAGAGATTTGAAATTAAGACCACTTAACTGTTTTCCTGTTTTTAAGGCTTCAATTCTTGATTTGAATTGCTGTTTTTTTCTTGCACTTGTTGGTTCTATAGAGCTGCTCTTTGGTCTTGTCTCTAATGGCTAAAAGTTCGATTGTTAAGTAAAATCTCAACTCATATATGTTGGTGGTTTTTTAGGCCTCTACAAGCATTCCTTCCACAATTTTAACATATAGGGTTTAATGCACCGCCCTCCCTTGTTATTGTGGGTACAGTCCTGGATCAAGAACTTGGGGGAACAGGGGGCTAGATAGAGAACTAAATAGTGAGCTTATACAGAAATGTTGAAAAATACTGCAGTTAGCGTGTATATATTTCCTAATTAGTGCCAGAGATTTAGAAGAATAAAAGGTTCCAGTTATCAGTGCGGTGCTCAATTTTTCTTTTTGTTATCTCATGGCCTAGGTGTATGAAAGCCCTTTCATTATGATGGAGATTTGAAATGTCGTAATGTGATTTTGAAGTCCTTTCATCTGGGTGATAATGTGGTGAAATACGTGTCATCCTTTCGAAGAAAAAGTGCATTTTAGATCTCTCCCACTTGGGGCATGGATTAACAAGAAACGATTTCTTTGAGAAAGGTACCATGTGATTTTGATTAGGATATTTAGCAATCTTGAGCAATCTATTCATCTGGGAAATTTTTTTACTTTGAGGTTGAAGGTGAAAATCAATGAGATTTCAGAAAGTTTTATTCTTCAAGTTTCATACATAACCTACATCATATCCAAATGATAAAGAAGAGCGTGAGTTGAAAAATTAGAGATTAGAAAACATATAGGTCCATGTAACACCTTGACTTTTTTCTTTTTTCCCGTTTTATGATCATAGTCTCGGTTCTCTTCTTTATGCTGCCTGTATCAGCTGCAATCGCGAATGCATTTCTTTATAAATTTATTCAAAGAAGTAGAATTGTTCTTGAAATCTTTTACCCCTTGTTGGATTCTATGATTTAGATTCACATTTCTGATTAAAGCTGCATGCATGCTTTCTTTTGTTTTTTGCAGGAAGGTAGCTTTTTTCACCAACCTCCAAGAGATACCTTTGCTGTGAATAGAGGTCCTTGGTTAATCTTCAGTAAATTGCTGTTTATAGATATTACATAAGATGACTATGTATCAGCTAGATCCTGATGTTGTAAGGTGGGGTCTTCACCTTATAGATGTTTGCTCTATTTCAAATGACGGTTCTCCAGAAACTCTTACTTTTATGAGAAGGATTTATCCCAGACCAAGCTTGTCAAGGAAGGTTTCTGTAACCCAACACACTCTTTTGTGGAGAATGATGAAGTTATTGCTCATGCTCTTCACGAAGAATTATCAAGGGTTGCAGCTGCAGATGCATCAGGACTTACATCTGCCGGGGAACAACCTCAGAAAGAGCTTATTCTTGCTCAGGATTGGCTTGGTCCTTCAGGAAGGGACTTGAATTCTGGTATAGAGCAGTCCAGCTTCTATTTCCTTTCATGGATTAAGTTGTGATTCCATTTCAGTTTAATTATTACGTCTGCAGGGTTTCAGAGTAATGAAGAAGAGGTGGGTGAGAAGGAAGAAATTTCATCTCACCTCAAGGAATTATCACTTGAGGGTGAATATGAGTATGTGTTACCAGAGATAGAAGATGAATCAGTTCTTGATGGTGTATTAGGCAAAAGGCTGAATCAAATGGTTCCGGTTGCAGTAAGTTTGCATTATTTGTTTTTCAATCAATGTGACAATTTTCTGTAGTAAACTTAGTTTAGTTGCTATATTGGCCGATTATTTTCCTTATGACATCTTTGCAGAATCAACTTATTGGATATCATGTAGTGGTGATGAATATAAATTGTGAATATTGAAGTTGACTTTAATATTGTGCTCTTTGCTGTTTGCAGCATGTTCCTAAAGTTAATGGAGAAATACCATCTGCGGATGAAGCCACATCAGATCATCAAAGGCTTCTGAACAGGTATTTTGCAACATTGCTTCTGTTCCCTTTCTTGTCAAGCTGTTTCTTACATTGCCACTTTGTGAAGGCTTTTTGCTAATTGCTGCATGTCTGTAATTTGGTGTAAGCCAATACTTCTATGAATAACTGTTAAGATCTCTGGGACTATCGAAGCTTCATTACTAGGCAGTCATGCCTTATGAAACTGATTCCCGTCTTGTTTTCTCTGCCAAGTACTGAATTACTTGGTTTGTCTTTTCCAGTCAAATGAATGGTTTCTTGATATGAAAGTCTTCCGTAACTAATTTAATTACCAAGAGACTAAGTTAATGAGGTAAAAGGTCCCTATTAAATTCTACTGTTAGGATATTAATATCAATCAGAAACAGAAATACATTTTCAGAATTGTCGTCCCCCCCCCCCCCCCCTAGTCCATGTAAAAAGGTGGGAATATATTGGTGTATGGTCATTCTCATGCATTACTATTCATTTTACTTCTACCAATAAAGAAGTTAACCCACTAAATTTCGTGATGCTGGATTGTGTTTTATTTGAACGATGAACATGACTTGTAGACGGTATATCCAGTAATTTCCTACTCTGTTTCCACTTTCTCTTTATGTGCCGTCTTGTTTGACTATACAAACTTTGTTACACATTTCAGTCTTCTTTTAACTCCTTTATTGTTGTGTGCATCAGATTGCAGTTATATGAGCTAGCTGAACTCAAAATTCTGGGAGATGGTAATTGTCAGGTTGGTTACATGACGTCTTTTTATATCTGCTCTAACACAACACATGCCTCACGATTAATCAAAATTACCTTTTTTCTCATGTTAAGGCTTTTTGCCATAAGACAGAAAATTATATTGAAAATTAAGTTGTTATCGGCCACGTCCAAATAATACACTGAACGTAATATCTCTAGAAATAGACCGTTATATACGAGTAATTGCTATGGAAATGGTTATAACTTACATCTTTTTGGGATGAATAATTGTTGCAATCTATGTATAACAGCTGTAGGAAGAGTTTCCCTCTTTGTTCTACTCATCTTCCTATGCTTCGAAATACTCGATACTTTCCTAACTGTTGCTTACTAATTTTTTCCCATTATTTTCTGCAGTTCCGGTCATTGTCAGATCAAATATACCGGACTCAGGAACATCACAAATTTGTAAGAGACCAAGTAGTGAACCAGGTTTGTTTGTGATTTGACGTCAGTCAATATCCAACACTCATATTTCAGTAACCCCAATTTTTTCATCGTTTTTGCCCATTCATATTGTAACTCTGCTGTTCTTGCTTGCAATCATCAGCTGAAATCACATCCTGAGTTGTATGATAATTACGTCCCCATGGCTTATGGTGACTACTTGAAGCAAATGAACAAGTACATTACTATCTAAATCTTGATGTCGGTTTCTTGGAATATATGTTCCCAAAAATATATATATCTGATTGTCTTATGAACTTTGCATGACTACAGAAGTGGGGAATGGGGTGATCACGTCACATTGCAGGCTGCTGCAGATTGTGTATGATTTCTTTCTACTCTCTCTTCTCTCTCAGATATGTTTTTGCTTCTATTGTCTTAGAAATGTAATACTTAAGTGTACTGTGATTTTGAAGCAAAGAAAGTGATGGTTCTTCTTAATTTGAGATCCGATATTACTAAATCTGCTTGACCTGTTTGTTGCTAAGGATTTAGCAAACTCTGTTATTTAAAGTTTGGCTTTCAAAGAATTACTGTGTGGTTATTTTCCAGTATTTTCTTAATTCGAGCAAACTAGTGAATGTTTGTTGTTCCGTCTCAGTATGGCATCAAGATCTTTGTCATTACATCATTCAAGGATACATGCTATACAGAGATTCTTCCACAAATTCAGAAGTCAAACAGAAGTAGGTCTCCGTTTCTCTACCTTACATTAATCACTTCTTTTGTGTCTTGAAAATTTTGTTCACTTATATTGACCGGTCATTTGTGCTATGCGACCAGAACGGAAAAGGAAGTTATGGACTAGGTAGATTGCAAAACGAGTTCTAATGGTATACTACTAGGGTTCACTAGTTTTTACTAGTTAAACTTTCTCTAATGCTCGCTGGCGATTCATACAACATAACCATCACCAGCAGTTTTCTTGATACTATTTCCGACTCTAAATATGAAGTACTCCTCTGTATATGAAAGTCATCGTATTTCTAATTGCCCTGCTGATAGAACCGAATTCATTAGTTAGATTACACTTACAATCCGATGATTAACCATTTTCTCATTCCCTCCTTGTGAATGAAACTGTAGCTTCTGAATATCATTGGTTTCATTTTTTTTTTTCTATATTGTAATACATTGGTTGTTTTCTTGATATCTCTACTTCATAGTTACCTCCACCGTGAAGATAATTTATTCCTAACGGTTCTCGTCTATGTTGGAATGCAGCTATATTCTTGAGCTTTTGGGCTGAAGTGCACTATAATTCGATTTATCCATTAGGAGGTAAAGTATATATTTGTTACTTGTTGTATAACCGGTTCATGTTATCAGCGTAAAATGCTGCAGACGGGATCGTTCACTTCATGAACTTCTGTGCCAAAGAAGAATTCTGATGAACATCGTTTTTTGCCGTCTGTTTCTGTCTGTAGAGCTGCCTGTGGTGGAAGGCAAGAAAAAGAAGCGGTGGTGGCGGACATGAATTTACGTTGCCGGTTGGAACAATGGTTGCCTCTTCTGGGAATTTTCGGACTTCGAATGGATCAGCTCCACCTCTGATGTTATGTAGGTCTGTCTGCTTCTTACTCAGCTGTTGTATAAACATCATAGATGAGAGTTCAGGTAGTCTCTAATTACATCTACCTATAGTTTCCTCCCTTGTACATAACAGTTTTGATGACATGTGTTTGTGTTATTACCGTTTTACCCCTCTTTCCTTGTGTACATATTATATGTGCCATCATGGATTATTAAGTCAATTCTTTTTATTTCGGATTAATTATACTTTGATCTTTTTTAAAATGTAAAATTACACTTATCCCCCAAAAAGTTTTAAAATTATACAAACACCGCTTAAAAACATTATCTATTTACATCGGTCCCTTTCCGGTAGGGTTTGGAGAAAGTGTTGAAATTAGTGAAAAAAATTTATATAAATATTAATTTTGCCCCTCATTTGAGATTTGCACTCGTGTTTTTGTTTTTATAAAAAACAATATCATATATATATATATATATATATATATATATATATATATGGAGTGAGTTTGACATCATTAATTTTTTTTTTTCATCATACATATAAAGTTATTACGTGAGAATGTTAAATGACGAGTAAAATAATTAGGAATTTATGTAATTTTTTTATTATTATTATTATTATTATTTTTTGCTAAGATTAGCATTTTTTATCCAGATAGCAACAAAAGGGGATTAGGTGTAAATATTTTTAAATAGGGTGTAAGCACAATTTTAAATTTTTTTTGGGAGAAAGTGTTATTTCGTATTTTAAGAAGTGTAATAAACCCTTCTATTATTTAGAAATAATTAGAAGTGGGGTTGATAGTAAAAAGGAATTAGCGTCAGAATTGACTTAACTTACCTCTTTGAGCGCCGGCAAGTGAATGTTGATAGTGATACGGGAGAGAATCAAATCAAACCACCTCTGCCCAGGAAAAAGGAAGAAAAATGAGGAACGCATAGGGTAAATACAAATGACCCTTTTTGTTATTCGAGATGTTTAGAAAAATCCCGGTAAAAAATAAAATGTCATTTTAACTCCTTGTTTATTTGAAAATAAAATTTGAAGGAGGCTGTGTATTTCACGTGCCTCGTGTGCAAGTTTAATTGATTTTTAAAAATAAAATATTATTTTATATATTTATTTATTAAAAAGTAAAACAACATATATTTTAATTAAAATATTAAACCCATTACATATAATAATATATATTTTTAGGGTAAATTACAACAACCACCTTTAAAGTTTGACATAATTATAATTACCCCCTTGTTATTTGAAAAATTTTAATTTTTTTTGTAATGTTTGATAAAATTATATAATTTATGGATAGAGGAAATGAAATTGTCAATTATGCTTACTATATGTATTTTTTCGTTTTATTTAAAAAAAAATTGTAAAAATATCAAACAGGATGAATGAAATTTTTTTAAAAATTATAAAAATAATCCACTTAGTTATAGAAAAATTTTAAAAGATAAATAAAATTAAAATTCGTATTTCACAAGAGAATAAATTACTTTATTTTAAAAATACAAATAAGCAAAATAACATTTTATTTATCATATGAGTTTTTTTAAATATTTCGAATAATATGAGGATAATTTTATTTATCCCAATAAACAGAAGCAAATATTCGAGACCATAGTTAACAGAACCCATCATAAAAAGAGCACAAAGCTCTAATTTGTAGGAAATAGATGATGCAAAAAACCATTTGGCACGTGCATGGTAAAGATCAGTCTATAGTCTTTAGGATTTTAAGTACTTGAAGCACATACTGTTGTTATGAATCTTATGATGTCCGTAGTATTTTAGGAAAAAAATACAATTTTCCATCCTGTGTTATGGATAATGTGCAATTATCCCCTGTAAAAAATAAAGTAGTAAAATATCCCCATGTGTTTTTAAGAATGAAGCAAGAAGGCCCCCTCAGTGCGTGAAGTGTTGTTCATGCGCGACACTCACGCTTTGTTGACGATTTTTATGCTTTTTAAGACTCTTTTGCCCTTGTTTAATAATTTAAAAAGGCTAAATGCAATTTGACCTCCTGTGTTACTAAAAAAGAGCAATTTACCCTCCCTTGAAAATAAAAGTAGCAATTTACCCTAATTTAAAATTGCTGAACATGTCTTCAAAACGCAAGAGTGACTCCCGTGAGTACAAGCAACGACTAGATTTCAAGTTTTCGAATATGCTTAGTCTTATTTTTGTTAGTGAAGTTGAACTAAACATTAATCTTGTTTTTTAGGTTACTGTTGTATATTTAATTCCTGCAGATGTTATGTATGAATCTGTGCAAATGAAGTTATGTAAATTGGTATTTCTAATTTGTTATGATTTCACATTGACTCTGACAATACAAAATACAAATGAATGAATTACTAAAATGAACACCAGTATAAGAAAGCAAAAAAGAGCACATTTACTAATTCGAAGAGACAAATATAGTTTTTGGGTTTGAAAGTTTTAAATCCCAGAATAGAACAAGGCCCCAAGCCTACAAAACAGTTTATAAAATGAAGATGGAATTACAAAAAAGCACATAAAATTACATTCTGGCGAACAAAACAAATTCCTGGTGCATTATGGTTTCCATGGCCTTTTCTTTGATCTTTCTTCGATATTTTCCAACACCTGGGTTATGGTTGGTCTTTTCTTGTATCTTCCTTTTTCAGGAATTGAATGAGAGGGACCTCTAGACCCATCATTTGTTCCCAAATTTGTAGTCATTGGTGTTTGCTTAGCTGTAGTTTGAATGTGAGTAGTCATACCCAATAAAGTTGCATTTTTGGGCCCTTTATAGGTAACCTCTTCCTGCAAAAAATATGGTGGATCTATTAAACAAAATTTGAATGACTAAACTTGCATAAATTCAGAAAATACTGCTTACCCTTGGAGCTGCAGGTTTTCTTAAAGGAACCTATTTTCTTCCTTTTTGTTTTGCAGGGGCGTTGTTCTAACATGTTGCGAAATATGTTATAAGTTATAAACAGGATTCAATACTTAATTATAAACAGTTTACCTTAGGATCACTCTTTCTAACTTGTCTAGTAGCTTGTTCTTGGCTTGTAGGGGGTGCCTGAGATCCTTGAGGGATCTCTTCAGGAAGACTTCTCTGCACAAATCTAAGCTATTAAGGAATGAAAAGTATAAAAGAAAGTGATTAGATCTTGGAGTTTCTTAGGATTGCTTGGGGTATTATAGGAGATTTGTTGAGGGTATGTAATGCATATAGATGTTTTGCGATAATATTTAGGGTGTATATCAATGCAAAACGAAAAGGGTAATAGTGTTTTTATCTTGTTAATTATGGATCCATGAGCTAAGTTACTCCACACACGGCTTAGAATTAACAACAACTGTACATGCATTAAAGGTTAGAAGCAGTAATTGTGTGAGAAAATATTTTAAATCTTAACTGACTAGAAGAGTTATAAATATATTTTGATGCATATAGAGTTGAACTGGAGAACAATGAGGTGCATAGAATTATTAAAGGTTTATGATTAGACCGTTGACTATCATTCTGGAAAGTGAATAATAGTAGTGGATACTATGACTCGGAAGAGCTCAATTAATTTTTTAATGAATTTGGGGAGCCATAATGAGACATTGTTATTAGAAATTATACAAATGAATGTGAAAATAGAGATTGATCATGTAGCGGGTTGTCAGCAACTTATAATCTAAGTCGTATACTATCCTGGCTATAGTACGATAAGATCTTTGGACTTTAAGTGTAAGTTGACACTGAATCAGAGTAAAGGTTTAGAAACTTTAGTTATTTGGGATCTTTGAATTTGTTCAACATCGAAATGTGATAATTCAATATTTGGCGACTAAGAAATACCAGAGTTAGTATAGTTTAAGTAATAACCTGAGAATTTGTTATTAATCTTGGTGTGCTAAATTTCTTTAGGTTGTGACAATATTAAAAGTTTGGGGTTTGATATTGGTTCTCAATTTGGTAAGGAGTTTTGGAGAGATACTATATTTGATATGCGGAAAGGGACTTATGGGCAAGTGTGGTCTTGACTGTTTGGCAAGGTTAGATACTAGTAACCAATATTGTGATGTTCGATCTATAACTAGTGTCTTGGGAATTATGGGTTATCAGTTAATGTTACGAAATAAGATTGTTAGAATGCTTAAGAGATAATTTTAACTTGTGTACTCTTTATTAGATCTACGAGATGACTTGTGGGTATTCCATAAAAGTTGTAATGCAAATGTATAAGAGAAATACTTGAGTTAAGGATGATAAAATTGGTCAAATTATATTGATAAGATATAAGAAATCTAAGTGTTGAGTTTAAAGCTTCTAATAGATTCGTATTCACAGATAAGTATTAATGTACAAAAGAGAAAATAATGAAGTAGAATTGGTTTAATATAAGAATATTATTATAGATTAGAATTAGATTAGTACACTTGGATAATGTCATATACTTGTTGCTTGTATATGCTGGGAGGAATATCTTAAAATTTGATAGTTGGTAGAAATATCAGTGATGGAACTACTATATTTCAGTTGGATCTTTTCTTATTGCAGATGTTAAAGAAAATAGACACAGGTGAGTAATAGTAAACGCGAGGCGAGATTGTATACATTATATCAAGGGTTACACGAGAAGATCATGTAGGAAGTCTACAATATACCACATCTAATGTATCTTGATATTTCAAAAATGTATCGAAATCTGAGACCTTTTTAGTAATGAAAAACGATGAAAAAGGGTGGACATAATTTGTGATTAAACACTTGATTTGTTAGCAAGT
The DNA here is from genome assembly GCA_034509725.1 of Sesamum angolense. Lineage (NCBI taxonomy): Eukaryota > Viridiplantae > Streptophyta > Magnoliopsida > Lamiales > Pedaliaceae > Sesamum > Sesamum angolense. The sequence goes on from JACGWL010000016.1 coordinate 12,311,802, forward strand.
ATATAAGCAGATTAAATTAGAGGAGGTGCAAAAACTTGAGTTATTTCAAGATTTTTGTGTTTGTTCAGTGGTAAAATTGTTACAGATCACTACGAAGCGGGCCGACCAGTATGGGATTTACTATAATTAAAGTACTAATTTTAGGAATTGTATCCCTGATTTATGTTGGTATAAATACCTATGGTGTTGTAGTAATGTCAAAAGTTTAGGTTGAATATTGACTGTCAACATAAACAAGAAGTCTTTGAAGACATGGTGTGTCTAAATATAAAAATAGACTTATGTGATGAGTATGGTATTAGCAGTTATTACTAGAACATCAAGACATAATAGATAAGCTTCAACTTCTATTTTTGCCTAAATGAAAATATGGAAAGATTGCTATGCACTTTATCATTGGATACTATGTACATACAAAAAAAAAAAAAAAAAAAAAAAAAAAAAAAAAAAAAAAAAAAAAAAAAACATGACTTGGGTTATTGTGAGTAGATTGAACGAATTAGCATGATTCTTATCTATAAGATAAGGCGATTCTTTAAATAAATTAGCTGAACTTTATGTTTCAAAATTGTAAGATTGCATGGTGTGACTATATCTATATGATCAAATGAGTTCCCACATAATAGAGTTTAAGGGGTTGAAATGGGTGACCAAAAGCCAATTGGATTGACTGTTTTCCACTCGACAATCTTTATCAAATAATATTAGATTGATGAATATGGTAAGAAGTCATAAAGAGGGCAATGTATTTCGTTGTGCTTACCACTTATATTGAACGGGGTTTCAATGTCACAACAAAATACCCATGGATCGAAAGGTTAAACCCATGGAGTTGGGCTACGCATAGGTTTGACAGCTATAAAACCAATTCCTGAGGATCGGTTTGAAACGTTCCAAGTTGAGAACCTCGAGTCTGGGCATCGAGGGTCCTATTGAGACTTGCGCTAAGTACTGCAGCCGTGTTTCGTTGGCAGGAGACATAGGTCATCTGTGCAGTTTTAGTGGGTTAGTTGGCAAGGTAGTCTACTGACTGAAATGACCAGAAGCGAGTTAGCTCCATCACATCAGGGGGAACCTATTGCTACGTTGTTATGCTTTTTAGATTGAAAAATGCAAGAGCTACGTATCAATGATTAGTAGACCGCATGTTTCAAGAACAATTAGGACATAACATGGAGGTATACGTTGATGACATGCTGGTAAAGAATCGATAGATAGACCAACACTTTGCTGATCTAGCTTAGATATTCGATACGTTGTCAAAATATCACATGAAGTTAAATCCAACTAAGTGCGCATTCGGGGTGAGAAGTGGCAAATTCCTAAGATATATGGTTACGGAGAAAGGAATAGAGGTCAGTCTAGAAAAATTCAAGCTTTCCGAGAAATGCAGCCCCCTACTAACCTAAATGAAGTACATAAACTAGCAGGGCGCAGAGCTGCTCTTAACAGATTCATATCCAGGTCAACAAAATGTAGCTTGTCATTCTTCAAAGCTATAAGGAAAACTAAGAAATTCATTCTGGATGAAGAGCGCCAACAGGCATTCCAAGATATGAAAACCTGCTTAGTTGAGTTGCCCCTACTTACTAAGCCGATACTAGGTGAACCCCTGTATCTCTACTTATTAGTAGGTCAGTAGGTCAGTATGTAGTTAACTCGGTGCTCATCAAAGAGGGGGAAGGTCACTAAAGACCAATCTATTATGTGAGCAAAGTATTGCATGTGGCTTAACAATTGTACCTTAAGGTAGAGAAGCTAGCTTTTACTTTAATTATCATAGCACGCAAGTAACGACCTTATTTTTTATCATCCTATTTGTGTGCATACTAATGCTCTGTTGCAAGCTACATTAGGTAAAGTTGAAACCTTAGGAAGAATGATCACGTAGGCTATCAAACTCAGTGAATATGATATTTTTTATCAGCACCGGACAACCATAAAAGCCCAAGCCTTGGTTGAATTCATAAATGAGGCCACACTCGTAGAAGAGGAAAGAGGAAACTGACTGTTGCATGCAGATGGCTCTTCCACTCTTACAGGTAACAGGGCAGGAGTGGTGCTCACTAGCCCGGAGGAGGACAATTTGGAATATGCTTTGTGTTTCGACTTCAATGCCTCAAATAATGAGGCCAAATATGAAGCCCTTATTACAGGTTTCAGGATGGCTTTGGATACAGGAGCTAAGAGTCTAATTGCTTACTCTGATTCTCAACTAGTGACACATCAGTTGGAGGGTAAGTATGAGGTTAAAGAATAAAGGATGAAAGAATACATCCAAGAGATAGACAAGCTTACCGGCCGCTTCACCAAATCTCGCAAATGGAAAACACCAAGGCTGATTATTTAGCCCGATTAGCCAGCTCTCTGGTTGATTATTAAGGCAGATTGGAGGAAACCTCTCTTGAACTACCTCACAAAAGGCATCCTTCCTGCCGATGAAATGGAAGCAACCCGCTTAAAGAGCAGGGCAGCCAAGTTCATTTTATTAGAGAGTATCCTGTATAAGCATAGTTTCTCTCAACTTTATCTCAATCTTTATCAACAGAGGAAGGTAGGAACGTATTGCAGGAATTACCCGAAGGAGTTTGTGGATCTCACATAGGTGGCATGGCTTTGGCAGACAAAACTCTGGTAGTAAGATTTGGTTAACTCTCAAGAAAGACGCTATAAATTGGGCCAAGACGTGGGAGCAATGCCAGAAGCATGCCCCGCTAATCCACATTCAAGCCGAACCTATCAAGGCCATATCAACACTTTGTCTATTCTCTCGGTGGGGAACAAACATAGTTGGACCTTTCCCCACTACACCATGACAACGAAAATTCCTTCTCATGGCAGTAGACTACTTCAACAAGTGGGTAAAAGCAGAGCCTATAGCCGGATCTCTGAAAATGAAGTGATAAAATTCATTTTGAAAAATATAATTTGCAGGTATGGCTTAACTCACGTTGTTATTTCTGACAATGGTCGTCAATTTTAGGGTTGGATTCAAGATTTGTGTGCCAAGTAGGGCATCCAACAACACTTTATGTCTATTTCCTATCCCCAAGCTAACGGGAAGGTTAAAGTCACTAACCGTATCCTGGTTCATGCGATCAAGATAAAGCTAGAATAAGCTAGTGGACAGTGGGTGGACAGGTTACCCCACATACCATGGTCATATAGAACTACTCCCTGCTCCACCATAAGAGAAACTCCTTTTAATCTAGTATATGGATCAGAGCAGTCATCCTGGCTAAAGCTGAGCTGGAAACTTTTAGGATCCAGTATTATGAGAAGGAGAACAATGACAACTTGCTTTGAGTAGGGGTGTTCAACATTCGGTTAAACCGGCCGAACCGAACCGAACCGAAAATTCGGTTCGGACCGAAAACCGAACCGAAAAATTCGGTTCGGTCTTCGGTTTTTTTTTTTAAAAAAATCGGTTTTCGGTTCGGTTTTTTTTCTTGGCTCCGGTGAACCGAACCGAACCGAAAACCGATTTTAAAAATATATATATTTTTTATTATATATATATATTATATATTATATATATTATATTATATATATATTATTTTTATTATATATTATATTATATATATATATCATATATTATATATTATATTATATATTATATTATATATAATATAATAGAGTACAAGTAGATATTTTTTTCATTCACTTTCATACTTTTATAGTTTTATTTGCCATTTGTTTATAATTTTTTTTTTTGTTTTTATTTATAATATCAAAGACAGATTCTCAGGATTCCCATGTTCCGACTCCCAACTAACGAAGGAAGAGTTAATAGTGTTTAGTGATGAACTGATGTTGATGGTGTCAATTATGTCATTGAACGAACACTCAATGTTACATTGTTTTGGATTGTTTCGGACTTGATTCATGGGATAAAGTCGTATTAATGTTGTATTGTTATTCACTTTTGCTACATGTACTATTAAGTTTGAACTTAAATAATTAAATTTGCATTTTGGATTAAAATAAATGATTTTTTTTTAATAGAAAATCGGTTTTTTTCGGTTATTAACCGAAAAAAAACCGAACTGAACCGGTTAAAACCGAAACCGAACCGATCAGTTTCGGTTCGGTTTTCGGTTTTTTAAAACGGCGAACCGAATTTTCGGTTAACCGAAAATTCGGTTCGGTCCGGTTCGGTTAACGGTTTGAACACCCTAGCTTTGAGTTAATCTAAGACCCTGATAGATGAAGTATGAGAAGATGCTCGTGCCTGCATAGAAAGATACAAACAGAGAATAGTTAATGCTTATAACAGACGAGTTAGAAGGAGAGAATTCCAAGTGGGAGACTTAGAACTCTGATGAGCTGGCGCCCTGGGGCCAGTAGGAAAGCTAGCACCCAATTGGGAAGGACATTACGAAGTCACTTGCATCATCAAATTTGAGGCATACAAACTTGAGGATATGGACGATTGAAGACTTTCTTGACCATAGAATGCTGGAAATCTTAGAAAGTTTTACTCTTGAAATCCCCTTATTCGAAAATGTACTCAAACATCCTTCTCTTAATAAGAAACACATCCTTTTGTCTTCTTTCCCTTAATAACTGCAGGATGGAATCTCAAACAAAGTTGACTGCGCCAACCAACACTCATCTTTATTCAAGTAGCCTTGCTAGCGCACACTGTACTCAAGCAGTCTTGTTGGGGCACGCTTTACTCAACTCGTTGTTGGCCAACGCTTTACTAAGCCGCCTTGGTGGCGCACGCTTCACTTAAGCCTCCTTGTTGGAGCACACTTTCCTAAGCCACCTTGCTGGCATATGCCTTATTTAAGTCGCCTTGTTAGCCCACATTTCACTTAAATCGCCTTGCTCTGCTAGAACCACCTCGCCAGCATATGGTCTATTGACAACATCTTGTCAGTAAGCATTTTTACCGGTGTGCGATTTTTCTTAAAGTGGTCTTGATGGTTCAAGATTGCCTTATTGAAGCAGACCTTATCTCTGTCGCTTCAAAGAGGACATACTCCCAATAAACATGTTCCCGAAATTTGGAAAATCGGTCATCCTTTATAAATTCTTTAATATTAGAGTCTGTTCTATAGAAAGATGTGTTTTTCCTAATTAATGACAAACATACTTAAGGGGGATATATTGCTTCCGTATGTCGACTATACTCGTTGCTTTCAGGGACATAAGTCACCTTCTTCAATTTATCAACAGGAGGAGGATAATCCCACCTGCTCCTCCCCACTTAAGACTATACTAACAATCGCATGAATCTTATTAAGCCAAATAGGAAAAATGAGTCATTTTTTCAAACAGAAAGCATGGAATCACATAGAGCGAGAAAGGAAACAGAATCTAAAAAGCAATAAAGAGCGATCATCCAAAGCCCTCACACGGGCATTTCCATAAAACTTCACGCAGGAGGAAGCAATAATGTTTGTGTCAAAAACAGAAAAGAAAATTTACTTAGCAGTAGCGCTAGGACCATCATTTGGGGACTACTAGAAAATGCGGGATTTGCAACGGCTTTTGGAATGATTGTTATATTAATTTATAATGCTATTTTTATTTGTAACCATTTTTCGAACGGTCTAGTCTGCCGCGGCTAAAACAAGTGTTACAAATTATTTGTAATGGCTTGTTGAAAGCCATTACAACTTGACACGGCATTTGTAACGGCTAATTGCGTTACAAGTACAATCAAAATTTAAAAAATAAATCTATAATTGCATTTATAACGGCTTTATTAAATTGTATTTGTAAACTGCCTTTGTAACACATTCTGGTACGATTGTGCTTGTACATTGGAACAGTTTGTAATACGTTTTGCAACGGATTGTGTAACTGCTTTTGTAACGTATTTTGAAATGGATAAATTCGAACATTGTTACTTATTTTGGCACATTATTTGTAACTGTCTGTCAAATTATGCTAATGTATATGTGTTGCAAAAGTCGTTACAAATGTAGTTACAAAAATTAATATTTATCGAATATATATTACTATTTATTTTATTTAACTTTATTTATTTAATTTTAATATTTATTTATATTTTGATATTTAATTTAATGTTTTTAATATGCTTTAATATTTATTTTTGTAAAATTAAATAAATGCATTTTTATTAAATTGTGCAAATATATAAAAAAACACATAATATAACAAAAATAATAATAAATTCATTAATAAAATACAAATATTATTTTAAAATTTATTTTTTAAAAAATTAGGAAAAATCCTAATCTAAATCGTGGTCCTTTGCGGTCGCATGTTCGTCGTTGTCCTAGTCGCCATCGGGAGAATTATCACGTGAATTTTTTTTTAATAATCATAATATTTCTCAAATACTATTCTCTAATATTTATCAAATATAATTTTTGAATATTTCTATGAATTTTCTATCAATTCTAGATATTATATAATTCAATTATACACCAAGATATATAATTACGTATTTGGGTAATAGGCCCGATGAAATTGAATAAATCAACTATATTAATGATTAAATCTATCAAATCTAATAATTTAATTAACAAAGTAACATTTTCAAGTCAAGCGGGATATTTAATTCAACACTAGTATAATTGGTCAAACTCATAAAATATTCCGATTAAACAGTCCATCGATCAATATAAATTATATTTAGTGAATGGACTAATTACATAATATAGTGATATAAATTAATAAAGATTTTAATAATAAAACCTAACCTGTTTCCATCTTCCGAAAATGGAGGGTTTTGTGCGTGCATTAAATATGTGTGTGTTAAAGAAGTAGTGTGTGTGTGTCTGTGCATAATAAAAAACAAGTTGAAGTCAAGTAGAAGCAACACAAAGAATCATGTGTTCCACAAGTGAATCAAATAGGACAAATAAAACACTCATATGCTACTATTGAAAAAAGGACCAATTTTTCCTTCAACCAAAAATACTTAACGGCAACGCGTTAGGCACGTGACCCACATCATTAAATTACTATCTGTTGTGGCACGCTGTCCCTGCATGCACATAACAAATAATTTGCACCCTTTAAATATATTATATAAGAGTAAAATATATAAATCAATATATTAAATTTAAAAAGAGAAAGAAAGAAAAGAAATTAATTTATCAGTTAAAATAAAATTAAATAATTTGAATAAGTTAGTTATAAAATAACATCTTTTTCAGTTAGTTTATTATAATATAAATTTTTTTATATATATAAATATAGATTATATAATATATATAATAAGTGGGAAAGGTGTTTGAACTGTCACGTAACTTCCACTTGTGAGTGTATAAGAGGTTTCTTTTTTATATTAGTATGGAGATACAAGTGTTAAGTGAGGCGGTGGGGAGTAGCTTGTGCAGCCACTTTCCGACCATTTTTATTATTTTATTTTTTAATTTAATTTATATTTTTCTCAAAATACTCATTGCATCCTTTCTAATTTTTTAATTAATGTAATTTGCTCCAAAATATTATAATGTGCTCCAATTTACTCCGTTCAAGTTTTATTATATTCTAATTTCAATCTATAATTTATTTATTAATTAATTAAATTTTCTAAATATTTACCAATTAACGGGGGGATTAGTTGGAGGCTGGGCCGCTAGACGATCGGGCCAATTCGGATTGACAATTCTGATGTAGCGCTCTATCATCTGCACCCAATCATCCAGGTCGGGGCGATGCAGCTGTGGTAGTGAGGGCATTGGAATAATGAAGCTATCAGGCTGTGATGGTCCAGCACGTGTGTGGTGGGCCTTGAAACCGAGACCGAATACTCGGCCCCTCTTCCAACCGCCAGTTGCTGCTCATTCGAGCCACAGAGCCTTGAGACAATAGTGAAGGTTCTTCGTTGTTATTCCGTTGTCTCTGGCGTTCTTCCAACGGCCTCAAGAACATCTCCTGCAAACATGTTAAATAATTAGATTAATAAAAATTATTTTTAAAAAAATAATACTTACCGCCACCTCCTCCGCCCTCGAACCGCTCCACTAGTCGACCTCCTTCTTCTTGTATACTTTCTCGAACACCTCCATCTAATTGACTGGCGTCCTAGTTGTGTCTCCTGTTCAAAACTCATTGTTAAAAATAATTAGGAATCACAAAAATAAATTTTGATTATTAGTAAAAATTATTGAACTTACCATCTTGCGTTTGTGTGTACCAACGGATGATGACCCCCGCAGTAGACGGTTGCAGCTGCTTTCGGGTTGGCCACCGGGTTGACCTTATTCTTGGCAGACTATGCCTGAAATTCTGGGTTCGCCAAGAACTTCAGAGGTTGGCGCCAGATCTCCTCGGTCAGCAATAGTAGTCCGGTCAACTGGCTGCGGGCGTCAGCTTCTACAGGAACTTCCTGGCGTACGATTTGATGACCTTGAACATGCTCTTGTCGTCGCAGTCCCACCAGTACGACATCTACAAAAGTGACAACATAAAAAAATAATTATTTGATAAAAAATATAAATTTCAATTAAAATTAAATAATATTATACTTACCTTCAGCTTCTGGAATCAGAATAACTAGAGCTCCTGTGGGATCTGCGAGATGTTGGACCAGGGATGCAGATAATGCCCTTTGACTGCATTATTGATGGCAGTGTGAAAATCACAGTCGGACCTGAAAATAACTGCCTAAATATTTAAATCAATAAAAAAATAAAAAAATACAAATTAATTGTGTGAATCCTTCTACATACCTCACATCCCAGAGGCAGATGTAATGCCTTTGGCCTGTGGCGGAAGTAGTGGCACTGGTGGTGGTGGTGCATCCCATGGTCGGGCTAGGGCCGGGGCCTGTGAACTGTTGGTCCCTACCGTAGCCGACCTCACTGTGCCAGAGTCAACAGGAATTGGCAGGGGCTGGGACACAGCCTAATGATGGGGGATTAGCTCAGCATCCACTGACTCATCCCGAGGAGGACTGAGAGTGCCATGACTGCGGCCGTAACCACAGCCTTGGCCACGACATCCTCGTCCAGGGGGAGGCGGACCACCAATAGTAATTATCTACAATTTTAAAAAAATTAACATTAAAAACGCATAATGTTAATTATTGATAAAATGATAATATTTTTGTAAATTTCATAAAATTTCTATTTCACTAAAATTACATTAAGGTCCACCAATTTGTATATTATTTCATTTAGGTGCATAATTTCTCTAAAAATTGCATTGTACTCCATACTTTTCTAATATTTTCATAAAATTTCTATTTCACTAAAATTACATTAAGGTCCTTTAACTTCCTAAAAATTTCATTTAGGTGCATAATTTTCCTAAAAATTAGTTTTTTAATTTTTATAATTAATTTCACTTATAATTTTTTTAACTATCATAATTTTTCCAAATTTGATAATTATTCTAATTATCTAAATATTGGAAATAAGATACATCATTACACATGTGAGAGGTAGCTCCACTGTCAATTACCCAGACTTTAGAGCAACCAAACACATAGTCAAGGACAGATTACCTGCAAAGTGCTTGTTAGAATATTTAAGATTGTATGATATCTTTTCCTTATTTGTGCATATCTTTTTGTTATCTATTTAGATAGGTGTCTTTGTTATCCATTAAGTTGTAGTTCTATTTAAATTGCACCACTATATATAGAGGTTGAATAATTAATAACATACACAATATTCTCTTTTTCTACTCTTATTTTCTACATGGTATCAGCAGGTTTAACAAAAAAAAAAAAAAAAAAAAGGGAATTAAACCCTAATCAGGTGAAACCTTAATCACCCACCCACCCTCATCTATCCGCCGCTAACCCCCACCCTCCGCCGCTGACCTTCAGCCCTAGACATCGCCCATCGTGCACCACCGCCCGGCACTGTTGCTCACGCAGTAAGAGCGCCGCCCTGGTTCCGGCGCCTTCGCTCGACCGCCCCTCTGCTCATGCCGCCTCGCTGCTCCAACGCCACTGTTCGGCATGCCGCGCTGCTCTAGCGCCTGTCACCGCCGTCCGACAACTCTCCGCCACCAATGGCCTGAGTGATCTATCCTCTGTTATTAATCTTTCTCTAGCCCTATGCTCTGCTGCTTGTTTTTTGTGAACTGACGTGTTCCCTAGGGTTTTGAATTTACCCTCACTGTCTATCTATCTGTTCGCTCAAATTATTTTTAGTGATGGCTTCTGCTGAACATAAAACTGCTCTTCGCACTACAGTTAAATTGTCTGGCCAGAATTATATTTTGTGGTCTTAAACCTTTAAATTATTCATAGGCTCCCAAAATAAACTAAACCATATACTTACCTCTCCACCCCCTTCTACTGATGCTATTTTCTGTACTTGGCAACAAGCTGATTACTCTGTCATGACATGGCTTCTCAATAGTATGGAGGAATCTGCCAGTGTTAATGTTATGTTCTTAACCACTGCTACAGCCATGTGGGATGCTTTGCATGATATGTATTCAAATGAAAATAACATATCTCATGTTTTTGAATTGTATGAGTGACTTATTTCCCTTAAGCAAGCTGGTCATGCAGTTTCAGACTATTTTGTTATATCAACCAAGGACAGCCGATGAGATTCTGTTATATCACCCATTGAGTTGTGATGCTCACACTCGCAAAACTCAGTGGGAGGATTTTTTTGTGGCAAAGTTCTTGTCCGGCTTTGACAACAATTTGAAAGTGGTACGTGGTCATCTCTTGGCCAGTGACTCGGTCCCTACACTATCCAATGCTCTTTCTCATGTCCTCAGAGTGGCAATTGGTTATTCTGACTCTTCATCTTTGTTTGGAACAACTACTGAGTCCTCAGCTATGGGAGTGCATGACCGGGTCGCTCCTCTTCCCGAGGCTGTAGGGGTCGAGGTCAAGGCTCCAACACCTCTACCAACTCTCGCTACTGCACCCATTATGGTCGAATGAATCATGTAGTAGAAAAATATTGGATCAAATATGGCAAACCAGAATGGGCTAATACAGTTAACAGTGGTGGTGAGCCTACAACACTAGAGCCTTCTATGAATCCCTCCAAATCAGTTACCTTAAGTCGTGAGAAATACGAGCAACTACTCCATCACCCTGTTGCTAACTCTGATAACCCAACCACATCTTCCTCTTCGGGTGCCTTTGTTGCATCTCATGGTGAGTCTTGGATGCTAGATCCAGGTGCTACTACCCATCTCATTGGTAATCGCTCTAATTTTTCCAATTTATCTACTTCTCAAAAGTTACCCAACCCCCCCTCCGTTCCCCTAGCAGATGGTTCCTACTCTCCTGATCTGGCTCTGGTATAATTTATCCCACAGATCATCTTACCCTCACTAACGTGCTCTTTGCCCTAAATTTTCCTGTTAATATACTCTCTTTTAGTCAGCTTACTTAGAAACACAATTTCTCTGTAACATTTTTTCCTTCTTACTGTGTGTTTCAGGATCTTCAAACACGGAGGATAATTGGTGGCGGTCATGAGCGTGGTGGTCTATACTTTCTAAATACAGCTCCACCTAATGATGTTCGTGCTCTTTCTGCCCCGGTCTCCCCTCTTCAGTGGCATTGTTGTCTTGGACATCCGTCCCTTCCTGCACTATAGAAAGTCTTACCTATTAAGTCGCCTCATTTAGAATGCGAGTCATGTGAACTCGGAAAGCACCATCGTGCTAGTTTTCCATCTCGAGTTGACAACCGTAGTTCCTCTCCTTTTACTTTAGTTCATTCTGATATTTGGGGTCCATGTTATTTTGAGTCTATTAGTGGTTTTCACTACTTCATTACATTTGTTGATGATTACTCTAAAATGACTTATGTCTATTTACTCAAGGATAGATTTCAAGTCCCTACTATCATCACTTCCTTTTATAATGAAATAAACACTCAATTCTTTGCTAATATTCGCATCCTTCGAACTGACAGTGCACTTGAGTTTGTCCAGAAAACAGTCTCTGACTTTTGTGAATCCAAAGGGGTTTTACATCAAACTTCCTACCCATATACCTCTCAACAAAACAATGTAGCAGAACGCAAACATCGCCATCTTCTCGATGTTGCTCAAATTATAATGACATCTATGAATGTCCCCAAGTCATACTGGGGGGATGCTATTCTCACTGCATGTTATCTTATTAACCGCATGCCTTCCAGTATTCTTAATGGGGACACCCCTTATTCTTGCATTTTTCCTGACACACCCTTATTTGGGGTAACTCCTAGAGTCTTTGGTTATGTGTGTTTCGTACATCTCCATTCACCTACTCTTGATAAACTTTCCCCCCGTTCTGTTAAATGTATATTTTTTGGATACTCACGGGCATAGAAAGGGTATCGGTGTTACGATCCTCAGCATCGACGGTCCTTTAGCTCTGCAGATGTTACCTTTTCAAATCCACTCCTTATTACTCACCAAACTCTTCCCCAACCATTCCTCGTACCTCAGTTCCCTTACCTGTTCCCACATTGACTATTCCTCCACATACAACACCACCTCCCCGACCATTACAGGTGTATTCCTGCCGTAATCGCTCCACCAATACCACGCTCACTGCTCCGCCTGGTCTTCCTCTAACTGCAGCTCCTGGAAACCCTTCCGCAACACCAGCCAATGATCTCCCATTGCTCTTCAGAAAGGTAAAAGGTCATGTACTGCTCATCCTTTGGCTCACTCTCTTTCCTTTCAATATCTTAGTCCTAATTATCGAGCTTTCTCTGTATCCCTTTCATCTATTTCTATCCCTAATACTTATGGGTGAGGCACTTCGGCATCCGGCGTGAAAGATGGAAATGGACGACGAAATGTCTACTCTCATCTCGAGGGGGACATGGGAGCTTGTGGAGGTACCTCCTAATACTGATGTTGTTGCTTGCTGATGGGTCTTTACTCTCAAATATCGTGCAGATAGGACCCTTGAACGGTACAAAGCTCGTCTAGTAGCAAAGGGGTCTTTACCCTCAAATACCGTGCAGATGGGACCCTTGAACGGTACAAAGCTCGTCTAGTAGCAAAGGGCTTCACTCAAACGTATGGGGTAGACTATTTTGAAACATTTTCACCTATTGCTCGCCTCGACTCTATTCGTGTATTATTTTCCTTGGTAGTCAACCTCAACTGACCGATGTATCAGATGGACATCAAAAATGCTTTCTTATATGGTGATTTGAATGAAATTGTTTACATGGAGCAACCTCTTGGTTATGTTGCTCAGGGGAGAGGCAACACATGGTGTGCAAATTAAGAAAGCTGTATATGGTCTTAAACAAAGTCCTAGAGCATGGTTCGATAAATTCAGTCGTATTATTAGTGAGTTTAGGTTTTCGCGGTGCCAAGCAGATCATTCAGTCTTTATCCAAACTACAAAATCAGGTATGATTGTTCTTGCAGTCTATGTTGATGATATTTTAATTACTGGTAGTGATATTGTTGGAATTGAAGAGGCCAAGACATACCTACAGAAGCATTTCGTCACTAAAGATTTGGGGATACCAAGGTATTTTTTGAGAATTGAAATCGCTCATAGTAAACATGGAGTCTCTCTATCTCAGAGAAAATATGCTTGTGACCTTTTTCAAGAAGCAGGCTTACTCGGCACTAAATCGGTGGGCACTCCTATGAATTCTAATCCTGATTTCTGGAATGACGATGGTAATTATTTGGAAGACAAGACAAAATATAGAATACTTGTTGGCAAACTAATCTAACTAATTGTGACTAGACCTGATATCTCATTTGTCGTTGCTTGGTTAGTCAGTTTATGGATAAGCCACGATCAGTTCATTGGGAAGCTGCTCTAAGGATCTTGAAATATATAAAGGCATCTCTTGGTAAAGGGTTATTATTCAAGCGACATGGACATGTGAAAATAGAAACTACTCTGATGCTAGGTCAAGTGTTGAGGCTGAGTATTGAGCTATGACTCACACCACTAGTGAAATTTTGTGGTTGAAGAATCTATTGAAAGAGTTGGGTTTCATTTATGATGACCCTGTACCTACGCACTGTAACAATCAAGCAGCTATTCATATTGCCAGTAATCTTATTTTCTATGAGAGGACTAAACATATTGAGGTCGATTGTCACTTCGTTCGTGAGGCTGTTAATAGTAAAAAAATCTGCACTCCCTTTACTCCTCCTTCAGAACAAAGAGCATATATTTTTACCAAGGCCTTAGGAGCAAAGCAGTTTAATGTTTTGTGTAACAAGCTGGGCATGATCGATATATTTGCTCCAACTTGAGGGGAATGTTAGAATATTTAAGATTTTGTGATATCTTTTCCTTATTTGTGCATATCTTTTTGTTATCTATTTAGATAGGTATCATTGTTATCCATTAAGTTGTAGTTATCTTTAAATTCCACCACTATATATAGAGGTGGAATAATTAATAACATACACACATTCTCTTTTTCTACTCTTATTTTCTACAGTCCTCAAACTCATCTGATCTTGTTGTTTCAAAGGTCCCAGGTGCAACACTCTCCATAAACTTCTTTAATTCTCCTCTGATAAGTTTTGCTACAGATTGCTCATCTATGGCACTTTATGTTGTTTCTTGTCTTGAACTCTGTTTGAACCGTTTCCAATTTTCTTTCTCTAATCCACAAAAACCTTATACCAATCTGGGTATCCCAATATTTCAAAACAATTTTCTTTTAGGTGTCCAGATTTTCCACAGTGGGTACACAATTGGCCTTTCTTTCCTTGAGCTGTTCTTTTCTTCCACTAATTTTTAACTCCATTATCCTTTCATGTTTAGAAACCCTGCATTGCTACATTTTGTAGGGAGCTAATTTCCCTTTTGTCTTACTTCTCTCAATACCATCGCATACACTTTGGATATAGTTGGCAGAGGTTCCAGCATTAGGATTTGTCCTCTAATTCCTTCAAAAGTGTTATTCAGTCCCATTAAAAAATTGTATTAAATGATCTCTTTCCCTCATCACTGTCAGCTCCTTAGAAGCTCCGCAGCTGCACGGGTGTTGTCACCAAACATCCCAATTCATCTCAAAGTTTCTTTAACTTTCCAAAGTATGCTGACACTTGAAGTGTTCTTTGGGAGACCGAGGCGATTTCTCGTTGTAATTGATACACTAGAGGCCCGTTACTTACTCCATCTCTGGCTTCTATCTCCGACCACAGCTCCCTTGCAGTGTCAAATAAAGAAAAGACTCTACTATATCTTTAGAAACGTTGTTCAAGATCCAAGAAATTACCAATGAATCTGTCCTGATCCATTGCTCATATTCTTCAAAATTTTATATCGGCTTGGGGTTACTCCCAGTTATAAATCCTAGCTTCATCTTAGCTCTCAAAGCATTTCTCATCAATTGACTCCACTGCAGGAAATTTGTACCTGTCAACACATTTGTGACCAAGATCGTGCCAGGATTTTCAATGACTTGCCAAGCTATATATGTTTTCTTTCCCTTTTCTTCTTGTTTTGTGGGGATTGTCATGGTGGGCTTTATTGTTGCAAAATGCTGCTATTTTGTTAGCTGTTGGAGAGACGAGGAAGGAGTATCAGAGACCATCAAAGATGGCTCTGATACCATGATAACAAGAAAGAATAGAGAGACCCAAGAACTCTTCCATGGTGAAAGTGAACAGAGAAAAAGCAGCAATTCGAGAGAGAGAAGAAATATCTTGAATAGTGAAATTTTCCAATGTGTATTCTAGTTGGTTTCAACTAGCAACCATTTATGTAGCTAAACAAGATTAACTGCTAATAACTAATTAAAAACCTAACCAATTAATTGCACAAACCACTAATTAACTAAACCATAAACGCTGACTCATTTGATAAGGAAAAGCGCTAATTTGGAAACACGACTCTAGAAATGCACCTAAAATTAGAACAGTCAATTGAATATATAATTTAATGGTGTTAGGGATAGCTAACAAAGAGGGCAAGTGAGCAACATTTCTAGAATATGGAGGTTTTTTGCCTATTTAATTAATACGGAGTTTTTTTTTATTATAGAAAATAAAAACACAAGGGGGTTTAATGCAATTATTTCTAAATTTTCATCGACTTTCTGTGGTAAATTTATCAAAATGTCCTTATAGACTGTATATTATGATTTTATTTTTTTTTAACAATTTATGAAATTGCTGTATGAACTGAATAATTTTTTTTCAATTTTTCAAAGAAAATTCATCCACTTAGTATGTTTTTTTAAAAAAACAAAAATAAGAAAGAAAAAAGTTCAGTAAGAGCAAAGTTGACAATGCAAGCATCCATGAAAGATTACATAATTTCATCAAATATCAGGATGATTCAAAAACTCAAGAAGTATTTATAATTATATAAAACTTCATGGAAGTTTGTCGTAATTTACCTTATTTAATAAGATATTTTAGATCAATTTAATTGTAACAACTCCTATTTCATAATAAGCTTTTGGAATAAAAAAAAATAGTAGAAATTTATATTCAAAGGAAAAATTTAAGAAATGAAAATTGATATGTTGAATTGCATCCACAGAAGAACAGCAAGATTGTTCTGAACACTCGACATGCTGTGCAAGAACACCTCTTCTACAATCAAAACTGTGATGAATTGAGTTGAAATAAAATGGCTAAAAATAGAAAACTTTCGACGGCCGAAATTTTCCCATAAAAGCACTCCCAACTACTGATTCGAATGCAGAAGAAACAAGAAGAAACCGCACAAGGACGTCTACTCATTGCATCTATTACTATACGACGTTCTGCAAAAATATCAGCTCAATTGGTTGACTATCTGAGAGAGCGCAGAATATGTACCGAGTCCAGACGACACGATGCCCACTCCGATGACCAATACACATAAACCTATCTGCACGCCGGAACAATAAAACGCATACAAAGATGTGAGAAAACGAGCTCATTATGATCCAAGTTAATGTGCAATGTCAAACATGCCTATAGGGATTCAATGTCATTTTAAATTTCTGGTAATGTGACTAAACGTCGAGTGTTTTCAGTATAATCATCCCACTCAGATCGTAAGGTAATTATAAAATAGTGTCGGATCCTGAATAACTGTGTACTTAACTACGATGGACAAGGGGACTTAGCGTTACCTGGAATATGTTTATTTTCCCCCTTAGGATGCTCAAGTAGCAAGAACATGGAAGAATCAATGTCTGCCAAAAGGACGGGCCAGTAAGTACAAGCAGTGTAATTTTACGGGTAAAATGAGTTAGCAAGAGCAATGCTAAAGACTTACGACTAGCATTGTGAGTAAAGAACCTATCAACGCCATCACAAGACCTGCATGGAAGATGAGGGATAAAATGAATAGCTAAACAAATTGTGACGACGATCTTTTCTGAACTTTTCGAAAGATAGGGCACATGACAACGATGTTACCAAAGAAGGGGATGGTAAGGCCAACGAGCAACGTGGATATCACCAATGCCGTCCTTATGAGGATTGAATATACGAGGGATTTGGCATGTCTTGATGGTATTAACTCCTCCAAACTCATTGCCACTGGGACATCGTTAACGCATACGTATTTGCAATTAAGGAGGAAGCAATTTTTTTTTCCTCTCATGCGTTGAAATCAACGAGACAGAAAAAAATATACAGGGATATAAAATTTTACGATAGAGAAAGCATGCCGAGAGTGTGTAAGGTCTTGTCTAATTTTATGAGAACGAAATGGTGCAGTATTGGCTTTTAATCCGAGCATGCTGAATCATAAAAAGGATATTTTGTAAATGGATTGACTACCTGCAAAGGAACAAGGAGCACAAGTTAATTAAACTTAATTAACTCAAAAGAAGTTTGAATGACTAATCCGTGTGAACAATTAACTTCAGTCACAGACATATCCTACAATTTTGTGGAGGATGCAAATGATGGATAGAGCAAATTTGTTAGTTATTTAAAGGATCTTTTGTTTGAAACCTAATATAAGATGAAGCTAGATGGAATTTACCGTAGTCCAAACCGCAATTTTTGATGCAACTAAGTCTTTCGGCAAGTTGAGAGTGAACTGTGATTGAGTTGTTTCTCCAAACATCGTGTATCCCAGAGCAGCCGCTCCAGCATACAGCACAGTGCAAATACCAAAGCTGCATCAGCCATTCATGCATTCAAAATAGCGACAGATTTAAGTAGTCCCGTTAAGTCTCTAGCTTTTTCTCGGTAGATAACATGAGAAATCGGGCTCCATAACATGTGTACCAGAAACAAATAATATACATGTCTAATTTTATGGAACATTTATATATACAAATTCCTTTACAAACTATACGAGGATATCCCGTATTGTAAATGGCCTTGTTGAAAATGGAGAGACATGGTAGTTTGCTAACAGGTGTAAAACTATTAATGTATTTTCGTTTGTCATAATTATAGTCTTTACCTCGTTAGAAGGACAGAAGGGTACTGGCTTGGCTTTTTCATTGATGAATATATATTGGGAAAGACGGCATGGCCTGAGTAGCAAAAACCGTAGAGACCAATAGCAACAGGAAGATTAGAAAGGTTTAGAGCTGTCCCTTTAGTATGAACACCAACATGATCCACCAAGCCAGTCCAGAACAAACAAGCAACGACCAAGATTGATGCGATTACTCCTCCAGCTGAAAATGACGGGAAAACAAGGTAAATACAGTCAGTGGTTAACGATTACGGGACATTTTAATTGAAGCATCTACCACACATGAAAGTACTCGAAAATTGTCAAATGATCCAAAGCTGACTGTCTCCTTTCACACTCCTTGCAAAGCATTGAGTGAAATAATAGTTAGCAAGAATCACTTCCAACGTCCATAAAGGTTTATTCATATTACCAAAAATCCTGATGGTTTTAGAAAATTACAATGCTTTTTCTGTAGTCATGTGTTAGATTATGAATTTCCCAGAAAATCAAATGACCAAGAGGAATTTATAATGTAAAATATGACAACAGTTGGTGTTGGTGTATTTTCTGAAAGTGATGTCAGGGAATCAATGAGAAGAATTGGCTCATCGAAATTAGTTCTTTAATAGGTTCACAGAGTAAAAGTTCTCACCAGAAAGGTAGCTAAGAACACTGAGGTCCCTTAACCAAACGGTAGGAAGAATAACCAAGGTGGTCATCAGTGCAAAAAGATGGTGAGAGTTCAACTCAAACTCCCCTATGTTTATATGCGCATTTGGAAATAAAGATGACAAGTTGTCAGTCTCCAAAATGATATACTCGACGCAACAAGCCTGCAAAAGACGATGATTCAGCTGTACAGGAATATATTTCATTGAACGTAAAGTTTTTAATGAAAAATGTGCAAAACGTGCAAAAAAGTGATGTAACTTGTGCAAAGTGCCCCGTCTATGAAATTGGCAAATGAAGAAAATTATCAAAGTTGGCAGATGTACTTACATATAACTCCACATATAGAATAATCTGCATCCACAAGTACAACAGACCAGAAAATATACGTTAGCGGAGTACCACATAGGTTCTTCTTTTAAGGTAATAAAAACAAGTATGCATTGAAATAAAATAGTTTCGACGAAAGATCATCATGAAGAAATCATTTGTTTCTCATTCGGTAAGTCAAAAGTGACATTGGGGAAACGACTCCTCACAACAACAAAGAGACTTATTTTGTGCTCCGTGATGCCTTAGTTCATATGTGGCCAAAATCTTATAACGCACACAAGAGTATGAAACGTAGCACAAGTAGCTGCACTATTAGTTTGACAGAAACTCTGGGAAGAAATCATCGATATAGTTATCAAATTACTCAAAACCTCTATGAATGTAAAGACTTCATTGTCTAAACGCAGAGCTCAGTTGCATATCAGACTATCTTTCCACTTTAAACTTTATGTAAACCTATTTTCAAATTGCGCCTAAATCAGATTATGGAGAAAGGAAGAGGAGGACTCAGATAGAAGTTGGGACCGAGGATTTGGCATGAACCAAGGTAGCAGGCTTTCGCACATAGTTAGATTGTTATCTCTTACCTAGCTTTTCTACTTGCTTTCATAATGATTGTCATGTGGCATACTCGGAACTAAAGAGATTTTTCTTTATTTTACATTGTTCTAACTCAAATAAAAAAAAAGTTGGAAATAGCAAGACTTACGGATATGAAAACACGTCCTGCCGTACCAAAGGCAGCCTGGCCAATGTCCGGGTACGTTTCAAGACCAGGTTGACTGTCCAAGCAGTATCGCAAGAGAACTCCAGTGTAAAAAGAAAGTGCAGCAAAAATCAATAATATAGAAAGCCCAGACCAGCCTCCTTCTTTGACAGCATACGGAGTGGAAAGGATTCCAACTCCACACAGTACATTCACGCCTGCACAAAATTGTCGTACATCATTTCTGTTTTTTGTGATAAAGGAGCAATGGAGAACTAGAGAAGCTATAACGAAACAAAATGGATCAACCCGTTAAAGGAAGAAGCAAGATTTCTTGCCATATTATATATTCAGATGATGAAGATATCTTGTTTCTAGACCCGGACTCATTCATAAAACAGGTTGAAATAGAGAAATAAATGCTCTTGGAGTTTGATGATAACCAAGATATGCAGTAATAATATGCACTCGGAAAGATACTTTTAATGCAAACCATGATTAACATTACTTAAATCAAGAAACCGAATACTCCATTCACTTATTTTTTTTTTCCTTCACTGGCACGTAGCATAAGTATCTTAAGTAGATAGTGATAACAAACCATTTAGCACTGCCTGTCCGTATGAGCTCTGGTGAGAAACTGGAAGTTCATGCGCAACTGATGCTTTCTTATCATGGATCACTCTCCTCGAACTAGGTTTCCTTGACAGTGGAGGCAGCGGCAGATGTGCGGAACTTGGTCTTTCTTTCAATGTCTCGTCCTCTACGGACGGTATAAGAGGCTTAGTCAGAGAAGGTAATTTCTCAGGAGTGTGTCTCCTTATAAGGGATGATGAAAGGAATGAGCTGCCTATCCGTGATAATGATGATGGCCCCAGAAAGTTAATACTTGGAGACGAGACACTACCATACAGATCAATGGATTGCCTGTAACAGGTATTGTCAAAACTTTTAGTATTTGGAGGCGTAAGTAAAAGCAATACAAGAAAAGAAATGACACATAATTTAACACTATCAATAGCTTACTACAGTAATACATTGTCCATGTATCAGCACATTTTGATCGAACTTTAAAGATTATAGAACTAGATTAGTGATGGTTCCTTAGCAGAACGTAGTTAAACCAACTGCTTACTAGTTACAAGACATAGTTTCCAAAACAGCAGAATACAGCTTTGCGGACAACTTGTGGCTGGTTTGGAGTTAACTTCTTGAACGAGCAATTTTATAGTTCTTAATTTGAGGTTAAGCAAACTATAGTAATTACTTGACAACCAATGAATTGCACAAGCATTCAAATAGTCGGAGGCCCATAAGCGGTGATTCTCAACATCATTCAGAATATTATCTACGACCTTCAAATCTTTGTGTCAGCAGCCTACAAATTTCATTAAGGCTCTCATCTACATGCCTTTGTCCTTTGATGGGCTTGCAATGTAACTTCATTAGTAAATAGTCACGAGCCGAATGAATCAGAACTCTTTTAGTTTATACTTGAATTCATATAGATAAAGAAGTTTGATTTAGTTAAGATGTCGCATAAACAACAACGAATTCAAGAGATGGTTAAATCTCAACACCCAAACGTAGCATCAAAGCTCTCATATTCAAACTCTGCAAAAGAATTAAGTACATAAACAATAACAAAAGTATAAATACCTGTAACTTTGAGGCCAGGCGGGGTTCAAAGAACCGGTCTTGCTCTGATGATGTTCATCATTATCGTCAGAGTAGCTGGAGAACTCAGATTCATTCCCACCTTCACCTTTCTCCTCATCCTCTTCATCACTTTCCATAATAAACTGTTCCGACAATGATTTCTTCATCGTCTTAGCTCTCCCTTCTCTAGCTTCAAATTGCTTCAGAATTTAATTGAAATAACACCTTGTAAGCTTACAGAGAGATGGATCTGTAGCTCAAATTCGAAATTCAAGAAAGCTGATCAATGAGGCGCAAATAAGAAATCCCATTTAACATATATATCATATATATGCATGTGAAATCCACGTATGTGCACTTTGCCAACAAACAACATGTGTAGAACTAGGAAAAACTGATAAAGAAACATAAACAGAAATTATATTACAAATGCAGTCAATAATTAAATGTCTGGAAACCATATTCAAGAGCACCAACACATCATTAATATCTCCGGAATTGAAACTGAACCAGATAAAAAGAGAAAAAAGAGGATCAAGTCATCAAGCATATATATATATATATATATATATATATATATATATATATATATATATATATATATATTTACCTCTAAAGAAACTTTTCCAACACTTTTCAAGAAACTGAATTAACTTTCCCCAAGCCCATTCCATAATTAGACCCGAAATTTCAGATCACTAAGAAATGCAATCCGCGATGTGTATGGCGTGTGTGTGTGTGTGTGTGTGTGAGAGAGAGAGAGAGAGAGATTACCTCTTCAAAAAGTTACAAAAAAGAAAAAGATGTCAGCTTCTTGTGGGACTCTACCCAGAAAAGATCTCAACCTTTTTCTCCGCAAAAATGCATCAAAAAACACCAACTTCTGAATCTTCCAAGACTCACCAAGAAAGAGTTTCTTTCACCTTCTTCTCAACTCACCCAAAAAACACACACTAGCCTCACCTTTTCCCCTCAACACGCACTGAATCTTTGCCCACTACTTCAAAACAGGAATTCAGCTGTAAGTGTGTCAAATGATGTTTTTCGTGTGAGTATATAGCAATGTATAAGACAAACAGTAATTTGAATTTGTAACATGACATAACTATATTTGACTACTCGAACTTATTCAAACTTTTAAATTTTATTTTAACTGATAAATTAATTTATTTTCTTTTTTAAATTTAATATATTGGTTTGTTTATCTTAAAATGTGAAAAAATTATTTACTATATGCACACAGGGACGACGTGTCACAACGATTAGTATATATATATATATATATATACATGTATTATATGTGGTTTTATTTATTATAATATAATTTAATTTATATTTTTATTTTGAAAAAAATATATGTTATTGTTCAATATTTTTAATACTAAAATAGGACAAAAGTGTAATAAAAGATTCAATTGCATTTCTACTGACCATGAGGCCATGATCTGTACATGAATAAGCTCCTAACATAGTCTACTCACTATTTGAATTTATCCTCTCTAAACTTTTGGAGAATGCTAATCTAACCCTTTACTTTTGTAATTCTCACTTTCCACCCCAATAGTCAATCTTTACTCCAAGTTCACTTCTATCTATGTGCTAATTGTTTTTTTCAAAATTCCTGTTCAAATCAAATTTAACCATACTTAATTAATTACGTTGTAAGTATTATTGCACTGTTATTGATCACTCACTTTTATATTGTACATTGATCATATGATAAGTGTATTATATTTATCAAATAATTAATCTGAGTTTCGAAAAACTCAGTTCAGATGAGTAATTCTCTTGTTCCGTAGGTCCTCGAAAAATTCAAAGATTTGCTAGAAGTTTTATGCATAACCCCATTATATTTTAATTAAGCTTATGTATTAAAAGAAAAAACACCACGCGACCAAAATGTAATAATTAAACTAATATATACTCGCTCAATTATCTTCAACCCGTAAAAAATCTCTTATTATTTGAAAATTTTCACAAACACCTGATATAAGTAATATTTTCTTCACTAATATTATGAATCACTACAAAAAAAAAGTATTGATAATAAAATGTTGGTATAATGGGCCTAATTTAGTTGGCAAAGTGCATGGTATATTGTTTGCCGTATAGCAGAAGTTGGTCTACTGCATAGTAGGAGTTATTGTCTACTGTAATAGTAGGTGCTATTGAGCATGATATGATTATTGTAACAGTCTTTATTAGATATTGATGTCGATAGGAATGATTGCACTTGTACTCGATTTATTTCAATTAATAAAAATTTATCGCTCTTACCTTAAAAAATAAAATGTTGGTATGATTGTTCAAATAACTAGAAGATTTTATAATTTCACATAATTAAGGGGATGTAAATGTAAATATTCGTGAAATTTTTTGAACCATGTGTACGTACATTAAAAATGAGGTGGGCTCATCATTTAAAGGACAAGATCTGGACCCTTATGGGTGACAATTATTTAATAGCTAGCAATCATTAAAAAATTGCTGTTCATTTTTTGTAGTCGATTCTCCACGTCTCAACAAATCATTAAGCACTACATATATTGTCTACATTCATTGAATATCATTTGTCTTGAAATAAATTTTAAATTAAAATTATAAAATTTAATGTTAATTTATTTTTTTCACTTTATTTTCTTGGTACGGAATAAAAAAATTATTTAAAATTTACGTTCTTTAATGTTATTGATGCTTATCGAGATTTAGTAGTGTCATAAAGTCAAAAAAATATTTAGAGTATTTTAAGATTATCAAAAAATTAACTTGATAAACAGGGGTTAGGGTTTTGATATTTAAGTTAATAATTGACTTGGTGGAAATTAAAATAAGAAAGCTAAAAAATAAAGAAGAAGAAGATATGAGAATCAACAAGATTGAAGGTGAAATATGTAAAGGATTTGCAGAATATTATGAAAAAATAGTAAATTTTGTACACAATTGAGTATGAGCGAGCTGATTGTGTGTATACGAGTCAAAGTGTCGAGTTCAAATCTATCTAAACCCGTATTTAAGGGAATAGTGTTTGAGAAATAGAGAGGCGATTGAGCACAATTTGAATATACTCGGGTTTCTTAAGAAGTCTATTTTAAAGGAATCTAGCTGGTTTAACTGTATGCCACATCATTCATGTTCTACATAAATAGAAATAAAATTTGGCACATCAAAATAAAAATAGACAATTAAGAACGAAGTAGTTATTTGTTGGCTTTATCGAGTAGACTCCAACTGACAATTTGTCACTGCTCCCAATTGGCCATTGCCGCCCCATCCTTTCTCTCCAGTCCACCCCCTCACCACCCCTTCTCTCTCTCTCTCTCTTTCTCTCTCTCTATATATATATAAAACTTTTAATTATTTATGTAATATATATTTTTATATATTAAAAATTTTAACCGTTGATTGAAATTAAAAAAAAAAAATTGCACAGTTGGTTTATTAGTAAATTTGAAGCTTAGATCAAATAAAATCCAATGATCATTAAATAAGGATATAATATATAATTTTATAATTAAAAATTAAACAAATAAATATTAAAAAAAAGTGCACGAACTACACAAAACTCGTGTGAGGGATGTAACTGCTCTGTTGTTTTTTCACAAGAAGGTAAATTGTTCTTTTTTTTTTTTATAGAAGGTAATTTGCTCATTTTGAATATTATAGAAGGATAAATTGATTTAAGCCCTTAAACAATGAAAATAAAAAGGTACCATTTTATACAGGAATTATTACATTTACACCCCTTAACTATTGTCTTTTTACACAAATCAAACCATCCCTGCGTTTTCAAAAATTACATAAATGACCCTTAGCAGCCTTTAAAATCCAAAAATATTCTGTTAAACCGATCAAACTTTAATTTAATTTTGCAATAACAGAAATGCCGTTAAAGTGTTTTTTTAGTTATCAAGAGGTAGAGGGTTGTCAAAGTAATATTTATGGAAATGAATAATATGACCCGTATATTTTTTAGTATTTATATTAATTTAAATTTAAATTATTTTATTAATTTTATCCATTGAATTTGTATATAAAATTCATCTCTTAATAATTAAAATATTAAATTATTTAATTAATATATTACTAAAAATTAGTTATTAGGTTATAAATTTAAAATTACAAAATTATCACACTTGAATAAATTATTTTGAATTCTTAAAATTAAAAAATACTTTTTACATTTATTTATAACTAAATTTACTAAATTATGATGCAATATAAATATATAAATATATATATAATCGAACATACTTATATGTATATATTTACATGTTTATAAATATATATATACATATATTTTAATGTGAATGATGGCACACGAGTGTGAAGGTTAGGCGCAAGTAAGTGGGGCAAGGTCATAGGCCGCAATGGGACAGTGGGAGCGAGGGCACAGGCAAGAGTTGAGAGTAGGTATAGTAGTGCTAGGGTTGGGAAAAAATAATAACTTTTAAAAAAAAAATTAACAATTTAAAATGTTTTTTAGTAAATTAATTTTTTATTTTACTAAGCCTAATAATGATTTATATAAACATTAAATTATGCTGGATTATTATTTATTAATTTTAATAGAATTTAATTATAAATAAAAATAGAGGATAGAAAAGCTTTTAATTTTAATAATTTTAAATAATTTATAAAAATGTGATAAATTTTTAATTTAAACTTATAATATAATAACTAATTTTAGTAATATATTAATTGAATAATTTAGTATTTCAATTATTAAAATGTGTAATTTTATATAGAGATTCAATTAAAAAATTTATAAAATAACTTAAATTTAAATTAAAAACTAATATAAATAAAAAAAATCTATGGGGTTATATTACTCATCTCCATATACATTACTTTAGCACTCTTCTACCTTTTGGTAATTATAGAGACACTTTTGAGGGCAATTTTGTTATTAAAAATTATATTAAAGTTTGACTAAGTCAACACACGCATTTTTTTATTTAAAGGGTGTCAGGAGTAATTTTTGTAGTTTGTCAAAAGACAAGGATGACTCGTGTGAAACAACAACAGGTAAAAAGGTGCATATATAATTATCCCTTTTCTATAAAACAAACTTCAAATTTCATCCTTAGCACATTTTTGATTTTCTGATCGAACAGGTAAAGAATTGATGAGAATCAAGAAAATATAGTAATAACTTAAGTTGTCACTAAAAATATATATATTAAGTGATAATAATTTTGATCTTACCACAATAAAACTAGTAGTGACAATAATTATGTGTAAAGTAATTATTAGGTATAGTTAGTGGCAAAATCAGTGAAAACAAATAGTTACTGCCGCTAAGTGGTTATTATAGATATGTCTAATTATCAATAGTAAAATTGTATTCCTCATTACCGTGACAAAAGAAAAACATTGTAGTAATTAGTACTCAAAATTAGTGAAATAATTATTATTGTTGTGTTTTCCTTTTATTTTACTTATAAGTATTATTATAATTATTATTATAATTGTTATTACTATTATTATTATTATTATTATTTGATATAGGCAAACGTCCCACATTGATTGCAGACGAGAAGCTTGAGTGGCTTATAAGCCCCAAAACCTCTTCTTCCTTGCGAAACGTTTTTTTAGGACAAAACTGTGAGGCTCGTAGCTGTCCAGGTTCAAATTAGCAGAATGACTCAAATGAAAAAGTCCAAATTCAAGGAGGTAGCAGAATGACTCAAATGAAAAAGTCCAAATTCAAGGAGGTAAAGGTGGGCATTCCAAGAAAGGAAGGTCTTGAAGAAGGAAAGGAGCTAAAGAAAAAAGGCAAAGATTAACTTACCAAATTTGCAAAGCATTGTATTAGTATATATACCTCATTCTTATTGAGATGGGGGAGAAAAAAATAAGAGAATAAAAAATAGAGAGATTTATATTTATATTTCATTACAAATATACGAAATATGATCCCCCATTACGTTATCACAATTATAATTATATGAAGTATCATCCACCAACGATTTTTTACACATCAACTTGGCGTCGTCTGTGAGAACGAGGCCATGTGCCCCTCCCATGGCCCTCGTCATGGGGGCTGATGATGTAGGCAAGTGTCCCGCATTGGTTGCAGACGAGGAGCTTGAGTGGTTTATAAACCCCAAGACTTCCTCTCCCTAGCGAGGCGCTTTTTCAGGACAAAACCGTGAGGCTCATACGAAGTCAGAGCAGACAATACCTCGTGCAACGAGGCATCGATCAAGTCGCAGGCTGCATCATCATCATCATTACTACTACTACTATTATTATTATTATTATTATTATTATTATTATTATTATTATTATTATTATTTTCCCGTTAATTTTCTCCTATTTTTCCAGTCATATATAATATCTAATTACTACATTGAGAGTTAATAAAAAATACTAAGGGTGTATTTGGTTGGGGTGAAAAATGAAGGAATAAGAGAAGTGGAATAAAAATGAATGTATAAGAGATAATCTTGTATTTGGTTAGCAGCAAGAGATGAAGGTGAAGTAAAAGTATATGAAACTCCTCCAGAGTTTAATTTTGTTTCCGTCCAAAATTGAGCGAAAAAGTGGAAGTATAAGGCCAAAAAGACAAAAATGTATAATTTTTATTTTTATTTACTTTATTACCCATATATCTATATATACATATCAGTACAAAAATAATTTTATAAGAATGGCTTTTGTAACGACTTTTTTATTGATATGTAACGGTTTTTGGAATAGTCTAGCCTACCGCTGCTAAGACAGTCGTTATAAATTATTTGTAACGGCTAGTTGAAAAGTCGTTACAACTTATAACGACTGTTGTAACGGCTAACTATGGCTGTTACAAATGCTGTCATATTTTAAAGAAGAATTTTGGAACTGCCTTTGTAACGGCTTAATTAAATTGAATTTGTAACTGTTTGTAACAGTATTTGTAACGGCCTGTCAAATTTGTCCAATATATATGTGTTACAAAAGCCGTTACAAATGTAGTTACAAAAATTAATATTAATATTATATATTTTAATATTTATTTTATTTAATTTTAATATTTATTTTATGTAATTTTAATATTTGATTTATTTAATTTAATGTTTTTCATATATTTTAATAATTATTTTGTAAACTTAAATAAATGATTTTTTTATTTAAAAAACACATAATATAACAAAAATAATAATAAATTTATTATACAAATACAAATATTATTTTAAAATTATATTTTTTACAAAATTAGAAAAAAAATCCTAATCTATATCGTAGTCCTCTGCGGCGGTATGTTCGTCGTCATCGCCGAATGTTGGGGATCAGCTGGAGTTGTGTCTCCTATTAAAAAATCATTGTTAAAAATAATTAGACATTAAAAATAAAATTTAATTATTCTTTTTTTATAAAATTCCTATTTTCGTAAAATTACATTAAGGTCCTATAATTTTCTAAAAATTACAATTAGGTGCATAAAAATACAACATATATACTTACATTATATTCATACAACATATATACAATCAATTTAATAATACCACATACAACACATATACACAGAAAATCCATACATCATTTTGCAAATTATTTTTAAAATTATAGATTTCAAAAACAAAATCAGTAAGTTTAAAAAAATTCAGAAACTCAAAAAAATTCTGAAACTTAAAAAAAAAAATCTCAATTTTTTTTTAAAATTACAGAATTTAAAAAAAAAGTTATTTTAAAAAATTGGCAATTTTTTTTAAATTTTCAGAAATTCAGAAAAATTTCAGAAATGCTTCAAAAATTTCTAAAATTTTAATAAAATTCAAGAAATTTTGCAAAATTCAGATTGTTTTTTAATAATGCAGAAATTGTACACTAATTTTTTATGCTAATTTCATCACTAATTAACCAATAATTAAACATCATCCAATAAATATTATTCACAACAAATTAATCAACAAAATTAAACACAAATATTACAGATTTTAAATTTTTTTTTCAGTAACTTTAAAAAATTTCCAACAATTTTTGAAATTCAAGAATTTCAATAAAATTTCTGAAATTAAAAAAATTTCTAATTTTTATTTAAAATTACAGAATTTAAAAAAAGCAGTTATTTTAAAAAATTGGCATTTTTTTTCAAAATTTTTAAAAATTAATTTTTTTTTCAGAAATTTGAGATAATGCAGATTCTTTTTTTTCAAATTTTATTTAATAATGGAAGAATTTTTTTTTAAAATACTGAAATGTAAATGAAATTTTGAATAAATTAAACAAATATTCAAATATATTAAAGCAGAAAAATAAAAAAATTAACAAAAGTTACCTGATTGTTCGACGGTGGTGGAGATGGTGGTTCAAAAAAAATTAAATTCCTGGAAATAAAAAAAATAAAAAATTGTTAGAAATTTTTCAATTTTATTTTAAAATTATAGAAATTTAAAAAGGGGGGAACATGGGGGAGGGAGAGGGAAATAGGGGGTGGGGAGAAAAAAGGGGGAAATAGGGGGAGGGGGGAACCGCCGGGGTGGGGGGGGGGGGGGGTGGGGGGCTTACGGTGACGTGCAGCAAAGGGCGACTAACTGGCGTCGAGCGAATACGGGTGAGGGAGAGGGAAAGGAGAAGTAGAGAAATCGGGACGGGGAAGAGGAAAAGAAAAAATCTACAAGTGTTGTATATATACCACTCCAAAAGGAATTACAAAATATGAAAAGTTGTTACAAAAGCCGTTACAATTGATCCAACTATCAGATATGATCACACTTATAAAATAATCCATTCAGTGAAGTTGTAGCCTTATTGGGTATACGAATTTTGAAATATCGTTCCTAGAACGTAATAGTAATAATTCAACTCAGTGTATTTTTAAATAAGGCCATGTGATTTAAAATCATACCGTATGATATGATTTAAAATATACACAAACTTATATACATTTAAATTTGGTATGGATCGGATGTCCGGATGTAAAAATATCGTATTCTTCAACTTGAAATTTTTAAATGGCTCATTTTTTATAACTGCTTTCGTAACGACCCATGTAATTCAAAATTATAACGGTCTTTGTAACGGTTTTGTAATGGTAATTCGAATTTAAATTCCCATTATTTTTTTGGCATTTGATTTCAAAAATTTTAATTAGGAACGGCTTTTATAACGGCGTATTCTAAATAGGCCGTTACAAAATATTTTCCATCATTTATTCCACCTTATTTTGTAACGGTCATTATAATGGTTTTCATGAGAATTTGACCGTTCGAAATTAATAAATTTTAACAAAAAATATTTTTTTGGAGCGGCATTTGTAACGGTCAAATTAATAAAAATAAAAAAAAAGTCGTTACAAAAGCCGCTGCAAATTTGTAACGACCAATAAATTGTAACAGTTTTAGGTACAACACAAAATTTGTAACGGCCTTAGGCACGGTTATAGCCATTACAAAAAAAAGAAGATTTTTTACTACCCCAATAACGTCAGCACATCCGATCCATTACAAAACCGTTACAAAAGCCGTGCCACTTGGAACGACCTGTGGCCATTACAAAAAAGCCGTTACAAATCAAGCATTTTTTATAGTGTATATATATAATTTCTTTCCAATTCTTCTCTCCTCCTCATTGATAATACTGTACATAATTGACAAAGAAAAAAAATCATTGAAAAACTACTGCATCAAAGTCTACAATCAGGTAAACAATCTTATTAGTAATTTTTATTTATTTAAACTAAATAATTTAGAATAAATGAACAATACTTATTTTGATAAATATATAAAAAATATTCTTATTCTTCTTTGATACATATTTTTATTAAATAAGATTTTTAAAATTTTGATATACTAAAATTATATTAGTATAATATTAATTATTTATTTTCTAATATAAAGTGAAGAGAATGATAATTCAGCAAAATTATAATTTCTTCTCCATCTGTTTTCTTCGTAACAAAACAAGGAAAAATATTTGAGATTTACTCTCATTCCAATAATACCAAACAACTTGAAGGAAAACTATTATTCTTTCCCCCCCCTCCCCCTTTCACTTCCTCTCCCAATTCCATTTTTCTTTTTCACTCACTTGAACCAAACGAACCCTAAAAGTGTGTGTGGTTGGGGTGAAAAATGGGAGTATAAGAGAAGTGGAAGTAAAATTAAATGTATAAGAGATAATTTGATGTTTAGTTAGGGGGAAGAGATGGAAGTGAAGTAAAACTTGATATATATAAAACCCCTCCGGAGTCCAATTTTGTTTCTTTTCAAATTTGGGCAAAAAAGTGGAAGTACAAGGCAAAAAAGATAAAAAAGTACAATTTTTATTTTTATTTACTATATTATCCACACACATATATATATGTATATATATATATATAAATATAAGGGTTAAAGAAAAAATTTGTCCCTTAACTTTGGTCATTTTCCATTTTAGTCCTTTAACTTTGGCGATTGCATTTTAGTCCTGTAACTTTCTAAAACCGCTCGATTTTATTTCTTCGACCGAATCTGCCAAGATCTAGGCCAAATTTTGGATTTTAGTCCATTTTCACTATTCTTGTATTTTTATGCATATTTTCACCCATACTCGCCTAAAATGGTATCAGAGCCTAGGTTTATTGAAAAAATATATAGTTATATTGCATTTAAATATTATTTTCCACTAATGGAGGAGACTTTTTGAGAGAAATGGAACCGAATGAATGTTCGAGTTACAATGACAACATGAATTATTTTCTAATTTTGAAAATACAAAGAAAGAAAATTCTTATGGAGGTTCTTGAAAAATGTTGCAACAGTCCCAAGAGGATTGATTCGAAAGTCCTCACAAAAGAAGAAATAGAGGAAGAGATGTGGGCTTTCCAAGTCCAACAGACGCTACCAGAAAATGCAGTGAGGCGCTTACACTCCACCGAAGTCCATGGTAGAATATATACCGGTAAGGAAAAACAGAATAGGTAAATTCCTTCATCAATATATGTCTAAAAATTATGATTAGCAGGACTGATTGGAAGGAACTCGAGCCGAATACCTCGAAGATCTCACAAGATTTGAGAGAAATTCAGAAGACAGTCCAAGACTAAGGACATAGGTCAATCAGTATACCTATGAAAGTAGATTCTTTGTGCCACAAGATGGACTCCTTAAGATCCTTCTAGATCTACACAAGGATCTTATAGATCTGAAGACAGAAATTGCAGATCTAAAAAGAAACTAATGGGAGAACCCTGAAATATCCAGATCTAGACAAGAGCAGATCAGGGACGCCCTTGCTACAGTATCTCTTCTACATCAGAAGGAAAATGTGATGGAGATTCCAAAGCTAAAGACAAGAGATGAACAGATCCGAGAAGTCATTAACTCCATAAAAAACAGAGGTAGCTAGAGTGGATCTATCATATCTATAGGAATTGACTGAATCCTTTTCCCAACTCGGGATTGTAGTCAACGTTCAAGCTAATGAAGTCACTCCAAGACTACCACATCCGGAAAGAAACACATGTTCGAATGAGCCTCCATGGGATCATCTAATGGGAGAAAGTGCGGATTTCCACATGGATGTTTGTGGGAACCATATCGAGAGAAAATCCAGGAAAAAATTGGAGAAGGGCATCTGAAAACACACCTCGGGCAAGGACCATGGTCCAACCCTTGCATTCATATAGCGCCGTACTAAATTTGGATGTTATCGACTTCCTAAACATTGAGAAAAATTGATAGATGAATGGGTTGCATCCATAAAGACAACAAACAACTACTCTAGAACTTGATAAAAAAAACTTCATAAAATTAGTGGAGTTAAGCTTGGAGGGTTCTGTGAAGATTGGGATGGATATTACCCCAGCCAATTCTAAAGCCAATATCTTTGCCGAAGATTCAAAGAGTGCAATTGCAAATCGGTTAGGGATGCTTATCAAGATACACTTCATCGAAGATGGATACTTCGAAGGAAGTAGATTAGAACAAACTAGAGAATATGCACAAGCTCTTTTTAGCCTTAAATTAAGAAGTATTAGCGTAGTAGATGAATATATCTATTGGTTTCGCAAATATTCTTCTAGAGTGGAGTAGCAGTAGAAGTAACAGCTCTAATGTTCTTTGCAAATCAGCAGTCCATGGAGAGAAATGTTGATCGAGTCATACAAAGTACTTGAAAAGACAAATGAATTCAATTGCAAGGAGAATATCTTTCCTTAAAGACAAGTTGAAGGATTGGTGTTATCAAGTATCCATCCAGAAAAACATGAAAATGCTGAAGGTACGATTAAAAGAACCCCTCTCTGTTGTGATAATAAATATTTTCCTACTATTATAAGAGAATCAGGTGAGCCAAGGAAGAGGAAGAAGCCTAGTGACTTCTGCCTTAGGAGTTCCAGAAGAACCTCTTTCAGGCGGAGATCATGGTGGTCTAAATCAAAAGCCAGATCATACAAATTTGGATAAAGGAGCGGACCAACAAGGGCTTCATCCCAAGGATCTAGACGAACATATACAAGATCCATATGAAGAACCCCTGCAAAGAGAACTTTCAGACGAGCCCATACCTGGGCTAATGTGAGTTTCAAAGACTGCAACTGTCGGACTTCGGTATAAGAGGTCATTTATCTCCAGACTGCCCGCGGAAACGTGGTGAAGTAAGAATATTTAAAGCCACAGATGACACTTTAGATGCAGTTTACTATGGCGATTTGGTACCCATTTACCAATTCGAAGCTTCCTTCAGACGAAAGCGTCTACGAAGAGGAGATAGAGACTAATTCGGATGGATCTTCAAGCGAGTCATGATAACTACAATGAGGGAGATAAGCTTCAAACTTCTGAAAGCCTATCAGGATTCTTCCAAGGTCATGGTATCAAACAAAACCATAGAAAGAATCATGCATCAAGATTCCAACCTCAACTCATATAATGGATTTAGGATTGGAGGAATCGGTAGAGTCCTCAATCAGATAGGACTAAACCAGAGAAAACATCACATAATCTACAAAGTAAGTTCAGGTGAGTTTGCTATTCCTATGGAATTTACTGATAATGTGATGGAAATGCAACTTATTGCTAAAGAAGAAATTCCTTAAGAATTAAGTAGGCTTAGAGAAGAAATAGTTGTTACTATGAAATGGATCCACGTAGAAACTATTGAAGTAGTAATAAAAGCAACTTTCAAGGGAGGAATTGATTCAGAAATACATTTATCAATAATGGATAAACGAATAAATGATTTAAGAGATGGTTGTCTTGGGATAATGATAGACAATCTATATGTAGGAAAATTGATGTTTGGCATTTTTTCCTAGAATCCATACAACCTAGCAAACCAAGATTTCAGTAGAGTTTTAACCCTTCATCAGGATTTTAAAAGAAAAGATTCTAATGAAAGAATGTAATAGACCATATTCTATAACTTATAGAATTGCATATGCCCTTCCAACACACATCACTCTGATCTATTTCTAAGGAAAGAGTATATTGAGATTTCTAGAATTTTCAAGGAATTCGCTAAGGTAATGGCACCATATCTAATTAGGATACCTAGAATAGGTGGTGTCAACATTGTAATCCAAGATCACCCAGTTTTAGATCGAACACTTAGCTCTAGAGCTGAGTTTAGTAGTAGGATGTCCTTTTCGGAAGATAGGATCATGGGCTACAAAGGAAAAGAGAAAGAATTGTTAAAAGCCTTAACTTCTCAAGAAATTAGGGTAGATAGCGTAAAACTTAAATGTCCTGAAGAATGGAAAGAAATACAAGTTATATTTGACATCACTAAGAATGAAAACTTTTTTTCTTGTGATGACTTATATCATCTACAATAAGAAGGCATGCCAGAAATAGCAAACAATGAAATTCTAGTTGCAGGACGAGAGAATGGGAGTATAACTTTGGGGTTAAGTTTCCTCGAAGATCATAAATCATGAGGAAGAAAAGGTAATGGTATGGAATTCAGTCTTGATGGTATACTATAAGGATTGAATGACAAGTCCCTTTTCTATATACATATCTATTGGTATGATATATGATCCATATATGACAAAATATTTTGCAGCTTATATTGTTTCAGGATCAAGTATTTTCATGGCAAAATCTAGAGTTTTTCCTAAAGAAGCAAGGGAAACCATACCCGTTATTGCAAGAAGATATTTTTCACAAAAAAACCTAATACTCAATACGGGAATTCGAGAAGCCAAAAACATGATCGGAGGAGTATTTGGAACACCCTGATTTAGGGTAAAAATACTCCTATCTACTTTCATGATATAGGTGCTGATATCTTGTTAGGTAACAATTTCATCCAAACATTTGCAAGATATATGCAGAATAACCAAAGAAATCTGTTAATTTTTACTACTAACTGTGTTAGTGAGATACAGGTTTTGGAAAGAGAAAATGCATTTAACAGGATAATGCCGATAAATTTTCGCAGCAAGCATGGTGATTTTGATGCCAAATTAACTCATTCAAAAATGCAGGATAGGAGAAAATTTGGTAAAGCTCTTTTGTCTTTCAGGCAATAGGGACTAATCGACAGCGATAGCTTTTATAAGGAATTTGAGGAAGAGATTAAAAACCTTAAGGAAGCATTGTAGAAGATAAAGTCGCTAGATATTAGCGAAGAAGGTAAGCTCTCTCTTGAGAACGTCAAGAGACTTATCTAGAGGAATTTCAGCGACCTCTGGCATGGTGGATAGGAATAAGATCGAAGCTACTATGAGGGTCAAAGAGGAAAGTATGAGTATATTCCATACAAGCCTATCCAGATGAACATGGAGGATAAAAATATATGCAGAGTATCATTAAGGAGATCAATCTCACGAGCCTGCAGTCTCTGCTTATAGTAGGCGCTGGTTTTCTAGTAAGAAATCATGGTGAGATAAAAAGAGATAACCCTGGTTGGTTATTAACCATCAAGGAATCGATAAATATTAGATATTTGATGGTTATTGCATTCCCAGTAGAGAGCACTTGATTGATTGCATTAAAGGTGCAAAAGTATTTCTTAAATTCGATTGCAAATCTGAATTTTTTCAATTAAAATGGAGAATAAATCAAAGAAATTTACTGCATTCTCTACACCATAAGGACACTATATCTGGAATGTGCTTCCAATGAGTTTAGCAAATGCACCTAAGATATTTCAAAGAAAAATGAATTTTCTTTTAATAGATTATTTTGAATTTATGTTTGTCTACAGTGACGACATCTTGATTGCACCTAAGAATATGAAAGAGCATATCAAACATCTTGAAATATTTTCTGATGCATGCTTTAGAGAAGGATTAGTAATTTTTGAAAAGAAAACTTCTATAGCTGTCAATAAAATTGAATTTTTAGGAATTCTTATTGACGAAACATGTATTGAGTTACAGGATCATATTGTGGAGAAAATCCGTAATTTTCGAGATATGCTCAAGGACAAGAAGCACTTACAGAGCTTCTTGGGAGTTGTTAATTTTGTAGGTATCTTTATTAAAAATCTTGCTAAATATAGAAAG
This sequence comes from Sesamum angolense, assembly GCA_034509725.1. Lineage (NCBI taxonomy): Eukaryota > Viridiplantae > Streptophyta > Magnoliopsida > Lamiales > Pedaliaceae > Sesamum > Sesamum angolense. The sequence continues at coordinate 12,348,851 of JACGWL010000016.1, forward strand.
GACTTCCGACCACTTTTGAAGAAAATAGAAAGTCCAAAGTGGAAATGGAAAGAAATCCACACTAAAAGGGTTCGTGAGCTAAAACAGGATTGCAGTAACCTACCAAAACTTGCTCTACCACAAGATAAGAATGAATTGGTAGTCTACACAAATGTCAATAACTATAGATGGACAACAATGCTCATGAAGAGGACTACTACAGCGGAAGAACCTTCTAGATACACAGGAGGAACACTACAACTCTGGTCTGGTCTACGAGAAATAATTCTTCGCAGTCTGGAAGGCTTTTAAGAAATGGCCTTTGTTTCTACTTGCTAAAGAATTCGCATTAAAAGTCGATCATACAAATGTTAAAGCTTTCTTGAAAATTAAATTAGAATCTAAAATTAAGAAAGCTTGTATTATCAGATAGCAAGCTGAATGCCAATATTATTGTTATAATATTATCGTTATAAAATCTCACAAGAATGTTGTTGCAGATTTCCTAACAAGAGATGGAGGCATCTGAAGCAAACTCCATTATTTTAAGACTTAGGCATTTCAGAGAAAATCTTGGGGTGCATAACAAGAAGTTTGGACGGCTAGCGGTGAATTCCCAAGTGGCTGGACAAATCTAAAGAGCTGATCTTGACACTGTCCAGATTGCAATAAGAACTACCATGGTGGCTTCAACCTCACTATGGAATGACCTACAAGAACCAATTTGAAAGGTATCATCCTCGGAGATGATTCACGAGTTGAAAGAGTAGGGCTCTAAACCTGAATTTAGAGTACAAGATTGTAGACTTGTAGCATCGGATTCCAGTATTGATTGCACAAGGCCATCGCCAGACTCTGGTGAAACGACAACAATTGGGTCACAGGAAGTGCAAACTCCTGATGATTCAAGTCAACCCAGCACCTCTAGGGTTAAAGAGGGAGAGATTAGCATTAGACTAATGACAGACACCTCTAAGGTTAATCCTAACGAGGCGATATCTTCATCTTCTGCTTGGCAGGTTTACCGACGAATGTGGAAAAAATTAATTTCTCGCGAAGGCGTCAATCCAGGCAAGACTATCATCAAAACATCCAAAAAATACAACAGAGTCTAGATGATAGAAGGATCAAAACCCGAAGATGTCAGAGAATGATATGATTTTGGGGCACTAGCTTCAGTTCATACTATGTCACCTAGTTTTTCGAAAATCTCAAAAGCTTCCGGAGTGGATTAGTGGGGCAGTATATGATTTCATGGCAAAACAACTTCCACTTCATAAGAGGTGATATTTTGGAGATAAAATTCATATCAGCAGCTCTAGAAACTGCATGAAAAAGATCTCATCCATCATTCCATTTTATGAAGTTGCAGAGGCCAGATATGGTAGCTTTCAACAAAATCAAAGCTACCTCAGGTGAAGCTCCCCTCGTATCGGCTATTAATGAAGATGATATCTCAACTAGAAGAGCTTGGGGATTATGGGTTTGTCTCACAAAGATGGACAAGGTCAAGTATCCATTCAAAAATTTCACAAACAAAATGAATGGATCGTTCCTGTCAAATTCCATGACAGGAAAAAGCACTAAGTTCGTAGAAAGCGAAAAGAAGAGGATGCTAATCTGGAAAAATAAGTGATTGAAGCAACAAGGATCAGACGTACAATATGTTGCATGTTGGGCAATGGCATAACCATATGTGCCCTTATTGCGAGAAATAGGAGAAGCCCCTATTTGGGACTAAAATTCGAGTCACACAAAAGAAACCGAACCAAGCCAGGATAAGGAAAAAAGAAAGAATTTTTACAAAACGAGATAAAAATCGAAGAATGTAAATATTCAAGGATAAGACTATCGGCAGAAAACGACAAGAGCCAACAATCATCAAAATAGGAAAACCAGCTAGCAAAGCACGTGGCCGACAAGCTATCATGCCAACCAGCTGGAAAAGATGAGGGATTATTAACGCAATGACGTCATTCTGAAAAGACAAAGTGATGATGAACGCAGTGACGTCTTCAAAAATCAAGGTTGAAGTCCGCATTTGAAGTCCACGGATGGCTATAAATAAAGGGGTGACGAAGCAGAAGGGGATTATCAGAAATTTCCCCCTACTTTTCAAAGCATAATAATTTGAGTCTTTCAAATCTTTGTAGTTTTCAAATTTTTCAGTTTATGGGGGTTTCCCCAAAGAGTCTAGCCCTCTACCATATGAGAGGCTAAATAGTTGTCTCTTCTAATGGAGAAAATAATATTTATGTAATATTTCATATATTTTTTCAATAAAAAAGGCTTCTATTCAGCTTGTTCACCCTAAATTTTATTAAGTCTCTGTTCTGGAGTATGTTCTATGCCCTAAGGTAGGAAACGAAATAGGGTTGTGTTGTTTTGTTACTAAAGGGGTCAAGTTCCTGTGAACCATCAGTTGCGGTTGTGTGGTTTGAAGGAAGTTCGTAAAATCGAGGACTTAGAATACCCATAATCAAGGCGGTCAAATCAAGATATGACTTTATGAAGGCTTAATATTATTACGGAAGCATGTTGGGCCAAACTAGAGAATGTGTATGGACTATATTGAGATTTTCTATAAAAGGGCAAAATGGTTACTAATTTGGCTGAAGGACCAAAACCCAGCAGATTTGAAAGATACAGGACCAAATTGGGAAGCCGAAAAGTTAGAGGACCAAATTGGGAAAACGCTAAAGATATGGGACAAAAATTGCTTTAAAGCTTATATATAATTTCACTCCAAAGTTGTTTTTGGTATCAGCGAAGACACTGATGTTTGAACTCGAATTCGTTAGTTGAAAATTTTGTTAGTAATTTTTATTATATTTAAGATAAATAGCTTAAAATAAATACATAATACTCATTTTCATTAATATTTTTAATAAAAAAATATAATTCTTATTTGATAAAATATTTTTATTAATAAGGTTCTTAAAGTTTTTATATACTAAAATTATATTAATATAATTATATTAATTTATTTTCTAATTCAACATGAAGGGAAGGGTTAATCAGTAAAACTACAAAAAATAGTATTTTCTTTTCAATTTGTTTATCTCTTACAAAACAAGAAAAAACATTTGAGATTTACTCTCGTTTCAATTATACCAGACAACTTGAATGAAAACTATTATTATTTTCCTCCCCCTACCCCCCCTTCTCACTTCCCCTCCCCCTTTTACTTCTCTTTTTCTCTCACTTAAATCAAACGAACCCTAAAATAAAATATATTTATTAAGATAAATTATAACTACCTTTTATGCGGTTACACATAATTATAAATATTCTTTATTATTTAAAAATTTATAAATACTCCTCTCAGATAAAAAATAATTATATTGCCCTTAGATGGTTATGTAGAAATTACTATTTTAACCTTATTGATTTTTTAAAAAAAAATATATGAACCAATATAGAAAATTCTTTTGAGGGTGGATAAAGTAAATTCATTAGGCCATATTAGTCACAAAAAATATTTTAAATTTTTTTAAAAAATATTAAAATAATAATTTATATTTCAAAATGATATTTTGACCAGTTCACCACAAAAATTAAATTAAAACATAAGGAAAACTAATAAAATAGACTCGTTGTTAGATGAATGTTAAAACCAGATATGTATTTATAATTTCTTAAATAACAAAAAAATAATTATAATTATGCCATAATCTATGAGATGCGGCTGTAACATAACCTTTTTATTAAGTTTCAAGGCCTTAGAACAACTATTGTGGCATACAAAATACAAACTTCCTGAAATACACTTGTTCTACTTATTTTTCTTTTTCATAAATAACTTTATTTTTTAAGTAATTAGTTATATCAATCAATTTCTATTTTATAGACATTTAAAGTTAATTTAATTTATAAAAAATAGATCAATTATTCAGTTTTCTTTTATTCAATTAAATAAGTATAATAAAATTTAGGTTTTTGCAGAAGTATTGAGTGTGCACCAATTATTAATATATATAGAGAGAAGATGGTGAAAGAATTTATTTATCAACTATTAATTAGAGAAAAAAGTAAATTACAATGGCTTTCGTGAGATTTTGTATAATTACTAATACTTTCTTATTGTTTGAAAAATTATGAATAATTCTTTATCTTTTATGAAATTATGTATTTTTTTTTATGGAGACCTATAATTGTCAACTTTGCTCTTGCTGTAATTTTTTTATAAATAAATCTAAAGAGTTGTAAAAAGAAATAAGACAATGTGGGTGAAAAAAATTTAAAAAATGTAAAATAAAAATTTCACTTAGTCCATAAAATTCTTTTAGAAATTTAAAAAAAATATTATTCATAGTTCATAAGGACATTTTGGTAGTTCACTACAAAAAGTTGATGAATCGTTAAAATTAAGAAGCATTGATAATTTTATAAATAATGAAAAAAATATTTACAAGTTATGTTTGAGTTTAGAAGAGTTTGTTGTAATTTATCCTATATATTAATAAAAGGGATAATTACACTCTCAGCTCCCGAAATTTGGTGTAATTACACGTAGATCCCCTGTGGTTTAAGAAATTACATCTAGCACTCTAACAAATAAGTCATTCCGTTAGTCAAAATTCACCAAATTAACTTATATTAACAAAAAAAAATAGAAAAAATTTTATATTAACTCTTAATTAACTTATTACTGATTTATTACAGGTCAAATAAATCTTTTTATGATCAAATTACCTTCATATGTCTTCACGCGTTAATGTATTTGAGGACGTATATCTTCACCATTATAAAGGTAATTTAGTTCAAAAAATTTATTTAACATGCAATAAGTCAGTAATAAGTCAATCAAGTGTTGATATAGATTTTTTTCTAATATTTTTGTTAATATCAGTCAATTCGGTGAATTTTGACCAATGGAGGAACTTATTTATTAGATGTAGACAAACCTCATAAGTGCTAGGTGTAATTTTCTAAATTATATGGGATTTATGTGTAATTACATTAATCTTTTAAAGGAGGGAAGTGTAATTGTCCCTAAATTAAAAAAATGAGTTAGAGAAATGTTTATGCCAGATATTAGTGCAAGTGATGCAATTAAGATTTGGTTTATGCGGAAACTTGTGTAGAGTTTGAGTGAAGAAAGGCTGTAATGAATCATTTGTGGTTGTCTCAATGTGAACATGGAATCATCCATCATGTGCTTATCCCCATGCACACATGATCTCATGTCTTATTTTTCCCCGAATTTAACTTTCATTCGCCGGCACGTCACGTGACGAGACGTGCACCGCCGTCAACTAGCAATCTAATCACACTTATTAAAGTTTTGTTTGGTTGAAATAAAAGAAAAGAAAAAGTGAGAGAAGAGAGGGAGAGGAGAAAGAAAAAAATAATATTTTTTTTTTAAAAATTGCTTGATTTGATTGAAAGAGCGTAAATATCAAATATATATATTTTTTAATTTGGTATGAATAAAAAGATAGAAAATAAAAAATTAATTTTTGAAGTTTTACTGATTAATCCTTTTTTTTTATTTTATATTATAAAATATATAAATAAATATTATACTAAAATAAGTTTTTATATTTAAAAATTTTTAAAATTTTTTGAATAGAAATAATAAATCAAACAAGAATAGGAATATTGTTTTAATATAAGATATTAATCAAATAAGAACAATAAATTTTTTATTAGTAATTAAAATATTCATCAAAATTAGTATTATTCATTTATTCTATACTATTCAATTGAAATAAAATAAATATTACTACCAATACCTTCCGATGAAGAAATCAAATTCAAATATCAACACTTTTGTTGGTGATTTAGTTACCTTTTTAAAAGATTGTGTACAGGCAATATCAGTAGGAAAAATGAAGGAATTGAAGAAATATTATGTATATGGGTAATATAGTAAATACAACAAATATGTAGTTTTTTTGTCTGTTTAGCCTTATAGATTAATTTTTTTGCCAAATTTTGAGTGAAAATAAAATTAGACTTTGGAGGAGTTTTATATACATGAAGTTTATTTCTCTTCCATTATTCTCACTAACCAAACACCAAACTTATTCTTATACATTTATTTTTACTTCCACTTCTCTTATACATCCACTTTTTACCAAAACCAAACAAATCCTTAATTAGTATACATAATTAATTTTTTGTTTTATTTATTTAATTGTATAAAAAATAAAAAAATAGTAAAATGATTTAATTCTAAATCTGTTTAAATAATAAATTATTAATGAAATTAATTAATAAAAACGATGGTTCTTTATTCTTTGTGGAAAAAATATAGTTTAAGGGCGTTTTTGATAATTCATATTTTGCCATTCATGGTAGCTGTTTTAAGAGTCTTCTTAATAAATAATCTAAATATTTCATTGATGCTTATTATAATTTAAATTATTTTCTTTTCCTCCCAATGAAAAATAATTTGAAGTTGCCTTGAAATACAAGAATTAGCATGAACACCGTGTTTTATACATATTTTTAAATTAAATAATTTTTATAATATATTATGCTTTCTATGTGAATATTCAAAACGACCCAAATAAAAGATGACGGCCCAAATAAAGAGCCTAGCCCAATAATCACAAATGGACTAAGCCCAGGAACGCAACCAATCCAGATGACTATTCCAGGCCAGATGTCGCACAACCAGTCCAATCGGATTTGGGAAAAGTTGTCTTACCATAAGAGTCCTAGGCCAACCGGACTCTTAGTCAACTTAGACTCCCACTCCACCTAACAAACCCCCTGAATCTAGGCACGAACTCTTATCCGTCCAACCACCCTCGACGATTTCGGAGGTCCCAGCTATGCTTATTCGAACCTAGGACTCTCCGCTATAAATATGAGGTCCCCTCCGTAAATCGGGGTTTGGTCCAGGTTCTTTAGATTTTTTGACTCTCGTTTCTATCTAATATTAATTCTAGCATTCAAATAGCAATCATTCGTCGTTAACATTATTTTTATGCATTCTCCTATTTTATTCTTTAACTAATCACTAACTTGGACGTCGGAGTGCTAACGTATTTCTTGCAGGTCCCATCTGTAGGATTTGTATCATTTTGTGGCCCAAGCTATTTAGATCAATCCAACGGACTTGTGCGTTTTTGGACGTATCCATTGGCGCCGTCTGTGGGAACATAGAGCTTAAGATGTGAGTAGATCATGGAAACCCCTACTAACGTGGCAAACAAACAGAAAGCCGGGGAGACACCTACTAGCACCACCCAGGCCCTGCAGGTCGTCTCAAAAGCTCCTTTCGCGCCCCTTTCTGGATCAACAACAACTGTAATGCCTAGGTCAGCAGACCCAGGCACAGATCTCCTAGGAACCATTCTGCAGATAATCGCGTCGGCCATCCGTGAGCAACTGGCTGTCCTCGTCCTTGCACGAGTGACAACTCTCCCAGAAGTGATCGCCCCTGAGCAGATTGACCCAGCTCCGGCAATACCTAGGCCTAACGTGGCTGAAGGACCATCCACCCAACTACCTACCAAGGTGGGAGATGTACCCCCTCAATGGCTGGCCCGACTGGAGTATCTCCAGAAGGGACTGCAGGACGTTCAATACCAAGTGATGGAGCGCCAGCCGAAGAGCGAGCGGGCATCCCCTTTATGGAGGAAGTAATGGCGAACGAACTATTCGTGAACTGTCGTACTCCAGCCATAGTTGAGTACGACGGCACTACCAATCTACAGGAGCACTTATCTCGCTTCGAAAATGCAGTCCTACTGCATCGATACACTAACGACATCAAATACCGAGTCTTCATAACCACTTTTGCCCGGGCCGCGCAGCAATGGTTCAACTAGTTACCCCGACCGTGATCGGGAGCTTTCATGAATTTCGTTCTCTTTTTCTATACCAATTCGCCAGTAGTAGGAAGCACTGAAAGACTGAATTAAGCCTCTTCTCAATCCGTCAGAAGAAGGAGAGCTCTTGAAGGTGTATCTCCAGCATTTCAACACGGCCGCCTTGGAGGTCCCAACGGCGACCTAGGAGGTCAAGGCCAACGCCTTTGCACAAGGATTGTTGGATGGAGACTTCTTCAAGTCCCTGGCTAAAAAGCCAGCCAGCAAGTTCGACGATCTCCTGGCCCGAGCCTCCAAGAGGGAAAGACGAGGAGAGAAGATAAAGGAAAACAAAGATGAAGGTCCCCAAAAAAGCCAAGGACGGACTTCAAAACCAGCATGGTAGAAGGTGAACACGGTGTATACCTCCCTGACCATCCCCATAACCCATGCACTCATGGTCGTGGAAGGCAAGGGTCTGTTGTCCAAACCCAGGATGTACAGAGAAGGACCTGAGCGTCCCAAGTTCGACAATTCTGTCGATTCCAAAATGACTATGGACATACAACCGAGGAGTGCAGGCACCTGAAGAACGAGATCGAACGACTAATCCAAAATAGTTACCGACAGAAATATGTATGCTGGGAGAAATCCAGAGGTACTGGACCATACCTAAAATAAGAGACTAACAACGACAAGAATGTCAAAAATCCCAGTCCCGGATCCCAATTAAAAAATATACCTGGATCTTTAATGACGGGAAAAGCCGAAATCACTGACCCACCTAGGAAGGGCGTGATAAGGATGATCGCAGGTGGTCTTGTCGGTGGATACTCGCAAAGGGCTAGGAAGGCCCAGGTAACAAGAAAGCCAATTGAATTAGGCTTTTATAAAATATTTCTGACAATTTTGATGTAATAAAATATTTATGTCTTTGAATAAAGATAATATTCATACTATGGCTTGATACTTTGTTGTGTTTACTTATTGTGTCAATACTTAACTGCACGACAAAGCCCACAGACCAAACGAGCAAGTCCAAGGGGTTGGGCTGCGCATTAGATGGCGGCCATGAAACCAACCTTTGTGGACTGGTCTGGAACGTTCCAAGTCAAGAACCTCGAGATAGGGCATCGAGTGTCCTATAGAGACTTGCACTAAGTACTGCAACCATGTTTCGTTGGCAGGAGACGTAGGTCGTCCATCCAGTTTTAGTGGGTTAGTTGGCAAGGTAGTTGACTAACTGAACTGACTCGCGGGAATTATAATATGGAAGCCTCCTAAAGCTTGGTCGGTATGACTGGGATTTTCGACTCTGAGAGTACGAGATTAGTCCTCAGACTTGAGGAACCATGGCAGTCACATGCACATGATGGTTGTAGCTTAGATCTGGAGAACAATGTTTGTGTCGAAAGATACGAATGTTATAAGCCTTATTTAGTGTAGTAAGAATGTGTAGTGAGGACGATGTGTTTCTAAGAAAGAATCTGTCCCCTGTCAATATCGTAACACTAGGATCTCCCATACGCTCTGAGACATGTTTCCCTAAAAATCTGTGGCCATAGTGACTGAATAAGTGGGATAGGTTTCCACGTGATAATTCAATAGGGCAAACAGTTTTTGGTTCTTGCGCTTTTGTAGTATTTTTGCTAGCACGAAATCACCACATCCTCTTAGTGGAGGTGTGTTAATCTTTAGAGGATCTCCAGATCAAGATCTTGGATCAAGGAGACCAACGGAATCAACGCTTGAAGTTAAACTAGAAAACAACAACGGTAATGTTCTGATTTTGAATTTATGTTGTTCTCTTCTTGTTTTCTTTTGATTCATGGTCTACGTATTTGTAATTTTACACCGAACGCCCAGAAAAAGATCAAGGGTACACCCTTGATCGGATATTTATTTCCTTTAATTCTTGAACTTTTCCATTTTTTGCGCCGCGCACTTCCTGGGCTGATTTATTGCCTTCACCAGGTATGAGAGGCCTATGAAACATCGACGAGAGAAGTAATGGAGGTGGAACCTGCCAATGACGCCCCTCTCATCCAGTTCGATCAAGAGGAGCGACGCGGACCTAGGATACAGGGCAATGATGCCCTGGTAATCACAGCCTTATTGACCAATTATGAAATAGAGCGTGTCTTTATAGACTCAGGCAGCTCGACTGACATACACTTTGGAGAGACATACGATCAAATGCAATTAGGAGGCGCACCCCTCGAGGCAGTAGACACTTCCCTATATGGCTTCGCTGGGGAGGTAGTTCATCCCAGAGGCATGGTCTCACTCCCCTTGACTTTGGGAACCACTCCCTTACGGAAAATATGGTTGCTCAAGTTCTTTGTGGTGGATATCCCGTCCGCATACAATGTTATCCTAGGATGACCAACACTTTTTGAGCCATCATATCCACATATCACACGAAAATCAAGTTCCTGGTGATCGGAGGAGTGAGGGAAACCCAGACCAATGCCTTGTAGGCACGCAAATGTTATATTGAAGCCATCAAAAAAGGAAAGAAGAGAGGGACAGAAGAACCTCCGGAAACCAAGGACTCCAATAAACGGGAAAAGGATCCAGTACCTAGTCCTAAGCCAGACGAAGAGACCCTTGTCACGGTCTAACCCGTGGAGGAACTCCTTACCATCGAGCTTGCCCCTGGTGATTCAGGGAAGGTTACGAAAATAGGATCCAAGATGACCGAAAATGTCAGAAATCAAACAATCAACTACCTTCGAAAGAACAAAGATATCTTTGCATGGATTCCCCAAGACCTGGAGGGGATCGACCCAGGTGTCATCACAAACCACCTCAACCTAGACCCTAGTGCCATGCCGGTAAAACAGAAAAAGTGACACTTCGGGCCTGAAAAAGACAAAATCATCCAAACAGAAGTAAAAAAACTATTATTGGCCAGACACATCAAGGAGATACAATTCCCCGAATGGCTTTCCAATGTGGTCCTAGTCCCCGAACTAGGCGGAAAATAGAGGATGTGCATAGATTTCCAAGATCTCAACAAGGCGTGCTCCAAAGATTTCTACCCACTACATAGGATTGACCAACTGGTGGACTGCACGTCCGGATGCGAACTCCTAAGCATGATGGACGCTTCACAATGGTACCACCGGATAATGCTAGTACCAGAAAATCATAAAATGGTCAACTTTTACCTCGGACGGAACATTATGTTACGTAGCCATGCCCTTTGGGTTGAAAAATGCAGGAGCCACCTATCAAAAGCTGGTGGACAAAATATTCCGACCTCAGTTAGGTAGGAACATGGAGGTATACATGGACGACATGCTAGTAAAAAGAAAAGGAGCCCGCAACCATGTGGAAGACTTAGAAGAAACCTTCGCAGTACTGAGAAAATACAGGCTAAAACTCAAACCCCGGAAAATGCGCATTTGGGGTCAGTAGAGAGCGTTTTCTAGGATTCATGGTAAGCCAACGGGGTATCGAGGCCAACCCAGCCAAGATCAAAGCTATCCTGGACATGGGGCTCCCCACCAACATCAACAAAGTACAAAGGCTGATAGAAAGGAAGGCCGCACTTAGTCGATTCAAATCAAAATCCGCCGAGAAAGACCTACCATTCTTCAAAACTATAAGAAAGACCAAAGACTTCGAATGGACAGAGGAGTGTCAGCAAGCATTTGAAGATCTCAAAGCATACCTGGCAAAACTCCCTTTGCTGGGGAAGCCCATGCCCAGTGACACTCTTTACCTCTACCTATCATCAACGCCCCAGGCTATTAGCTCTGTACTAGTACGAGAAGAAGACGGTGGTCAGACACCCATCTATTATGTCAGTAAAGTCCTTAACGGGGCAGAATGTCGTTATCTGCTTATAGAAATGTTGGCCCTAGCCCTGGTCGCCACGATAAGGAAACTCCACCCTTACTTCCTTTCCTACCCCGTTAGAGTCAGAACCAATACTCCCTTGAAGCAAGTCCTAGGCAGGCCCGAAGCATCGGGGCGATTGGTAAAATAGGCAGTAGAGCTAAGCGAATATGACATCTTATATCTAGCTCGAACGACCATCAAGGCCCAGGCCTTGGCCAAATTTATATCTGAAATGGTAGGAACCACCCAAGAAGAGGTCCTTGAAGAAAGAGCCTGGCTACTCTACATGGACGGATCCTCCACCACATAAAGGAGCGGAGTAGGCGTAATAATTACCTCCCCTCAAGGGGAAGACTTGGAGTTTGCCATAAAATTTGACTTCAAGGCCTCGAATAACGAGGCCGAATACGAAGCCTTGGTCCTAGGCATGAAGATAGCCCAGGACGCTGGCGCCTCCCTGAAGCCAATGGATCGGCCCAGGAAGCGCGGCGGAAGCGCAAAAATTGAAAAAAATTGAGAATCATAGAAAATAAATGCCCGATCAAGGGGTGTACCCTTGATCTTTTCCCAAGCATTCAGTGTAATATTATAAATATGTAGGCCATGAATCAAAAGAAAATAAGAATAGATCAACAGAAATGCAAAATCAGAACATTACCGTTGTTGTTTTCTAGTTAGGCTTCAAACGTTGATTCCGTTGGTCTACTTGATCCACGATCTCGATCTGGAGATTCTTTAAAGATTAACGCACCACCACTAAGAGGATGTGGTAATTTCGTGCTAGCAAAAATACCACAAAAGTGCAAGAACAAAAAATGCTATTGATTAACGTTTGGTTCTTGAATTCTCTTTTGATCTATAAGATATTGAGAGAGTTTTTGGAGAGGGTGAGAGTGAATTTTCGTGGGTGGAAGTGCAGCTGCTGTTAGGGTTAGGGTTAGAGTGTTTTTGGAGCTATATATATGACCTAGTCATAGTATAACAAGGAGTCATGACCTAGCAAGTCTCCTACACCTAAAAACCACCTCTAAGCCACCTTATGACCAAGTTTGGTGCACCCTAGGCACCAAGCTCGGCCACACACACTCCAACGAGAGGTTTGGCACCTCTTAAAGATAACCATGGTCCAACCAAGACCTTGGGCTTATATTTTTATGGATCGGGTTTGATTAAATAAATTTAAACCAAGCCCATATCAAATGGACTTTTATTAAATCCAGTTTAATTTATAAGTCCAACATTAAAATTTCTTAATCCAAGTAGGAGATCCAAGCTCCTTTTAACTCTCCATTAATTTATGAATCCAATTCATAAATTGGACCAAACCCAATAAAATTAATCCAATTAATTTTAATGGCCAACTAAGAATTTCAATTAATCCAATTAATTGAATTTCAAGTTATCCATCCAATGGATTGGTCTATATAATGATCCAATCATTTATCCTCTCCAAGAATTAATTTAATCTAATTAAATTAATCTGGCTCTTCTGGAGTTAATTCTAAATTAACTCCATCCACTATAGTGGTAGGGTGTGACTCTTTAGGTTCACCTTTAGCTAGACTTGGGCGTGTTCCCAACACAATTAATTAAATCTAATTTAATTAATTATTTTTGATTATTCCATAAGCAGAAATAACCTGTTACCATGGGTGACCGTCTAGCAACAGTCCATGGCACTAGAGACTAAGTGAATATGGATGAACGTTTAGGCAACAAAATTCATACGGATAAGGTCCTTCTATCAACCGTCTCCCGGCCTTAGTCTGGAGCATGGAATTGGGCGTCGATTTTCATCCTGGACTAGGCATCTATACTTAATAACTCGGGACTACCCGTTTACCCTACTGAATTATCATGTGAAAACCTATCCCACTTATTCAGTCACTATGGCCACATATTTTTAGGGAAACGTGTCTCAAAGCGTATGGGAGATCCTACTATCACGATATTGACAGGGGACAGATTCCTTCTTGGAACACATCGTTCTCACTACATATTATGACTGCACTAGATAAGGCTTATAACATGCATATATTTCGACACAGACATTGTTCGCCAGGTCTAAGCTACAACCATCATATGCATGTGACTGCCATGGTTCCTCAAGTCCGAGGACTAATCAGAGAGCTGGGAATCCTAGTCATACCGACCAAGCCTGAGAAGACTTCCATATGACGATTCCCGCGAGTCAGTTCAGTCAGTCGAGTACCTTGCCAACTAACCCACTAAAACTGCATGGACGACCTACGTCTCCTGCCTATGAAACATAGCTGCAGTACTTAGTGCAAGTCTCTATAGGACACTGGATTCCCTATCTCGAGGTCCTCGACTTGGAATGTTCCAAATCAGTCCACAGAGGTTGGTTCATGGCCCCCATGCAATGCGCAGCCCAACCCCTTGGACTTGCTTGTTTGGTCTGTAGGCTTTGTCGTGCAGTTAAGTATTAACACAATAAGTAAACACAACAAAGAATCAAGCCATAGTATGAATATTACCTTTATTCAAAGACATAAATATTATATTACATCAAAATTATTAGAAATAGTTTACAAAAGCCCAATCCGATTGGCTTTCTGATCACCTATTCTAATACTCCCACATCCTGGCCTACTCTAATTCACAATTAATAGTAAAATAGGTGAACGGGGAGTATGAGGCCAGGGAAGACAACATAGCGCAATATCTCCGACAGACAGAAGAGTTAAAGACAAATTTCAAAAGCTTCCAGCTACAATAAATCCCTAGGAAAGAAAATGATAAAGTAGATTTCCTGGCGAAACTAGCAAGTGCCATGGACGACTGCAGGACACGACATATCACCATACAACATTTGCCTCAGCCACAAGCTTCACTCAACATCCAAGCCATCACATTGAACGACAACGATTGGCGAACACCCCTAATACTGTGGATAGGCGAAGGACATTTCCCGGGGAATAGATGGGAGACCACCAGGTAAAAACTCAAGTCCTCCGCTTCTTGATGCAAGGAGGAACACTGTATAAGAAGTCTTTTAACATCCCTTGCTCTGTTGCTTGTCCCAAGAAGAAGGCTTGCACGTGCTTAAAAAAATACACAACGGATGTTGTGGATCCCACGTCGGGACCCAGATACTGGCTAACAAAGCCTTACGAGCTAGGTATTTCTAGCCTACTATGAAACAATATGCACAACTGTTGGTGAACAAATGCGTGAAACGTCAAAAGCATGCCACTCTCATACATCAATATGCCAAACCACTTAATGTCATGCTATCACCATGTCCTTTCTCCCAATGGGGGATGGACATCGTGGGACCATTCCCACTTTCAACTGAGCAAAGAAAATTCCTCTTAGTTTTCATCGACTATTTCACAAAATGGGTAGAGGCAGAACCTCTGGCCCGCATCACTGAGGGAGAAGTCATGAAGTTTGGAAGAACATCATATGTCGCTTCAGCCTGCACCGAGAAATAATATCTGACAATGACCGACAATTCCAAGGACAAATGATGCAAGACTAGTGTGCAGGGCTGCACATAAAGCAGAGGTTCACCTCGGTATCCCATCCCCAGGCTAACGGGCAAGTCGAGGTCACTAACCGCATCCTAGTGCAAGGCATCAAGAAAAGGCTAGACAGGGTAGGAGGTAATTGGGTTGAAGAACTGACTAGTGTTCTATGGTCATATCGGACCACATCTAGAGGTTCCACAGGGAAAAGCCCTTTTTCCCTAGTATACGGAACATAGGCTCTCATCCTAGCCGAATTAGGGATACCTTCGCATAGAATAATGCATTTCAACGAATAAAACAATTTTCAGCTCCTAAAAGAACATCTAGACCTCGTAGACGAACTACGAGAAATAGCATTTATCTGAATGCAGAGATACAAGAGCATGATGATAAACGCCCATAACAAGAGAGTGAAAACTCGTCATTTTCAAGTGGGAGACCTGGTATTGTAAAGGGTAGACACCCTAAAACCAGTAGAGAAGCTTGATCCCAAATGGGAATGTCCTTACAAAATTTTCAAGATAATTGGAAATGGAGCTTGTATGCAAGAAGATGCAGAAGGTCGTACGCTGGGTAGACCCTGGAACGCACACAACCTAAGGAGATTCTACTCCTAAGTCCCAGGACCTTGCTCAGACTCAGCCCCAAGCACAACACAACCCGCTCACCTACAAAAAACTCATACACCCAGGACTTCTTTTTACATTCGACGATGGCCTGGGCCATCAAGCTCTCAAACTCGTCCTAGTCCTAAGACATCTGCCAAGCCTCAATAAACGTCCTAAAATGTAAAAATGCCCAAAACGTTCCAACGCATGTCCTATGCCGAGGACTACGGCCAGGTCTCAAGCCTAGACCCCCCATTGAATATCAAATAATGTCCTGGACCAAGAACACCTCAAGGTTAGCCAAAGCTCACCTAAAATTCTATACGACAAAGGAGCACTCCCCAAGGAATAAGCCCTGAAGAAATAAAAACCAAGCATCCCTTGAGAATGGGAGACATTCTATTCTAAACTAAGGTCACAACACGTACAGAAAAAAAAGACCGAAGGGTCATCTCTAAACCATTTCATCTTATAATCTCATGATATTCAAACTAACACCTGCAACAAATAATCAATGAGCTGGAGAAAAGCAAAATATATTAAAGCCAAGGTCGATAAGGAACGAACATCAGTGCAAGAAAATACATTGTCTCATCCTCACCCTAAGTGAGGAAAAAAGCAAGGAATTAAAAAAGTTGTTCAAGTCAGGTACACATCAAATCAAACTACCCCACAAACGGGGCCTTTCCTTGGTCATCTCTGGCCACCTCCTCCTAGGGGGCTGCAGCATCCTCGGCCTCAGCTTTCCTCGAGGGACCTAGGATATCTTCCACTATCCGCGCTGGCGGGACCCCCTCCAAAACCTCCTCTCCCAGCGCAGCCCCAAGGACTTGGTCAGCATCACCTCTCACCTTCGCCTCCACTGCCTCCAAGATCTGGTCTCAAAAGCAGAGACAAGCAAGAGCCTATACCAGAATCCACAGGAGGAGGTCCAACAACGGAGATAGGTTGGCCTAAGGAACCGCTGACGGTAAGCTTCAAAAGCAAAACGAACAAAAGGCCCAGCTACCAAAACTACCTCCCTCTTGTAGTCCTTGGACTTATTGAACTCAGAAAGGCAGCTCGCCCAATAAGCATCCAAATAGTTCTGCTCGTCCTTGGTATCAGGGAAGTCCTTGTGGACCTGGTCCGCTAGAGTTCCGACTTCCTCGGCATGGTCCTCCTTCATGGTGGCTATCTTGTTGATACTTGGTCACTGCCTCCTTCTTCGACGCCCGAAGATCAATCGTCTCCCTCTGCAGACGCACCACCTACTCCTCCAGCTTCCACCTTTCGCCCTCTCCAGATTCACTTACAGGGCACGACAATAGCTCCCCTCTTAAGGTCATAGCTTGGGACAAAACAAAGAAATCACAAACGCAATTAAAATAAAGGACCAAGCACCAGGGACAACATCCTGTCCAAATCCTCATGGGGCATCAAGGACAAGAGGTGCCTGTCCGAAGAAGTGGCGGCACCCTTCAGTATGTCAGTGGATCTGGAAGAGGCAGTTTCCCTCTCAGAGTCCAGCATCAGATGATCATATAAGCAGAGCGGGAAGATCCTCCCCCGTAATCCCTAAGAGGAGAAGGAGGAGGTGTAGGAATGTGGCGAGTGGAGCTAACATGAGGTACCACGGAAGAGCTCGGCCTCGGTCTCTTTGAAGACGACCCTGGATAAACAGCAGCAAGACGCTTTCCCCTCTTATCTTCGGAAGAAAAGCCCCCCGGTAAGACCTAGTACTAGGAGGCGTGGTAGCAACACGATGCTCTTCTTTGAGAAGTATGCTGAAGATGATGTCGTCTAGAAAAGAATAAACCCACTTAGAAAATTCCTCAAAGAATTCATTAAAAATACGCAAAAAGCATAACAGAGATACCCAACATTTCCTCCAGAGGTTTGACCCTAGGGCTTAACCCGAAATAGCCCAAGAGCCTGTCATCGGCCATGTGTTTACAGTCCTAAGGTGACTTATTTAACCTCTTGAGAAGGCGACAAAGATTGGGGGATCTGTCATCTAAGGAAAAAAGCAATGCAGGAGGGGCATCATCTACGCAACGATCGGGAATAATCCAAGGTCTAGGTGGGAGGACAAAGAAGTTCCCTTTCCACTGCTTGGGAGGACTAAGGGTATGAAGGAAGCAAACTCCTTGCCTGGGCGCGAAATGAAAGATGCCCGGCTCAGTTCTCGTCAACTGAAAACATTGGGAGAAGATGGTGGCAGTGGGGATGACACCATTAAATTGGAAAATCATGGAAAAAGAAGACAAAATACGAAAAGAATTCGGCACTAACTGATTCAAAGGAACCCTAGAAAAATGAGAAACCTCACAATAGAATAAAGGAAAAGGAAATCACAAGCCAGCTTGAAGCTGGGAAGAAAAGAAACTCATACTATTAGCAGGATGGCTATCGGGGGCAGGGACAGAAATCATGAAATCTATATGAATAGCAAATTCCTCCACCAATAGGTTAACCTCATCCCACCCTAGGGAACAAGGCACCTAGTCCGACCTAGAAGGGCAACACTTTCCTATTCCTGGCGGAACCCTATGTGCCTCAGTCCGCGGGATGCCTTCGTTTTGGGAAGACCCTTCCTCCCACTCATCTCCCTCATCCCCTGAAGATTCATGAAGAAGCCGACGAGCGGCCTAACGCAGGCTCCACCTTCAACCACTTTCAGGGGCGGAAGGATTAGAACCCAACCCCCTTGAAGTAGTCTCAGAGGCATCCTCGCCTTCACCTAGTCCAGAAGAAAAAGAAAATGCTAAAACACAATCAACAACATAAACATGAGAAGAAGATGTCACGTTGGTCTTGGAATGGGTGACCAAAAGCCAATTGGATTAGCTGTTTTCCATTCGACAATCTTTATCAAATAATATTAGATTGAAGAATATGGTAAGAATTCATCAAGATGGCAATATGTTTCATTGTGCTTACCATTGATATTGAACGGGGTTTCAATATCACAACGAAATGCCCACAGATCGAAAGGTTAACCCGTGGAGTTGGGCTGCGCATAAGTTTGGCAGCTATGAAACCAACTCCTAAGGGTCGGTCTGGAACGTTCCAAGTTGAGGACCTCGAGATTGGGCATCGAGGGTCCTATGGAGACTTGCACTAAGTACTGCAGCCGTGTTTTGTCGGCAGTAGACGTAGGTCGTCTGTGCAGTTTTAGTGGGTTAGTTGGCAAGGTAGTCAACTGACTGAAGTGACTCGCGGGAATCATCATATGGAAGCCTCTTTAGGCTTGGTCGGTATGACTGGGATTCCCGATTTCGATAGTACGAAAGTTAGTCCTTTGACTTGAGGAATCATGGCAGTCACGTGCATACGAAGACTGTATCTTGGATATGGCGAGCGGTGGCTGTGTCATGAGGCATGGTCATCATAAGCCTTATCCAGTCCACTCGGAGTATGTAGCGAGGACGGTGGATTCCAAGAGAGGATCTGTCCCCTGTCATCATGTGACAGAGAGTTCTCCTATGCACCTTGAGCTGGTTTAGACTCTAAAAGTCTTTGGCCAAAGCGATTGATCGATCAGGGACAGGTTTCCCAGATCGGATCAGTAGAGTAAACGCATCTCGAGTGTTAAGCGTAGCTGCCTAGTCAAGGATGGGAATCGAAACCCAATTCCATACCCTAGACTAAGGCCAGGAGACGGTTGACAGTAGGACCGTACTCGTATGGATTCGGAGCCTAAATATTCACGCCAACATTCACCTAGTCTCTAGTGCCATGGACTGTTGCTAGACAACCACCCACGGTAACGGGCCATTTCCGGTTATGGGATAATCGGAAATAATTAACTAAATTAGATTTAATTAATTGTGTTTGTCACACATGCCCAAGTCTAGCTGAAGGGTGAACCTAAAGAGTCACAGCCTACCACTATAGTAGGATAGAATTAATTTGGAATTAATTCTAGAAGAATTAGATTAATTGGATTAAATTAATCTTTGGAGAGAATAAATGATTGGATCATTTATTTATACCAATCCGTTGGATGGATGACTTGAAATTAAATTAAATGGATTAATTAAAATTTCAAGTTAGCTAGTAAAATTAATTGGATTGATTTTATTGGGCTTGGTCCAATTTATAAATTGAAAGAGAGAGCATGGGCTTGGATCTTTTAATTAGATTAAAAGATAAGGAGTTTAATGTTGGGCTTATGATTAAATTAGATTTAATATAAGTCCATAAGACGTGGGCTTGATCTTATCGAGCCCGGTTAATTAAATACAAGCCCAAGGCCTTGGTTAGACCTTGGATAAGTCAATGAGGACAATTTTGGAATGTCTTTGGCTGATTTAATATGCAAAATTTCGTGTATAAAGGGGCTAGGGTTAGGATGTTTGTTTTGGAGCCTAACTAGGTTAGGACTCCTAGTATGTGTATGACTAGGTCATATATATATACCTTCATAAAACTCTAGCCACACACACAACACATACTAGCCTCAAAACCTTACAAATTTCGTCCTCTCTCTCTCTCTCCCATGTTCTCCATATCAGTTTTTCATTTGGTCTTAGAGATCAAAAAGGAAAAACGAAAGAGAGATCAAAACACGTTAATTCATAGCGATTGTTTTGATCTCTATCTCTTCTGTGGAGATTTTGCTAGCACGAAATCTCCACATCCTTTAGTGGTGGTGTGTCATTCTTGGGAGGATCTCAAGATCGAGGTCTCGTCGTGGATGGATCCGGAATCGAAAACGGAGAGGAGACAACGCTTGTAGCCGTACGAGAAAAACGACAAAAGTAAAATGGTTTTTGCTCCTTCTGTTTTTTCTCGTATTTCTTGGCCTATGTTATATTTAATACACCGAACGGCCGGGAAAGATCAAGGGTACACCCCTTGATCGGGTATTAATTTCGTTAATTATCGCTTGTTTTACCGTTTTTCGATTATTCGCGCTTCCGCCGCACTTCCCGGGCCGATCCGCTTCCTTCAAGTGGTATCAGAGCCCGGTTCGGTGCATAGGCCTAAGAATCCAATGTGTATTACGTGTTTTAGCATGTTTACATGGTTTTTAATCGGCTTTGGAAGCATGAGTTTTTTGGATTTTAATTGCATATGCAGATCTAGGGTTGTTTTATTTTGCATTTAATTTTGGACATGAGATTTTTATTGAAATTTGGAATTTTTGAAAATTGATAATTTTCTTGTTGTTTCAGAAATTGCTGAAAAAGGTTTCAGAAAATCGAAAAAGAAAAAACGAGAAGCGGCCGACGCTGCCGGCCGTCTGGCCTGCTTGCGCGCCTGAGTGGAGGCAGGGGCCTGCGCGTGCGCGCTGTGCGCGGCCGCCTGCGCCCCCGCTGGGGCGCGTGCGCAGCAGACCAGTCGCCTGCGCGCGCGCTCTGGGCATGCGCGCAACAGACCAATCGCCTGCGCGAGCGCGCGCGCCTGCCAGCCGGCCGGCCGTCTGACCTGACTCTGATTTTTTCAGAATTTTTCATTTTTGATTTTTTCTGATTTTTCTGCATATTTTTCTGAAACAATTAATTTTGGTGAACTTAATTTTTGGTTGAGATTTGGTATTTCCCAAGATTAAATTACTAAAATTAATTTGGATGGGTTTTCAAACAAGAATTAATTTTTGCATGGGTTGCACTTATGTCCATTATTAAGTTGCATTATTTTACATATAAGTTTTTGAGATTTGATGTGTAATTAAATTATGATATTGGATGTCATTAATTATAATGCATGGTTTGCATTATATTTTGGGTGCAAGTTAATTTTGGAAATAAATGTGCTATTTTGTTAATTGGATTAACATGGATGATCACGAAGCCCATTGGACCCTGTGTACGGTTTATTTTCTATTGGGTTGGGGCCTGCGTGCCTCTTATTTTCCTTTTTCTCTTCGTTTTTAGCCTAATATGTTTAAGGCTTGCTTTCTCCCTATTAATGTACTCCCCCTAACTGTTGATTGGGGTTTCTTTGTAAGTTGTAATGAGAGTAGAATAGGTGGAGAGGATTTTATTTTAATTTTTAATAATTGTAAAGAGCAAGCCCAGACGATGGAGGCCCATGGAGGAGGCCATGGGTTGGCCCACGGAGATCCATGGATAAGATGCTCGAAGGATGGAGCCCACAAAGGAAATGAAGAAATAAAGAGAGATTACAAGGCCCATAATGTGTTAATGGGTTAAACATCTTGTAATAGCGTAGGCCTACCCTTATACTGACCATAGATCCACTGCGGGCTCAGTGGGTCGCATAGGTTTTGGGCTTGTGATCATCCAACAAGGACATGCTAGGCTTTTGTTTTGCATGCGATGCGTTTTATTTAAATGCATTATATATTGGATATATTGTCATGCAAGATATTAATTGTGATGAGGCCTCGGTCAAACTACTAAAATGAACTCTCACTTGGTTGGACCAAGTTAATAATATTAGACCCTAAAATTGGAAATAAACATAATGGCTCGTTATTCCATACATCCAATCCACAGTAATGTAGTGAGGAAGCCAATTTCACCCATACGTGGTCTCACGAGTCGTGGCACGTTTGGACTGAAATGAAGCTGCACTGTTACTGTGAACGAAGTGAATACACACCTATTTCCCTGTCTCACGAGTCGCGGGGGGGGGGGGGGCGATAGTGTGTGCTATGATTCGGTTGATGGATTAGGACTAATGCCAAGTGATGTAATTTCCATGCCTTCCATCCAAAGTAATGTAGTGAGGAAGCTGATTTTAGCCACACGTGGTGTCACGAGTCATGGCACGTTTGGACTGAAATAAAGCTGCACTATTATTGTGAACGAAAAGACTACACTTCTATTTCCCTGTCTCACGAGTCGTGGGGGGCGATAGTTAGCGGTATGATTCGGTTGATAGGTCGGTCTAACACTAAGTAACGTGATTTGCTTGGAGTCCTCGGAATCACGTGAAAAGGTGAGGTAAAATATCTTGGGATCTCGTAGGACGAGAATGGTATTGGATACCTCCCACAAGGTTATTTCCATGTGAATCGTAAAAGCGGGGCATGCAGAATTTCGCTTGTGGACCTCAAGCCTACTAGGAAAATGGTTTTTCCGAAACCCCATTTGAGAGTGATGGGCTTTCGCAGAAATAGTGGAGGGTTAATGACTGAAGTCCAAGTCCTTAACTTGAACCTAATATTATGATAATCTGCTTACTTTTCTGTTTATTGTTAATTTCTAAGAATCCACTTAACTATACTTGAGGCTAATATTTAATGGAACAAACTTTTTGGATTGACTGAAAAATCTGAGGATGGTCTTCGATTTCAAGAACCAGACTTACGCTCTGGATAAGTCTCTACCTCGGACTTTGCCGGAAGGGTTCCTGCCCGGAGAACATTTGACGTTCGAAAAGTTTACTCAGTGGCATGAGAACAATCGAAAAGTACACAGTATCGTACTGGGCTCGATGAGTAACGAGATCCAGAAACAGTACGAAATGTATGAGGACGTCTTGTCGATAATGCACCGCATGAAAAGAACTTTTATACGGTACCGGAATGGCATATTAGATATGCCGTGATGAAGGTATTCTTCAACATAATAATGATTAAGGGATCGTCCGTACGTGAGCATGGAGTGATGATGCTTTCCTTAGTAGAGAAGCTCAAAGACCTCCAGGCTTATTTCAAGGAGGAAGAAACGTACGTTGACTTGATTCTATAATCACTATCTCTCTCCCCTGATCAATTTACTATCAGCTATAACATGAATGGGTTTGGAAAAAACCTTCATGAGTTGATTAATATATTGGTCAAGTACGAGGCAACGATTGAAAAATCTGCACCGACAGTACTAATGGGAGAGGCTTCAACCTCTAAAGCGAAGGGCAAGGTTGCCGGATGCGAGAAGAGGAAGAAGGGTGAGATGTTTTCTACCACTGCTAACATTTAAAGTATTCCTGTTACACCGCTAGGCGGGGGTAAAAGAAAGTGGAAGAGGGTTCATCAGTCAAGGATTCCGAATGATGTTTGCATTTATTGCCGAGAGAAAGGCCATTGGAAGTGGGAGTGTACTAAGCTCTTCTCTAATGAAGGTATAAATCTTTAATTGAGTATTAACTTAATAACCATTCTACTCTTGGTATTGGATACCAACGAATTCATAATTTGCAAATGGTTTGCAGATGGTGATGAGGAGTAGAAAAGCAGAAACATAAGGTCCTAAGGCTTAACGATAGGGGGGCTGTTGGTATGAAAGACTAGGGACTTAGTAAGGCTTAATGGTGATCAAGTTAGGATAGTATCTATGTAACCTAGCATGATCGAAATAATGTTTTCAATTATTGTTGGACAATTTTGATTATATATTTTGATCAATAAAGCTTCTTATTTGACATTGAATAAATTCATGTCTGCTGGGTGAAACATATACTATTTCATAAATGGATTATGGATACTCAAATAAAGAATAAAATGATAATCAAAGAACCCAAGCTTACAGTCCTGGTAGATCAATCTATTCTAGTTGAGGAAGATAGAGTTTGACGGATTCAAAGAGCACTAGAAATAGGCGATTTTGAATCTATTAGCTTTCAAAACCTTACTGAGAAGGAGAAAGACCGCAAAAGCTCTTTTGTGGGACAAAATGAGTTTACCAGTTACATGTTGGATTGGATCCACTGTGATATCTGTGAGTTGCTAAAATACACAAGGTCGTTGTGGGTTTCACCAGTCTAATTTTATTTGATGAGGTTCAAAGAATTAGACTCGGAGTGGTGAACCAACATGATCAACTTTCGATTGAATCGAGAGGGTGTGTATTTAGTGAGAGTTCTTTATGAGAATGTGATTCTCACTCGGTGAAGTTTTCCTGAAAGGACCACGGTTGACCGGTCTCTGATAAGGAAGAAATCAAACTAAGTTGGACTTTGTTTGATTGGTGTTTTACTGAAACAGATTGGCCCTTACTGTATGATGAAACTCTCGTCCCACAAAGTACTTGAGTTAATAGGATGGTCCTATACACGTCAAGGAAATAGTGGGAGTAAGTTTTCATATAACTTCTCAAATGCATCATTCGTAATCAACTACATCTCTAACTGACCATATCCCAGTCCTTATTTGTCCATGGGGATTTTAATCCAAAAGGACATAAGGAGGAGCGATGTTGGACATCATTTGGAATCAATGGCTTAGAGCCTAAGAATTCACTAAGAAGTTCAAACTAGGTTTGAGACTTCGTAAAACTGGAATATTCATTTTTATCTAAGGTTCATACTAGGTATGATTTGATAAAATGAGCCCAACATCAGTGGGAGTTGGTATGAGTTCCAATGTGTTTAATGTATAAACGTCTTTCCCATTTGGAATGAGGTTAAGATGTTTGAGAAACACTAAGACACATATAAAGTTGTTCACGAAATTCTCCATAAAAGGAATTAGATTCCTACATTAAGGTCGAGCTATTCAAAACTCAGTCATGGTTGGCTGATGAGAAAGCTCAGATGTCTTGGACATTCCCTACGTCTGTGCCGAAGACAACAAAGTGTTGGTTTTGTGTGTTGGACCTGATATTGTGTATGCTTAGGGCATGACACAACGTATATTGGAAATACACCAATTAGCAATAGACAGTTGTCAACAATAGTCTTTAACTCCTGAATAAGGATTAAAGAAGTGTGTCTGACACACGATTTGTGGAGAGTTAATTCTGGAAGGCTAAAAAGCGATACTAGCTTCCAGACTCATGTGAATAATGGATAAGTTCTCAAAGTATAATCACGTTCGGACTTGATGGAAGGCATGGTAGCTTGGAGGGATTTCAAGCAAACTCCCCATCTTAAAAGTTGAATGTGGGGCGACTTTAACAAGTCAGTCAAGAAAAGTGGTTTGGATCGAAAAAACAACATTCATTGGATGGATGTGGTGCCTAGCATAGCTGAGTCAGTTGTAGCCTTAGAGGCGAACAACAAGGCTAGGGCAATAGCCTTATGGGCCGAGATCTCATCACAAGATCCGCGAAAATTCTTAGATAACAACCATCTGCAGGCAACAATGGTGAAGGAAATACACGGTTAGACTGTGTAGAACCAGCAGAAAATAAAGTAAACCACGAAATCGAGTCGGTATTGTAGATTGCTCATGCTCAGAAGGTTCTGAGCGACATGGGTAATTGGCTTAACGGTCAAGTGGGAGATTGTTGGAATGGGTGACCAAAAAGCCAATTGGATTAGCTGTTTTCCATTCGACAATCTTTATCAAATAATATTATATTGATGAATATGGTAAGAATTCATCAAGATGGCAATATGTTTCGTTGTGCTTACCATTGATATTGAACGGGGTTTCAATATCACAACGAAATACCCACAGATCGAAAGGTTAACCCGTGGAGTTGGGCTGTGCATAAGTTTGGCAGCTATGAAACCAACTCCTAAGGGTCGGTCTGGAACGTTCCAAGTTGAGGACCTCGAGATTGGCATCGAGGTCCTATGGAGACTTGCACTAAGTACTGCAGCAGTATTTCGTCGGCAGTAGACGTAGGTCGTCTGTGCAGTTTTAGTGGGTTAGTGGCAAGGTAGTCAACTGAATGAAGTGACTCGCGGGAATCGTCATATGGAAGCCTCTTAGGCTTGGTCTCTTTAGGCTTGGTCGGTATATGACTGGATTCCCGATTTCGATAGTACGAGAGTTAGTCCTCTGACTTGAGGAATCATGGCAGTCACGTGCATACGAAGACTATATCTTGGATATGGCGAGCGGTGGCTGTGTCATGAGGCATGGTCATCATAAGCCTTATCCAGTCCACTCGGAGTATGTAGCGAGGACGGTGGATTCCAAGAGAAGATCTTTCCCCTGTCATCGTGTGACAGAGAGTTCTCCTATGCACCTTAAGATGGTTTAGACTCTAAAAGTCTTTGCCGAAGCGATTGATCGATCAGGGATAGGTTTCCTAGATCGAATAAGTAGAGTAAACGCATCTCGAGTGTTAAGCATAGCTGCCTAGTCAAGGATGGGAACGACACCCAATTCCATACCCTAGACTAAGGCCAGGAGATGGTTGACAGTAGGACCGTACTCGTATGGATTCGGAGCCTAAATGTTCCCATGGTAACGGGCCATTTTCGGTTATGGGATAATCGGAAAATAATTAACTAAGTTAGAGTTAATTAATTGTGTTGGTCACACATGCCCAAATCTAGCTGAAGGGTGAACCTAAAGAGTCACACCCTACCACTATAGTGGGATAGAATTAATTTGGAATTATTTCTAGAAGAATTAGATTAATTTAATTGGATTAAATTAATCTTTGGAGAGAATAAATGATTGGATCATTTCCTATCGATCCCGGTTCATTAAATACAAGCCCAAGGCCTTGGTTAGACCTTGGCTAAGTCAATGAGGACAATTTTGGAAGGTCTTTGGCTGATTTAATATACAAAATTTCGTGCATAAAGGGGCTAGGGTTAGGATGTTGTTTTGAACCTAACTAGGTTAGGACTCCTAGTATGTGTATGACTAGGTCATATATATACCTTCATTAAAACCCTAGCCACACACACAATACATACTAGCCTCAAAACCTCACAAATTTCGTGCCTCTCTCTCCTCTCCCATGAA